>CP089281.1:1800000-2163576 GCA_023920165.1 Curvularia clavata
TGCATGGCTTGTATGCAATTATGTTCCAATTTTAACCTTCTCTTTTCCATGCATGCGTTGGAAACACGCACTCGAAACACGACGATCTCAATTTCCCTTTGGGTTCCACCCTTATGCGTGGGGTATCTTCACAAGGCGATCATTCGTAAGCATGCGTGTATTGCGCTATCAGGATCTCCGCTTCCGCTATACCAGGATCTGATTCCTGAGGCTTCTACTTGAAACTCGAAGGCCTATGCACCGTCGTGGTGCGCCCACTCCCTTACAGTCTGATCGGCCCGGCTATGGCCGTTTGCCCACCACCATGGATACTGCAGACTAGGGGGATCCTCGGTGCAGCCACATGTTATGCGGAGTAGCCGCATGTCACCTGGCTAGGCTTATCATCATCCCCGCGTTCTTACCCAATGGACGTTCTTATCAAACACATGTGTGCTGGGCGTTTACGCCATTCGAGCCCTGCGGCGTTACTATGTATGTACGTGCATTACGGCAAACCCAGCAACCTGGTCCCGCCATGGTAGTTTTTTTTTTTTAGATAGGAAAGATATACGTGCCACTATGTAGGATGTGGTTCTAGCGTTTGGGCCTCTGGGCCTCCACCCGTACGTAATATCGACGCTTTATTACATGGTTCTCCACATCAAGACGTACCACAAAAGGACCGTTTGTTGTGTTCCTTGGCCGTGTTTCCGTATCATCGCGTGGGTGACTGGTCAGGCAACCATGTTCCGTTGTTACTCGGGGTTGGAGAGATACCGGTGCTTGGCTTGAGTGCTTTTTCTTTTGCGGTGGCTATTCGGCACTGTAGTGGGGTATGCATAGAGGTTGTCTGATTAGGTTGGTTGATGAGTTAGAGTGGTGTCTTTCGTCATTATATTCGTGTTTCACAAGACTGAGGAACGGGTATGGAGAGAGTATGCGCAGATGCAGGTTCTGGAGGGAAAACATCAGAACTGTGGATTTATTGAAAGGCTATCGCTAGGGGTTTCTATCTCGGAGTTGATGATCATATCTGAGAGAATGTAGTACTGCGGGCTTGATGTACAGTGACGGTTTGAGTGATCAACACATTGATTGACATATAAGAATATGACAAATTTCAACAGCAGTTGTAGCAATGAGAGAGCCTTGTGATTTAATACCAAGCATGATGGAAGACCAGGGTTGCTCGAGCATCACTGCATGATACTTCTCAGTTTGTTTGATAACGTTTTTTGAGATCCAAACTCATTTGGAGTATATCCACCTGAAACGATTTGCTGTCCAACAGGATCAATAGAGATGGCCTTGTGTACACATCTAATTTGTTGCTAAAACCGTCCAGCCTTCAGAATCTCAAAACTACATACTCAAAATCCGCCTCCGATTGCTCCTACTAAAATATATCTTCTTATCGTGCAAACAAAAGAGTGCGTGTAGGGTTACATCATGCAAGTTGCAGAGTCTACTAAGGTCAGGCTTGGAATAAGTATTGGTTGAGTGAATTTTTACATCCACCTTCACTATGAACCCGAAAGAAGTCAGAAGCTGTGAAAAAATATTCCAACAATCGTTATCTATTGTGCTTCGGGCTATATACAATCGTAGGTCCCTAACCTCACTTTCTGGAAAACTCATCCATCAAAAAGTCGTCATTTTAAGTGATATAAGATATGCGATCAAGACCCCAAGATCTATAGATCACCCTCTCCATGGCACCTCTTCATAGGGAATGTGTCTTGAAAACACGGCGAAAAGTAGCCATTGACCCATGCCATTTGGCCGTACGTCTTTGGCTCAAATGAGTCCGCAAACCACTCGTCCACCTCTCCAGCACTTCCGACCTTGCCTTTCCAGACCTTGCCGTACTGGCGGTTTGTCCATGCTTGGTGGACCCAGCAACCAAATTTGCCCTCTGGCACATCGACGAAAAACGTCTCGGTTTGAGTTTCGGAAGTCTCCCATGATTGAGTGACGTCCATGCTTACACTCATGAAATTTTCGACGAGAGTGAGGTCGGTGCCGACCTTGACAGATACACTGTTGCCGATGGTAAAGCCGGAAGAGATGGTGATCTTGGTACCAGGTCCACCCTTGATGATTTGGCTGACCTGGACGTCCCAACCGACAAAGCGCTCTTTCTTTCCAGGAACAATAACTGATACGTCGCGTTTCGATAGATGGCTGCTGGTTACGTTCGCAAGTTCTTGGCCAGTGTAGGTGATGAAGCCGTCCTCAAGGTGGGCCGGTTTGCGAGACACAGCAAGGTCTTCAGCGAAGTGCTTTTCAAATTCTGAGCGCTTCATGACCTGGTAGCGGCCCCCATGTCCAGTAAGGACAACGTCATCTGCGGTCACACGAACACCGGCAGGCTTAGCAGCGGGAACAACATCAGGAGCAGGAGCGGCGATGGCCAGGGTGGCGCTGGCCGCAAGGGCAAAGAGTTGAGTGAAGTGCATTGTGATGGTTGGAAGTTGAGAGGCAACAAGTTAGCCCGATGAAAAAAGTAGTTAAAGATGGAGAGTATGAGAGAGGATGCTCTACAAAGAACTGTATATTTGGGCCGGATGCTCCAAAACTTTATATCTACATGAGCTCAGGATACTTATCTGGGCCATCGACGACTACAGGGAGCAATAACAGATTTGGTTAACTCCTCGGAAGACGGATCTGCAATGGAACCTGAGACGTGCATGTTCGTGCAATTAGACAAGTCTCGGTATCCAGGGTTGTCAGGTTGTCATGGTGTTGGTGACATGTGCGGCTACAATTCAAGGACCAGGTCGCTATGCACCGCCCACCCACAACGCGCGAGTTCGGTGAAATATTGTTTCGCCTTGAGGGAGTAGCCTTGAATCATCCAGGCATGTCATTTACCCGAAGTTTACCGATTGGATCACATAGGAAACACAAACTCCATCTTCGGCCCGAAGCGCATAACGTACAACGGTGCTCTAACCACTCGGCGCCTTGTGCACCCGTAGACTACTAACTGTCATGATTTCTGCCTAAGGATACTAAAATAGGGAACTTGTTCGGACAGCCTTCATCCCTGTGAGTTGCTTTGTTTCCCTCTCTTGGCAGGATTCCGGGAGGATTATCGTAGTAATGCCTTGCGGTCCTTTCAGGGGTGGTAGTGCTGGTCGCAATCACACCGAGATAGACAGTGGGGAGCTTGGCGTCACGATCCAAGTAGGCGTTAACTGCGATAGGAGTGAGTGGGAAGGCAGCCCTATTCTGGAGAGCGGCTCGACTTATTTATGCTACCTTCGCACTTCAATTGCGAGCATCCCCAGCTCATTCACGCATCTCTTCCATATCCTCAGATCTCATCTCCTCCAACTCTATCAAAGAAAACTTGCTTGAACTGCTACAATCATGCAACTCTCCGTTACTCTGGCCCTTCTTTTTCCCCTCCTAAATGTTGCTTCAGCAGCTGTCCACAATGCCGGAATCTGTGTCGACTGGGTCAACAAAGCAGCCGTTTATAATGCGGATGCCACAGAAAAGGCATGCGGTAACTACAAGATGCGAAACAAGGGTGACGAACAGTGGAACCAATGCCCTGATTGCCTGATGGTTAGTCACTGAAAGATAAGAGAGACGTGAACTTGGATCGCTAATACGCCTATACAGAAAGATATGGGTGGTTTGAATGTTTGCAACTCTGATGGATGGCATATTGGTGGCGATGAGCTGGATTACTACTGCAAACTGAACGGAGCTCAGGGCTCTTATGCTACCAAGAGCTAGAGCACTTGAGAGTCGGGCAGAACTCTCTGATCATGACCAGGGATGAGAGGATCAATCAAGCTTGCCTCAGCGTCCTTGGACCAGATCATGTGAGAAGTGTCAGAGACTGGTTATGGCTTGGGGTCCCCATGTTCATGCCCTTGAACATAACGAGTCAGGATGGTGGGAACCATCTACGAACCATCTACGAACAACTGAAGGCATCATTTGGGAATTTGTACATATTTTATTTCGAATTTCATCGCATTGATCATTACTATCATTGTATCTAAACCATCCGAACTAGTAAGCAGTGAAGTTCGCAGCGTTTGCGTGGTGATTTGTTATGGCGTTATAGTTGTGATGGGCTTCGAACGGCACTTCTATGGCTTCTCGAGTTCAAGTGCATCTCTCTATGACAGCTGTTTCAAAGGATAGTGAGAAATATATTCTCTTTTACTTAACAAATTCATGGAGTTTGAGCTAAAGGTACCTGATACGCAGCCAAAATGCCAGTCGACTGTACTCGGTTGTTCCAATGGTGTAAAAACTATCAGAAAGCCACAAAATCGTAGTGAAGTGCAAAATGATGGAAATATTTTCTACAATCGATGTACAATTCCATTACTCTCCTATCATACTGATGGCGCGCAATGGAATATTTCAAATATACGTCGAGACAGAGTGCTTCTAGAGTTAAGACTTACATCAAACTACCACTCATGCAGGAAGAGTTGCAGAATAAGCAGCATCTGTACTCCCCCTCTCAAACTTATGTTAGAAAGTCACAAATAAATCTCTACCCCAATCCGATAGACCACTTGATCCATATGTGGGCGTGCTTTCATCGCTTTTCTTAACTAAATATGCTATATGCATTCGCCATATAAGCATGTATCTACAGTAATCGAGTCTCCATTTTTTCATAGACTAGGAAATTTCTCGATCAATCTGCTCAACGCCATGAAGCACATCCGTTCTGTTGGTCCGCACCATACTGGAATTTGGAACTATGACGCAGCTACTCTTTATCTTGCGTTGCGTGTCAGGATCACGTAGGCTTCGTTCTCGGGTCAAGCGAATTAGGAAACACTGCGAGTCAATTGGGATCGCCTAGGTATGATTCTAAAAATGCCTTATCCCTAAGTGCATTCTAAGCTCCTTCTTTACCCTCCATACTTTACATGGTACTATTCCTTTCTAACGCCTAAGATACCTTAGCGAGACCTGCATTGAATGGATAGACTAGGGACATAAGGGAACGACATGGGGCAATACAAAGATAGTAACAGAAATCATGCAAAGAAAAGGGGAAAGCGCCAATCAGAAGGCGAAGCCAAGTGAAACATGCGCGCGTCTGGTTGATTCGTTCCGGCTGGGGTCGGGTCGCATCCATGGATCCGAAAGTCCGAATTCGACCTAGCTACGAGTGTTGTTACCTTTCCCCATTTACAGGAATACACGAAGACAGAATTGTTCTAAGGTGTGTAAATCCAATTATTGAAAGTCATCAAAATGATAGTTCGCCACTTGGTACTTATTTCTTCTATAAATTTTGTTTGATGGATCTGACGGTTTTGGATTTTGCTGGTTGGAATGTCCGAGATAAGAGCGTCCGAAACCAAGAGGCAGACAACGTGACTTTAGGTCACGAATCTCATGGCTTGGTAATTGTCTGTATCGGCAATGCTGAATCCCTGTGATATATACATAGTAGTTGAGGTACCTGCTCTATCACGTGGATCGAAAATTCACTGGGCCCTAGACCACCCAAAGTCGCGTGGGGTAAGAGTGACGTCAGCACTGAACCCACATGCCAACATTCACCAGCGGGTAGAGAACTATGACATTTCCATCACGCCATTCCTTGAAACAAAGTTGCCATGAAGCTTGACCCAGCAGTTGCAAAAGTTCTCAGCTTAGATCCTGAGAAGGCTAGCGTCTCGTCTGCTGGTGGTGGCAGTACCTTTGCTTCAACGTCTAAGATTGTGTCGCAAGCAGACGATGGATCGGAAAAGGCGTATTTCATGAAAACCGGCACGGGTAAGGAAGCGGAGATTATGTTTGCAGGTAGGTACTATCCATTTAGCGCTGGTGGCCCGGCCAATGGACTGACAGTACCTTGAAAAGGCGAGCACGCGTCCCTCCAGGCCATTCATAAAATCGTGCCCACGCTCTGTCCGCAGTCTTTTGGCCATGGGCAGTTCGAGGCGCACCCGTCTAAGTCCTTCCTTGTGACCGATTTTCTCTACCTTAACTCCCGCTTGGTTCCCAAATTATCCAAAGCGCTATCCCTGGCAAGCAAACTCGCGAAACTACACACAACACCTGCACCCATCCCAGACGGCTATGACAAGCCAATGTTTGGTTTTCCGGTCACAACATGCTGCGGTGACACTCCACAAGATAACAGCTACAAGGAGAGCTGGGCAGATTTCTACGCCGAGAACCGTCTCATGTTCATTGTGCGACATGCAGAGAAGAACGGCAGGAAGGACAATGATTTACGAAAGCTTGTCGAGCAGACCGCAAAAAAAGTCGTGCCGCGTTTGATTGGTGACAATCATCTTAACAACGGCCAGGGAGTAACGCCCGTGGTCGTTCACGGTGATTTATGGAGCGGAAACGCGAGCGTAGGTATGATTGGGAATGAAAAGGGGGAACCAGAGCACGTTGTCTACGACTCGTCTGCCTGCTATGCTCACAGCGAGTTTGAGCTTGGCATCATGAAGATGTTCGGCGGCTTTGGTGGCAGCTTTTTAAAACAATATCATCAGCTGTGCCCGAAAACAGAGCCGGTCGACGAGTATGAAGACCGCGTTCAGCTTTACGAGCTGTACCACCATCTCAATCACTATGCAATGTTTGGATCGGGTTATCGCAGCGGAGCAGTAAGTATCATGAAGAGTTTAATCAGGAAGTACGATGGCGATACATAGATGGTTGAATGTACAAGTAAGGAACGCTCCCTGATTATATTTGTATACGATATTGGACACTCAATCAGCTTGTACATGTGCGGGGCCTAGAGATCTCTTTACTGTACGATTGAATCACCAAGTTTACACAAACGAGTACCATTTTACCAGTCCCTACTTATATCTCTTGCAGCCAAAATACCAACCCAAGCCCCATGCTCCCAGAAACCATATGAAAAACCCGACTCCGGACCTATGCTATCTAAGCAAGACCAGCAGCCTGGATAGCAAACGCTGCCGCAGCGTCGGCGCTGCTGCCATAGCTAATGTGACTTCCAGTGGCACCACCATCTCCGCCACCACCGCAGATCATATCAGCAGTGCCGCAAAACTGTTTGATCTTGTCTGCAGAGAGGCCCGTAATAGCTGCGCGCTTCAATGGATCTCCGAACATGACAGCACCACTAACATCAGCTGCAGAAAGGCCTTTGCTAAAAGCGTTGTGAACTACCATAGCACCCTGTGAGTAACCTGAGACAATGACCTTGGTGTTCGGGCACTGAGACTTGGCCTGCTTGACAAGTGCAGCCATCTTCTCACCACCATCGCCACCAAGGTTGGCGTTACCAGCAGCGGAAGCAGCATAGTCGACACCCTGGACAGTGACACGGCCGTCGCCCAACTTGCTTCGGATAGCCTTGAACATTGGCGGTCCTGAGACGGTGCCCACGTTGCCCATCTCGCCAGTTCCACGAGCAAAGACAATAGTCATGTCTGTGCAGCAGTTCTTGTCCACAATGCCGTTTTCGGATCCTCCAAGAAGACCGGAAGAAGCCGCTTGCGGTTTGCAATTGCTTCCAATAGATCCAGATCCACCAGTGTTATTTCCAACGGGAGTCGTTGGAGTAGATGGTGCATCGTTACTGGACCCAGCACCGCCAGCACCGCCAGCACCTCCGCCAAGACCTCCAGTTAGTCCACCAAGCCCACCGGTTAGTCCACCAAGGCCTCCAGTCAGTCCACCAAGTCCGCCAGGCAACGAACCACTGTCACCGCTGCCAGTAGTAGATTTAGCGGATCCACCCAGAGAGCCGAGTCCTCCAAGACCTGGGAGACCTCCGGTGAGACCTCCACCTAGGCTAGGTAGGTTGGTAGGCAGCGTGAGGCCTCCACCAAGACCTCCTCCGAGACCGGGTAGGTTGGTAGGCAACGAGAGACCCCCACCAAGGCCTCCTCCAAGACCTGGTAGACCAGAGCCACTTCCTGAGCCTGAGCCGCCTCCAAGACCTGGGAAGAGTCCACCGAAAAGGCCTCCACCACTTCCTGAACCAGAGCCACCTCCAAGACTGGGCATAAGCCCACCAAGAAGGCCCCCACCCAAACCTGTGCCACTTCCTGAGCCAGATCCAGATCCAGAATCGGAACCAGAGCCGGAGCCAGACCCATAGCTGCTGCTGGGCGTTGGGGATGGAGTGGCAGCATCTGGGGCGACAGGATGTGGGCGCGCGCTGGCAATGCTGGCAACGCTGGCAAACGCTAAAACATGAGCAGTGTGGTATTTCATGTTGAATCGTAGAATCAAGTTTGCCGCAAGCGAATCTTGATGTTCAAATCGAAACGGTGTAAAAATGACCAGCAGTCCAAACGACTGAAGATATCAAAAATAAAAGCTGAAGAGAAGCGAAGGTCGATGCACTGCACTGCGAGCAAAAAAGAGGGATAGTAGTCCAGAATGGAAGTACTTGGAAGTGAAGGTAAGGATCGAAGTCGATGCAGTCTATACTGAGGGCGGAGTTCGCAGTCCTCTTATACTGTGTCTTGGCCGCGGATGGCTACCTTGACCGGAGCAAGATGATGCGGACGATCACCCGCTGCGGGGGTTTCGAAACTTTGATTGCTTTTCAGGGAGTGTTATGAAGGGATTTTACTAGAGCACGTCATGTCTTCCAGTCGTTGTGGGGGTATTTCCTGAAGCGTGGCATGGATGCTATCCACAGATCGACGTGTATTCATTCATTTTTTGTGCAAATGGCCTCGGATGAGGTTGTATCGTATGTTTCAAGCTTTCGATATGGCTTGAGAATTGCATAGAACGAATCGTGGGCGAATCCTGGAGCAGTGTCGCCGTTGCATTAGTGGCGGGGCGCAAACTAATCGTTCAGGATATAGCTTGTTTCGCACGCCACAAACCAGTACCGTGCGATTCACATATATGCCTCGACAGGTATTGTTGTCCGCGGAAAAACCCAGCCTACCTGATTACTCACAGTGCTCTGGAAAGATGTTTGTCACGAGAGCGAAACATCGTGGTACAGCTCAAGGTTTCCTGTCAAAAGATGCTCAATGTCATACATACACAGAAAGTTTACCATCTGTAAGGAAACTTTGATTCGTCATTTTGTCGACCCACCAACGGGTCGGCAGACTGCCTGTTTGGCGGTTTTGCGTTGCTAACGAGGCTGTTTGAGGAAGTGCATGGTGACATGAAACGACATGCATCATGCGCCAAGCAACACCTCCCCTATCTGGTATGATTTACAAGTCAACTAGGGTTCTGGAAGCCCCGTGGCGTAGGGCTACTAGTGCTGCCCATGTCTGCCATGCGACATGCCTCGGCAGCCATTATGCAAGTTGTTTCAAATTGTTTCTAGTGCAACATCAACGTTCAATCATTCATGTTCTCGGTACCTTGATGAGGAAATATCGCGCTACCTGCAGTAGATACATGTCGCTCTGGGCTATCCAACAATTATTCCCGACAGATACATGACTACGGCATCCGTGCCCGCATCACCGCCTTAACTTCCTCAGTCGCGTTGTACCCATACAGCCACGGCTGGACCTCAGGGCACGTCCAGCGACTCGGGAATGGAGCCTCCAGATCTTTTCCCAATTGCTTAAGCATCTTGGCGTCGCGGAGGGCTTGCTCTGGCCCGTCCCGTAGGTGGAAATCTTTCCGTTGCTTGAAGGTCTCCCGCGCGATACCCTCACCTCTGGCCTTTCGCAGTTGCTGGAACAGCTGTAAAGTCTCTGGTAGCTGTGATTTAGAGGTAAAGTGCTCCGGCGCGAGAAGAAGGCCCAAGACTGCACCGTCTTCAATGGCGGAGTTGGCGCCCTGCGCGAGATACGGGAGCATGGGGTGACACGCATCGCCAACTAGCACGAGGTTATTTTGTGGGTTGACCCACGAGTCCATCTCGGCGCGGTGCATTAGCTTCCACTTGTCCACTCTGTCGACGCATTCGAGCAGCCGAGTCAGCCTAAAACGTCCATGTCAGCGGGTTGGCTCTCCTAGAACTGGTGAAACCGGAAAATGGCGGCTGTAAAATCACCGCTTTCAGAGTAGCTGTAATTGTCACAATTACTTATCGTTAACTGTGTTCTTAGCACTTACGACTCTACTTCTGGAAGCAGCTGTAGCTATCACAGTCATTCATCATTGACCGTGTTGGCAGCGCAGGTGAGCTCGTTTTGATTTTCCGGTTTTGGTCGAGGGAAAGGTTGGACGATGAAATGGGTAAAGTGGGGTGGCTTACACTGGATCCCACCCCTCAAACAACTTCCTCATTTCGTCCAAGTTACCCTGCGTCCTCGCCACTCCTTCTTCCAAGTCGTCGGGAACGAGCAGAACAACATTGTACATAGTACCTCCCCGTATGCTGTATGCCACAGCATGCGCATCTGGACCTGCCCAGAATCTACATCCAGGGTTCTGCACCATCTCCCTTAATTTCGCGTCACTGATCTGATCAATGTTGAGCACTATGCGAAACGCAAGGTCTCCGGTCGGCAGGGGAGGATCATTGCACCCAAGCATGGCCGAACGACAAGACGACCACAGGCCGTCAGCTCCAACAACAAGATCTGCTTCATAGGTCTGGTTGTTGTACAACTTCACCCTTGCTCGGTCGCCTGGAGCATTGCCAAGATCCATATCCGTCACTTTTGCATCCAATACAAGTCGCACGCCTAGCTCTTTCGCTCGACTTCCCAGTGCTTTCTGCAGGCTCGCACGATGACAGTCTGAGAACGGGGCTCCATACTTGCGACGAATGTTTGCGTCAAAGTTATCTTCGTGCGCCAGAATCTTTCCACGATAGTTGTACACTGTCAGCGTAGTAGGCTCGCACACCTGATTTCGGATGGTTTCGTATACGCCCCATTGCTGGAGCAAACGCGTCGCATTTGGTGTCAACTGAAGACCGGCACCAATCTGAGATGTTCAGTAGCTGTTGGCTCTTTAGGAAATTGTTACGCAGACCTCAGCAAGCTCCTTTGCGGCCTCTAGGACCGTAACAGAGTGTCCTGAAAGTGCGCATTGTATCGCAACTGCGAGGCCTGAAAGCCCAGCTCCCACAATGACTATATCCAGTTGATGCGACATATCCGCTGAAGTAATAAAGCGAAGTTTTTCAATGATATTTTGAGTAGGAGGACCGAGACGCGATGAGAGAACAAAGAAAGACGTGAGGTAGGTACCACCTTGTGGCGCTCTGTCTTATCCAATCAGAACGTAACCCGGCCTTCACACCTCATCTGCCCCGACGGTACGCTTTTTTGTTTCGAGACAACAAGAACGTATGTAAGCTCTTGAGCAAGTGACGAGTTGAACAACCGAAACACCGACAAGTAGAGTGGTCCTCAAGAACCTGTTCCGCAACCACGGTGAGCGGCAAAGTTGTGAGCCTAGTAAGTTCGATATTCGTCCGCATCGTCTTTTGTGCAATGGTCTTTTCGTCTCTTGTAGTAGTTTGCGCAGGCCGCGTCCCTACACAAGGGCCTGATATGGCTTCCCTGAGGATGAGGATATGTCTCGACGTCCATGGCATGCAGCCACTGGTGCGTAGGGTTGATTTTGATGTCAGGATTCGTTATGGCATCCGTGTTGCAGATCTTGATGTCCTTCTCATATCTGAACATAAGACACTGCGAAGAGATAATGCCGTGAACGGCACCCTTAATATAATGAGGATTGATGCGTAGGTGCGTTTTATTTCTCCCCCTTCCGTAACCAGTGTACCACCACAGATGCGAATCTGAAGGAAGCGCTGGCAATGGCACTGGACAATTATACCACCACAGCAAGGGATCTAAACGCATTGGTGGCAATAATGCTGACAGAGGACGTATTTTGTCATCTTCGCCTGTTTTGTGATAAACAAATCGCCCGAACTCGGATGGTGGATAGAAGAAGGCCATCTCGGGTAGAGCGTTCCGACAGGATGCGGGGCATAAAACATCAACCGGGCCCAACTCTCTAAGCTCACGGAACATCGCTCTCAGCTCCGTCGCAGGTATTCGACCATCTTCGGTGAGATTGAGTGTATCGATGCGTCTGTGAGGTTTCCATTCTAGATTGAGAACCACAATGTCGGGCTTGTGCCTACTGATGCCAAGACGAGCCCTGGGCCAGGTCAGCGCCTCCGAAGCCATGCATCGTGTGTCATGGATGGGATCTTGACACTCTATGTTGAAATTGTCGAGACAGGCCTGCCAGTCTTCTCTTCCGCGCTGCTGCTGTCGCCAATCGTCGACATGAGCCTTGATTGCTGCCCAGGTAATTTGAATATGCTCACATAACTTCACTGATCCTTGGGTGCCTAAACAGATTCGCTCCTTTTCGTGATTCAGTGGCTGCTGGTAGGTCGAGGAGAATCTGCAAGTATAGTGAGGACTGTCGCAGGCATAGCAGTGGAGCAAGCCGTGATTCAGCTTATCACTGGTGACCAACGGATTGAAGGGCTGGAACTTGCATTTGTCGAAGGTTTGTGGCCCATGAGCATCGTTCCATTGCATGCAGTTGTTGCACCTATCGTCTCTCTGTAGGAGCAGTGCAAACTTCAATCTTTCAGCATGAGGAAGCGCTAGGGGTTCGCGGGCGGCGTATCTCTTTCCCCAGATGGATCTTTGACGACTGTCAAGCAAGTGACGCAACTTTCTCGAAACTAATCGAAGGCAGAATAGCGTGACAAAATCGCCGCTCAGGGAATCGCAGATACAGAGAAGGAGCTCGTCCGGTAATCGACTCAGAAGGGGACAGAATTGATCATTGTAGACACGGGCTGCCATAACCGGGTCCATAGTGCGTTGTAACTCAGATAAGGTGAGGAGAAGTGCCTGAGCTTGTTGATTATTCCGTTTGTCTCGCTGATCTCGCCCCCCGGCTTTGCACACTGCTACCTTGAGGGGCTTGTGGTCTTCACGGGTTTCTGCTGCTTCGAGATGCCAGCGGTTGCCATGCCACTTTCGAAGTTTCGTAAGAAATGAACGCATTTTGGGGGCTGGACTTGTAGTGAGCTTGCAGACGAACCGAAACGTTGCAATTTCGGTCTTTTGTACTCCAAAACGCCACTGTTATCGGGCGATGAGATTGTCTGGGTGTTCTGCCACTCCCAATCAGATTGGACGTAAACGAATCAAGCAAGCAGCAATGGCGGGATATACCAGCAGTTGAGTTATGGTGGTGTCCCAGAGCGCCGTAAAGGGACTTGGACTTGATTCGTTTACCCGAAGTTTGCTGACAGTTTCGTGTCATCTACTGGCTGCCTCGTGGTCGAGCCATGGGGTATTGAACATGGTATTAAATTTTGTTGAAGACCCACTGGTGATTCGCTCGATCTTATTCAAATGCGATCGCCACTTCACTGGAGAAGGTGCTGCTTCAAAAATGGACAGTTCAGAGTTTCGAAGAAGAGCACTGCCTTGACTTTTGTGTTGAGTGTGAAGCCGTCGTACCTCTGGTGAGGTATTGATTTGAAGCTTAAAAGCTAAGTGTGTTGAAAGTCAACTGATGGTATGAAGCCGCCGTGCCTCTACGTAGAGGTGCTGGTTTGAAGCCGAAAATCCAAGTGTTGGAAGATGATGTTGTTTGGACAGGATGTAGCTGTCTGGTATGGCTTTCTTCTGACATAGGATTTACACTGATCTTCTTTTGGCAAGTGAAGGAAAGTCAAGGTCTAATCTTTGATATCTACTTGATGATGTCCAAAGCAGACCAATGGTTAACGTAGAGGTATGTAATGCGCTTTCTTCTGTGAATGAGAAACTAAGTTTGAATTCGTGTGGCAACTACAACAGCCTCTAGACCCAACTTTATCGTGTTGTACCTCTGGAGAAAATATATAACACGGACCCTTTATGGCATCTACATGAGCTTTTAGACTAAGTTTTGTGGTATCGTATCTTTGAAGTAAATAAGTGTAGCATGGGATGGTTTGGCAAATACAGCGCTGGAAAAGACCACCTTGAATAACATACCAGAGAGTTTCATTTTTCAAAACAGTCAAGTCGATATGATATTCATGTGGCAACTACGAGTACAGCAGTTTGCTCCACGGACCAGGTTTCGATGCGTTCTATCCTCAAAGTAGCATCTCAATATGGCTTCGCTATATGCATATACTCAAAACCTTACACATATCATCTGCATGTCTCTGCACCACTCCCATCCCTTATTTGATCACAAGTAATGATTGATCTGAGCAAGATGTGCTGTGGAGTATATGCAGCGGTTTGCAATGGTAGGTCAAGTGCCGAGCGCCGATTGCGCAATGGAGAACCCCGCGCCCATCCCTGCCATATCCGTTCCTCGTTCCTCACCCGTTTCGCCAACTAGTACGAACTCCAATGTGCATACCTTACATAAACCCGATATGCGTACATATATCCTATTGGATAAATTCGTTGACCGACTTCAAACCTTGCATGCTCAACAGCAACCTCACCGCCTACTAGATCAAGACTCGAAGTTTGCTTGCAAGTATGACTTCAATGGATCCAGCGAATAGTGCCGCATCCCTCACAAACTACGTGTGTTTCCAAGACCTGCACACGGGCCGCACTGGTGTAGGACATTATGAGCTTGCAGAGAAATCCATCCAGCCATTGGCTTTCATATCAGGAACACCGCTAGAAAGCCTCTACCAAGTTATCGAAGTAGACGAAGCCAATATTATCGCTTCCGGCAAGCCTCTGTCAGCCTCCACTGTCAAGATTTTGCCTCCTTTAGCAAGCCGCGATGTTCTCTGCGTAGGCAAGAACTACGCCGAACACGCCAAGGAATTCAACAGCTCTGGCTTCGATAGCTCAGACAAAGTGGATACACCGTCTCACCCGGTTATTTTTACCAAGCGCTTCACCTCGATAATTGCAGATGATGAGGACATTCTGCCGCATGCAGATTTCACCAAGACGGTTGACTATGAAGGCGAGATTGGCGTCATCATTGGCAAAGCTGGATTCCGCATTTCAGAACAAGACGCCATGGACTATGTATGGGGCTATACGACCATAAACGATGTAACAGCACGAGAGCGGCAGAGAGACCATAAACAGTTTTATATTGGGAAATCGCCTGATACATTTTGTCCAATGGTGAGCGTGAACCTCTGCAGTGACACACGATTGAGCAAAAGCTGACTGGAAGCGATAGGGACCAATTGCTGTACCGGCATCTAAACTGGACAAGGTGCTGCGGGTCCAAACATATGTTAATGGTGAACTGCGACAGGACGCTACAACCAACGATCTCATCTTTTCCATCCCGTATCTGATCAAGACTATGTCTGAGGGCCAGACGCTGATGCCAGGCGACGTGTTGGCTACCGGGACTGTAAGTCTGCATCCTCACTTACAATGCAGCGACCAAGTGTGCTAATCCAGACATTTTCAGCCTGCAGGCGTGGGCATCGGGAAGAACCCTCCAGTCTATCTCCAACCCGGAGACACCATAAACGTATCCGTCAACGGCTTAGGTACTCTTACGAACCGAATTGGAAGTCCAGACTCTCCCAATCCCACCATCAATACCTCTGGGCGTATACAACACCTCCAGCCCTGCAACACTAAAAGCCCAGACCCAACCTCACTCATACACATCAACAACAACAAATCTCTCTACTACAAAACCCTCGGCACACCCTCCAATCCGCCCATCCTCTTCGTCCACGGCCTGGGAAGCACTTCAGAATTCTACACGCCACTGATCCAATCTCTCAACCTCTCCGCAACGCACTCACTGCACTTATTCGACATGGAAGGCCACGGACTATCGCCCTCGTCGCCACTTAGCAAACTCAGCATCACCTCACTAGCCCAAGACATCGCCGACATCTTCTCCGCCGCGAACATTTCACCCAACGCAACCATCATAGCCCATTCAATGGGCTGTCTGGCAGCCGTCGACTTCGCCCTGACACACCCGGACAAAGTGGAAAAACTGATTCTCATAGGCCCACCGTCCTCGCCGTTATCCGGCGCAGAAAGCGCTGCTGCTTATGCTCGAGCAGAGACTGTTCGGAGGCAAGGCATGCACGCTGTTGTTGACGATGTAGTTTCAGCTAGCACTTCCGAGCAGACGAGGAAATTGAATCCGCTGGCCGTGGCTGCTATACGCATGTCTCTGCTGGGCCAGGATCCAGAGGGGTATGCAAAGGGGTGCAGTGCGCTTGCGGAGGCGAAAGTGCTCGATTGGGCGGCTGTCCATGCACAAACGCTGGTTATCACGGGGAGCAGGGATGTGGTATCATCGCCAGAGTCATGTGAGAAATATGTTCAGATGCTGGGGGACAAGGCGAGGTTGCAGGTTCTGGAGAATGTGGGCCATTGGCATGTGCTGGAGGATGTGCAGGGGACCGCAGGAGCTGTGAAGGCATTTTTGTGAACATGATAGATGGAAAGGAACAGGAGTTTGAGTATTAGAAGCAGCATAGATCAATATGGCTAGATTTGGACGTCTTTTGTGTTTTGAGGGGAGTTGACTTGGAATGTTGGCTCCACATAGTGATTAGCGACAACTACACTCGCATCTCTAAAGTCAAACCAATGCGGCGACTATAGAGGTCCTATATTGTACAATGTTCCATCTCATGTGTTACTATTCTCATTTGTTTTGTTTTCTTTTTTCTCTGTCCATCCCAAGCTCTAGTACTGGCCAGCTGCTGCCTGGCAGGCCTTGAGCTGGTCGAGGTACCATCCGCAGATGGTCAGGCTACCCTGGTTCTCGTCCATGCACTTGCGGAAGCTCATGACATCATTTGCACAAGGACCCGACTGTGCCATTTGAGCGGATGTGGACTGGTGCTGTGCGGCGAAGTCGGTGTTTTGGGGCGCGGCATCGGCGGGGGCGGAAGAACCACCACTGAACCAGCCGCCGACAGCGTGGCCGATGGAGGATCCTACGGCAACACCACTGCAATCTGTTAGTACAGTGTTCGAATAACAATTGTGGCACCATGAGCCAGCGTCATCATTTGCATTGTTGCCTGGCATGGGTACCAGCGCAAAATGTTGACAGTTGAACATGGCTGCCTAATCCACTTACGCAGCAGTGCTAGCCATCTGTCCGAACAAACCAGGTCCCTGAGGTGTAGGAGCCTGTGCCTGCTGAACGGGCGCGTGGGTGGGAGCATGGGTGGGAGCAGCAGCAGTTGAGTGAGGGCGCGATGACGCAGGTGCAGGCGCAGTGGTAGCTTGTCTGGCTGCCGGGACCTGGGGGCGGCGAGGAGGAGCTGTTCCGGAGCGTTGACGAGGCATGTTTGCGAATGTGGTGGTGATGTGTTGACGTGTTCAGGTGTTGTACTTGTGATACGTGGTAGAATTGGCTTTGCGATGGCAAATTGAAGATGTCAACGTCCGAGGTTCGTTCGAGAAACATCGTCGGTGTTAGCGCACTTTAGACGGCTTGGCGCGCATGGGCAACGCGGCTATGTTCATTGGCCCCTCGCGTTCATACCCCTGTAAATGTTCACGTGGATGGTATGTTTTGCTTCGCGTAGTTGAGTCTATAGTATAGTCTAGTCTCACGTCGGCTGATGGCTGGTGTCTTTACCAATGTTTCTTTGTAGCCGTTTATTTGTTGACTAGTTAGAGTCATCGGTTTGTGGCACTGAAAAAGAAATTCTATAGGCTTTTTACATGCCTTTTTTTTTCATCAGCTCAACGGTTGAACGTTTACTAGCAGACATCCTCGACCTCCACATTGCCACCAGACCTTGGTCCAAGATCAGAGCGCAATGTGCGGTTGAACAGCTCTTTGAGCATCTCGAAGCAGATGCCAGACAATGCAGCGTCGTAGCGTCCCTTGCTAAGTTCGTCTCTGATAAACGCGTCTGAAGTGGATTAGCACGCTAGAAAGTTTGTGGCCAGTGTAAATACTCACGCTGTGCCCAAGCCGGCTCGTAGAAGGAGAATGTGACACCTGCTTCATGCAGTGTCTTTCTGATTAGGTCTCGGCCCGCTGGTGGTACGTGCGTGTCCATCTTGCCGAATATCATGACGAGTTCGCCTTTGATGTCCTTGGCACGAGCGAGTGAATCATCATTCTTGCCTTTACCCAACGTGTGGCTATGGATATCGGTTGCAAAGTAGCAGATTGCTGAAACCACACGTGGATCTAGAGCGCAACGGTATGCCAAATGGCCACCCAGACACATACCTTGAAGAAAGTAAGCCAAAAAATTGATTGGTGGGAAGTTGAGACATACCAGTAGCACCAACCCTTCCATTGCAGGTTGGCATCTCTAGCAGCGCATCCACAGACAAACTAGCGTCTTCATCGTAGGCGTGTAATTCCTTTGCGACTTTCCAGTCGTTGCCCTTGTCGGTACCAGGGCCATCGTATGCAAGGGGTTCAGGGCCAGTGAACTCATGGTAAGATGAGGGGGCTGCGACAATGTAACCCTGGGAGGCGATTTGGCGTGCAAAACGAGCAACAGGTCCAGTCACTGCAGGAACATCAGCATGAGCGGGGAATGGACCATGCATGCACCGCACAGTCTTCCCGTTGGAGGATTGGGGCTACCTTGGTAGATTTCGGAGAAGACTACGACGCCGGGAAACTTTGCTTTGGGGTAGTTTGGAATGGTGGGGTGGAAGATGAAGATCCCTGAAGCGTCAGTTTAGATGCAGCCAAGGTATGCAAGGGCGACAAACTCATGTCACCGCCGGCCTTGGTCGGCACATCTTTGTGTGTTTCAGTGATGAGCATGGTGGCGGTAAAGGCAGTGAGGCTGTGTGTTGCGTCTGCTGTCTACGCGTAGTCGAGAGATTGATGACCCGGCTAGAGTGGGGTGGTGGGGTAGTTGAGCACGGTCCATGCTGTAGGAGCAGTAGCTTTCACCATGTGGACGCATTGAGGTTGGTTGGTCAGTGTTGTTTCAGCAAAAGGCATATTTTCTCCGATTGATGCACTAAGCGCCCAAGAAAAGGCTGTCAAATCAGTGTAGCCGGTGTGTTGAACTGAGCGGGTTGCAGAGGCAAGATCAGGTATGTATTCCCTGATGGCACGTCATCGGTCGCGGTGGAAATCAGAGACCAAGAGAAATAAATTTGGCAGACAACGGTGAGTGGACGGAGGGCCGGGTATGGGCAATAAAGGCTTGTTCCGGAGCCATGGGTCGTGGGAAAGGGCCGATGACTGGCGAGGGACGAGAGACGCACGATGATGTCAAGCATCGCATAATTTTGTTGCGCGTGGTGGTGTTGAATGGCAGCAGCGAGCAGACGAGATCACGCGACGGTTGCGGCGGCAGTTGGCGTAGAGCCATGTCCCGTTTGGTTACTGTGAGCCGAGGCGCTGTGTAACGTCTGCCATACATGGCTTGAGGCTCGAGGTTGATAGGGTCTCACCGCTAATGGCGCCATTTCGGCGGCAGCTTTGAAGCTGGCTGGGACGGCAATGATGGAACAACAGCGGTAGATCATGGTAGATATTTGGTCCCTTGAGACCAGGGCCTCGGGCAAGGCGGCAATCCCTAGGAAAGGGTCTCTCTTGGTGTTGCAGCGTTTGGTGGACCGGGCATGTAGTGCCGACTAAGTCCATGGTTCACATAACACGGGTCCAAGGTAGCGGTGTGAAACACACAAAGCCGACGCAGGCCAGGCCAGGGCATGGCAGAGACAGGGTGGGAAGAGGGTGGGAAGAGGGTGGATGGTGTGCATGGGGTCAATGCAGCCATTGGTGTTGGTAGTCGGGCGGGCGGGCGAAGAGGGCCGTGAAGCAGAGGGCGACAGATTGCGGGCGGTGTTGCAGCGGCCCTCCGAGTCGCGATGGGACGGGTTTGGTGTTGAGGGGTGTGCAGGGATGGGGCAGCTGTCACGCAAAGGGCAGGTGGGGGTGGGCTGGCGTTCGTCTAGCACCTGATTAGATGGCATGTCAGCCTCACAAAAACGTGGCTTGAGCCGCTGGCGAGGCAGAGGCAGAGGCGAGGTGGAACGTGTACATGGCCTTGTAGAGCACGTAGCAGAGTCATGGCAGCGGTGCTTGGGCATCCGTCGCAGACGTACCCGATGGTTGCCAGTGGCAGAGCCGACGTTGCAGTATGTCATCTCGCAGCATCCGCCCTCTGCTATCAAATCGGCTTCGACGCACCCTTGGCTGTCTGCCGAGTCTGTGCGCCCTCTTCCCTGCACGGCGACGGCGGGCGGTCTTGGAGGGCTCCGCTCAGCGGAGAGGCAGTGGAGTCTCTGGCGCTATCCTCGCGCAGCGCCCGATAATAACCACAACTGTACTATACTGCGGCCGTCTTGTGCTGGGCTGCTGATGCTGATGCTGCTGCACGCGTCGCACGCTGGGTCAAGACGAGGTCCGACAGACAGGTGTTGAGGCCAACATAACCAAACTCTGCTCACACTGACGGCGCGGGCGGTCACGGCGGGCCAGGGTCCAAGCACATGCGGCACAGTCACTTGGGGGGGTGGATGGAGTGAATGATATCCAGCTGCTCATGTGCCGTCGCGACAACAAATTCTCTGCTGGTCGTGCAGCGATATGGCGTCAGGGCTGGGGCATCCAGTGGTCTGCCGTCGTCGCTTGGTGGCCCGAGTGACCAGCATGCCATCTGAAGCCAGTCTAGCTTGTGCTCGTGCAGCAAAAAGGCTCGCTAGCCGTCTCGTCTATCACAACATGGCCTTGTCTCCATGGAGAGAATGCGCTGTGGTGGTATTACTCCCAAACCACGGCCGACTGCAGGCCTGCAGACAAGCACCGGCTACTGTGCCTGCTAGGCGGACCGGCCGCTACCATGACCTCAGCGCGGCCCCGCGCCCTCTTGTCGCCTTTGCTTGCCTCTCTTTTTTTTTTCGCCTGCTGCCCCTGGTCGTGTTTTCTTGTCGCAGAGCCCACCAGGGTCGGCGGGCGTGGAGAGGGCAGAGGTAGTGGACGGGAGCACGTTGGAAGCCGTGTCAGATTCAGACGCAGGGATGCCACAGAGGCGCATTCACTAGCGCTATCTCGCCGGGAGCCAATCACAGTCCGCAGGGGTTCCATTCCAGTCCACCACCTGTTGATGCCCTGCCCTTCTCCAGCTGTGCCCAAGGCCTTGTCCAACTGCAACCCTCCCTCCGCACGACTCCGTCGTCAACCTTCTCGCCGCCAGCCCTTTTATCATTCTCGTGCCGCCGTCTCCCGGCCTCCCGTTCAGTTCAGTCCCTCTGCTGCTACATCCGTCCCACGTTCCCCCCCATCGCCAGGCTACTGCTAGCCCCTCCACATCTTCCGGGGGTGCGACAAGACGGCAACCCGTATTGGGACACTATCTAATTTCTCCAGTGCTCGCCTGCCCCCGGTGTTTATCAACACAACAAAAAACCTCCCCTGCGCGAATCAGCGCCGCCCTTCATTTTTGGCTCCTCAGCTGCACCTTGGGCCAGTGCGTGTGTTGGGTCGTGTTTTTTTTCCCACCCTCTCTCTGTCCCGGACGCCCGCTGCACTGCACTCGCTGCTGCTGCACCTCTCTTTGGCTTACGCCTGGAACACGCCGCTTGGCCTGCTGCTGGCTCTGTACTACCGCCCGCCGCCAGTGAGTGCCCTGCAACCCCCCCTGGGCCGCTGCATAATATCTGCCTGTCCGCCGCCGTTTGCTCGTTACCTAGGTCGACCTGCCCAGGGCATCCGACCGAGTCCTTTTGCACGTACGTCGAGTCCCAGTCCAATCCCCCACCGCCAAGACATCGTCGGTACCCTCGCACTCCACTCACCACCCTTTTGCTCACTCCACCCAAACACCACACTTTGCTGACTTGGTCCCAGAGCCTAGGTCGCCGTGTTCCACAGCGGAGGTCCCTCGCCAACTCGACTCTCCCGCGGCACAAAAGTTTCAAGTGGGCACCAGCACCCTGAAGCTCACGGCCTCTGCTCCCCTCCTTTTTTCCCTTTCGTACCGCGCCTTGCCCGCCCACAACCGCCGTACCATACAGAGACAGCCGGCGGGCCCTGTATGCAGTCGCCCTCTGCTAGTCTATCACCATGGACACCGAAGATGGCCAGCTCTTCATAAGGGTGCGAGACACATTACCTCGCTTGAACCAGGACAAACATTGACATGGCTCCAGAACTTGGCGTACTTTGTGCGTACTCACGAAAAGGCTCTCGCCAACGCCCTCCAGCTGCAGCGACAAAACCCTCGAAATGGACAGGCCATTGCCTCTCCCTCGTCGCCTAGTGGCCCCGCCAGCCCGCCCTCGTCCTCATCGTCGGCCTCGAGCGTATGGGCAGCTGCACTGTCGCTGCCCTCGCTAACCTTTACCTCGCAGTCCATCAAGCCTGCAAAGCTTACACTGACACCCCACCATCTCTTCTACATCCTCTCCCGGTTCGAGGAGCTGGGCATTCCCGTTGGGCCCATGAATGTGCGTCTAGAAAATATTCACACCGATGCCTCCCCTACCAACTATGTCTCCTTTCTTGGTAGCGCCCAGCGCAACAAGCACAAGTCTTCCGATCGCGACTCTATACATTCAGTCTCCAGCGTCCGCAGCGTGATGTCAGGCATGTCTTCTCTTTGGTCGACCTTCCGTATCGGCTCCACCAGTGAAGCCAAAGCAGAGAAACAAAAGGCCCAGATCCAGGAAGACTTGAGATATCTGTATTCTGCCTTCACCAAGATCCCGTGTCTGCGGCTCTCGCCTGACCACAAAGCTCGTCTCATTGCAGGATATGAAGAGTTCCCATTCGATACGGCGGTTCCTCTGTTCGCTTTCAAGAATGTCACCGCACTTGAGATACACGATGTAGACTTTCGACAGTTCTATGGCTGGGACCGCCTGGCTGAGAATCTCCGCAGCTTGACTGTCAAGCGAGCTGGTGTTGAAGACCCTGCTGACCTGCTCATCCACATCGTCTTGGATGATATTGACAAGCGTCGCAGGCGTTCTGCCAAAACAAGCGCGCCTTGGTCTACTGCAAGCCCACCCCCCAAGCACGCTCAGCTCGCGCGGTCAGACTCTCCGCCCATGTCTCCCACTGCCGCTGGCAAGCAGAGCACGAGCCCAAAGGGTGCTGCGGTTTCGCGTGAGAATTCTTCTAGATCTGGTCAGCGACAGCGAAGCACATCTCCATCGCGTCCTCCGAGCTCCCGTCATGGTTCTTCGCACGTCTATGGTAGAAGCACGGCGAGTGCCCCAAACATCCGCCGGTCTTCGGGAAGCTCGAGCTCCAGCGTGCGCTCTACTACCCCACGAGGCAGCTCCTCTAATCTACTTTCTATGGGCTGGTTCCCGGCCACCAAGTGGCGGTTCTTGAGACATCTGAGCTTGGCTGACAATGGCCTGACTACCATACCGGCTGCCAGTCTCGTTCCTTTGACTAACACGCTGCAATCGCTGGATCTCTCGGCTAACCACTTTGTTGAAATCCCGGAAAGTCTTGCCAGCCTCACCTGTCTCCGTGCACTGAATCTTTCCAACTGTATGATTGATAGTCTGCATTCGTTGGGCCGCAATCCACTCCCAGCCATTACCACTCTCAATCTGCGATCCAATCGTCTCACATCGTTGGTTGGTATTGAGCGCCTGCTATCTCTAGAGCGTGTCGACTTTAGGGATAACCGATTGACTGATCCCACTGAGGTGGCGCGTCTCACCGGTGTGCCCGATATAACCGACATTTACGTCAGCCGTAATCCCTTTTGCAAGACGCACGCCAACTACAGGGTCACCATATTCAATCTGTTCCGCAAGACTCCGGGCTACACTGAGGATATTTTTATTGACACCCTGGGGCCTAGCAACGCTGAGAAGAAGCAACTCGTTGACCGTGCGCCTGAGTTACAGGGAGTTCCTATTGTCAAGCCCCCACCTGAAGACGACCTGCCGCCTGCGCCCTATGTACCTCCCAAGGTTGTCAAGGCGATTGATACTCCCTCTGACATGCCCGGATTGCTCAAACGCACGGGGTCGCTCCAGCGCACCAAGAGCGGGGCCCGCAGCACACAAGACTCTCAAAAGAAGAAGAAGGGTCCTAAGAGACGGATTGTCGAGCTTTCGCAGAATGACTCGATGCAACAATCTTCCCAGTCGTCTCTGACGAGTCTTGCTTATGAAGACACTGCCATTGGACAAGCACCTAAGCTGACGAAGCCAGCCAATGTGGCCGCAAGCGCACCTCGAGTTGAGGAACAGTCCAAAGGCAAGGCCACCGGAGATGCAAGCAAAAAGACACCTCCAGATGGCCGCGCAGTTGCAGACGAGACTCACACCAGTCACCAACAACTGCCTCCGATCGATACGTCGACCGCCACCCACAAGCGACCTGAGCCGCAGGCGACGGACGAGTTTGAGGTGGGCGAAGAAGATCTTTACAAGAAAAAGATTGAAGCACTTCGGCAGGATTTTGGAAATACCTGGCTGAGCGCACTGGGGGATGAAGGTTGGGACACGACGTCTGTGACCAGCTTCCCTTCTGACCGAGGCTACAACTCTCCGACCATGCAGCCCACGTTGCCGCGCACTCCGAGCCAGAGCATTGTATCTGGCCGTACCCTTGGCTGAGCCTTGGGCTAACTGCCCGGCGACGTGGATGGATGACGAGCGTTGGAGCATTTCCTGTTGCTCACCTATGTGACTTTCGACACTTTTGCGATACCCAAAAGATTTTTTTTTTTCATTTTTCAATTTGACACAACAGGTTCTGGGTTTTAAAAAAAAAGCCAGACGCTGTTTTTCTCTCTATCTCTCTCTCTCTCTCTCTCTCTTTCTTCCCTTTTTTTCGGTTTTCTTCTTAATATGTTTGTTCATGCAAGGCGTTGGATGGGTCTCGGGTTATGATGAGGTTAATGCGGCAATGTGCTACGCTCGTTGTACAGATTCCAGTCTGCCTCTAATCTGTTTCTGGTTGGAAGCAACTGTTCTGGACCACTTTGTTGGGCGAGTTTTGTAAAAATATCTTGCGATTGTGTTTTTTGGACCATTGGTCATGAAGACACGGGGATTCTTGGTTTGTCTCTTCTCTATTCACTTTTCCTCTTGTTCGTCTTCTTTCAAGTCGTTTCTTGCACGAAGCGATGACACGCATGGGTACAGGCAGCAGCGAGAGTTGGGGCGTTGTTTGATCTACTGCATAATGAGCGCGCATGTTGGGGTAGATGCTTGCATGAATAGAAGACGAGTACTGGCTTATCAACGGAAACTGTCACGTGATGTCACGTAGCGAAGTAGTTTGTGGTTCGCGTGCTGCGAACAAAGGCCATGACTAGGCAGCTCCCGAGTGGTATGAATAGGACAGCATCAACGGGCCGTCCATGCAGCGGATGCTGTTCTGGCCACGTGAGAAGTGCTTCACCCGGCTGGATGCGGGATACGAGGGGGGGTTTTGGATGTGCTAGGCCCGAAGCGTCGCCCGGTCAAGGAAAACCGGCGACTAGAGTGAGACTATGCTGACTGTTGTTAATAACATGGCACAAGCCTTTTGTTGCGTTCAGGAGACGCCCGGACGTGTTTACGGCAACGGTGCCCAACGGCTTGGTCTATAATTGTATATTCAGGATGCATGATTCAGGGCAAGTAAAACGAGGACACAGTGTTTGTGCAGCCAGAAGACAGGAAGCTAGTATGTCACTGTCGAGGGTTCGAGGGTCGAGGGGCGTCAGGTTGACAGACTAGCGGTTGCAGCCGGTCAGGTGCGATGCGGTGCAAGTTGGCAGTGCCCCGGTACCTGGACTGCAATGGCACTGGCTGAAGCTGGCCGGACGAGGCAGCCAGGCGTTGATGCATGTATGGATGGATGTGTGTACTATGTATGTGAATACTGGGGAGTAAGACGGTGGGCGGTTACATAGAGGATGCTCCTTCCCACAGCCCCGAACGCGCGTCTCTGTTGGGCTAGCACGGCTTTGCGCCAAGCCAGGCCTAGGTCTGAAACTGAGCCTACCTCTGCAAAACTACTCGGGCGCTGTGATCCTCTCTACCACCGCAACCCAACCCGGCCTACAACCCACAAGCTGCACTGTTCTTGTAACCCATCTCCTCGACGCCGCAGCTCTCTCGACTCGCACGCCGCCAGCCTGCTCTCCGTCTAGCCCATCGCCCGCTGCCCCTCCCGCCCGTCCAGGCGGTGAAGTCACTCTCGCATCCCACTCGACAGGCTCCGGCCACAACAACGCCTCAGCGCCCCCGCTCCCCTCGCCCTCGACTGCCCACCGCGCAGCCCACACAGGTATCTCCATATCACCACGCACAATTGACCGCCGCCATCTGCAGCCGCCCCACCCGTCGCGTGATCCCACGTCTGCCAGCAGGCACTTCTTGAGGGGCTTTGAGCCATACTCCACACTGCGACAGCCGGCAACCACCTGTCACCCTATCTAACCGATTCGTTGACATCAGAGGTACGTTGCCCTTTGTCTCATTTCTGCTGCTTGCCCCCCCCTTTTTTTTTTCATCCGCGCTCCACCAGCACGCGATGCCCTTCTTTCACGCACCCTAGTTGTCGTGCTGCACGATACGCTCTTGCTGCACGTGGGTTCTGCTGCGTCACCACCAGACTGGCACGAAAAGAAAAAAAAATAAAACAAACAGAAGGCTCGAGCGCTGCTAACATCACCGTTGCGAAAAGAAGGAAAAGTAGACCCACGGACAAAGCCATCGCCCCGTGCCACGCGCAAATCTCTCTCCCTCTCTTCTTCTCTTACCCACGCGAGGTTCTTCCTTGCATCTTCAGCCGCCGAACCCAGCGCCAGTAGCAAGTCACAGCTATGGCCGAAACCGAGGTGGATTTGGATTCCATCATAGACCGTCTGCTCGAGGTCCGCGGCAGCAGGCCCGGCAAGCAGGTCCAGCTCCTCGAAACCGAGATTCGCTACCTATGCACCAAGGCTCGCGAAATCTTCATCTCACAGCCCATTCTGCTCGAACTCGAGGCACCGATAAAGGTCAGTCACAAGACATTGTGCTGCGAAGCCTAATGTTTGGCTTCAGAGCACCCACTGACTTTTCATGTACCAGATTTGCGGAGATATCCACGGCCAGTACTACGACCTGCTGCGGCTGTTTGAGTATGGCGGTTTCCCCCCAGAGGCCAACTACCTCTTCCTAGGCGACTATGTCGACCGTGGCAAGCAGTCGCTCGAGACCATTTGCCTGCTCCTGGCGTACAAGATCAAGTACCCTGAGAACTTTTTCGTCCTGCGTGGCAACCACGAGTGCGCCTCGATCAACCGCATCTACGGATTCTACGACGAGTGCAAACGGAGATACAACATTAAGCTGTGGAAGACTTTTACCGACTGCTTCAACTGCTTGCCCATTGCGGCCATTATTGACGAGAAGATCTTCACCATGCACGGTGGTCTGAGCCCAGATCTCAACTCGATGGAGCAGATTAGGCGCGTTATGCGACCTACTGATGTGAGTGGCTTTTTGGTTGGACACTGACAAATACTGACAAACATGTAGATTCCCGACTGCGGACTACTTTGCGACTTGCTGTGGTCCGACCCAGACAAGGATATCACGGGATGGAGCGAGAACGACCGCGGTGTGAGCTTCACGTTTGGACCAGACGTCGTGTCTCGTTTCCTGCAAAAGCACGACATGGACCTCATTTGCCGTGCGCATCAGGTTGTAGAAGACGGTTACGAGTTCTTCTCCAAGCGCCAGCTTGTCACACTGTTCAGTGCGCCAAACTACTGCGGTGAATTTGACAATGCAGGTGCAATGATGAGCGTCGACGAGAGCTTGCTATGCTCTTTCCAGGTAAGCCCAGCATGGCTTTGGAGATGGATATACAAAGTACTGACATGCATGGTTGCAGATCCTGAAGCCCGCAGAAAAGAAACAAAAGTACGTTCCCAACCTTGGTAGCAGACCCGTGTCCGGCGGCAAGAAACGCTAGAAGTTGTCACTCTCCTCATTCAGAAACCATACCAACATGTTGTGCAGCAGGTTTGGGCGCCGTTAGATGATGGCAATGGCCAGCCTTTTGCCCCCGAGTCCCGATGCCGAACGACGCGAAACATAACCTTTAACTCGATTTTCGTTACCCACCCTTTGGCTCCCTGACAGCCTTTGACGATTTGTACACGGACCTGTCCTTTATCTTTGTGATTCGAGTATCGTTGCGCGCGATGGCTCGTAAAAGAAGATTACGGTCGATGCGCCCTTTTTTTTGCGGACCAAGCGACGACTGGTTGTCAGCCTCTTTGGACTTGCCGGCGACAAGAAGAGGCGGACATGATTGTAGTAGCACGGAAAAAAGAGCGCACGATGGTAGGCTAGCAGAGATGGGGGACAGGGCAGAAAAGCAGAAAAAATTATCAAGGAAAAGACGGGCATGACTAACGGCCTCGACACGGATTACGGTTGTTGCATGTTCTACCACGGCTCTCGCGATGAATGATCAGTCTGGGTTGTCTCTGGTGGGGGATGCTTTGTGGGAGGTTCTCGGCGGGCATTTTGTGGCCTGCTGGGGCAGCTTGTGCATTTCTGGACTCGTGTGGACTGCTTTGTCCGTTTGGACAGTCAGAGGCTTACACGGGATAATGTCTGTCATTTTATCTTTCTTTTCCTTTTTCTTTATTTTCGTTTTTCGCGTTGAAACCGCCAGTTTTGGGGAGGGGACGATGTAAGTTAGTAGTTTCGAAATGGAGTATGCGTATCCCCTTGTGTGTGTGCAGGGACCATGATGAGTGAGCGCAGTGAATTGGGTAGTTTCGGCAAAGAGACAGGACACGAGCAATGGAGCGGTCGACGCTCGGGTCAGAGGCGGACACGAGACGGAAGAGCAGCTCACTCAGCGTCGTGTGCCGGCCGAGGGGCAGTTTTTAGCAGTTTTGCAAGTGTAGTAAATTTTGTCCGAGCGCGTGAACTACGGCAGCGGACGTGCCATGCTGGCTACAGACCAGACGGACGGCTTGGCTGAGGCGTGATGATGTCAACATGGATGGCCTCCCTTGTGCATGGCGTGCACAAGGGAAACAGGCGGCATTGCGAGATGGTCTGCCGTGCGTGGCAGGCCCGGCGAGGCTGGATAGGGCTGGATGCGACTGGGCGCGACTGGGACGGGACTGGATGGGGCTATTGGCGAGGGTGTGGCAGTGCTTGCGCTCAGGGCACGCAACTATTGAGTCGCTCGGTTGGGCGTCGCCGTCTACTCCGGTATGTCGTGTTGGTCGTCGTCGTCCGTCTCGGCGTGGGCGGAGGCGTGGGCGTAGGCATGGGCATGGGCGTAAGCGCCGCCTCCGACCGTGGCGCCGGTCGCAGCCACCCACCACCTGCCCATTCCAATGTAGTCATCCTGCCTGCCTGTCCTGCCCAGTCCATCCCAGTCTATCCCAGCCCAGCCCAGCCCAGCCCAGCCTGTTTGTTCTGTTGCTTGCTTGCTTGCTTGCTGTTCACTTCACTCGTCCACATTTACTCCCTCCTGCGCTCCTGTTCCTGCAGCTGCTGTCGCTGATACACACCCCTGGCTCCCAATGCCTGCGCTGTAATTCACCCCCGTCGCGCCCACCCTACGTCCCCGAGGCTCATCGCGCCTGTCGTCACTCCTTTGCACCACCCATTCCCTCTCTCTCCAGCCGCTGCGCGCCCATCTTACCTCCACCTCGCCTCCCACTACTGCCATGTTTTGAACGACTCACCACCGAGGACCGACGTCACTCTGCAGACATCCATCATGGCCGAGTACGCGTACGTCTCCCCTGTCCTGCTCCAACACCACCATCCCATCCCCAATCCCCGCCTCGGCTGCGCCCGCTGCCACTCCACGCCGCCGCTGACCTTTTCCCCCACAGTTTCATAGCACACTCTGCTCCCTGGGTGCACAACACCGGCTCCATGACCCCCTCGCGCCTGCGCTCCCTATCGCCCATGCCCAAGAACCATGTCACCCGCTCCAGCTCCACACCACACCTCGCCAAAACTGCCCAGTCGCAGTCGCAGTCTGATGCAGAGAGCGACGGCATC
The DNA here is from genome assembly GCA_023920165.1 of Curvularia clavata. NCBI lineage: Eukaryota > Fungi > Ascomycota > Dothideomycetes > Pleosporales > Pleosporaceae > Curvularia > Curvularia clavata. The sequence continues at coordinate 1,829,808 of CP089281.1, forward strand.
AACACGATTCCCGACCCCCGCTCGGCTACTCCCCAACCCTCCCTTTTGCGACACGACTCCAATGATTCCCATCCCGACTTTAGCCAGGAGGTATCCACCCTCAGCACCAAGCTCATCAATGCCATCAACCACTCTACCATGCTAGACGACTCGTTGCAGCAGACCAGGCACGAGCTCGAGGCCGCCAGGGAGAGGCTTATGCGCCTAGAGGCTCAAGTGAAGGAGCACGAAACCAAGATTGCAAAAGGCCTCTTGGTGGAAAAAGTCGTCTATGACAAGATGGAGAAGCAGTTGACCAACGAGCTGAAAGAGGAGCGCAAACGGAGAGCCCAAGCAGAGGCGGCCAAGCGCAAGACAGATAGCGAAGTCGAGGCTCTGACAGCCGCCTTGTTCGAAGAGGCCAATGTGGTAAGTTGTATGCTATGCCTCGAGATGCGTCGATACTGACCACAGCAGATGGTCGCAGCTGCACGCAAAGAGACCGAGGCTTCCGAGAAGCGAGGTGAGCAGCTGAAGCAGCAACTGGGTGATGCCGAGGTGCTCCAGCATTCCCTCCAGGACCAATTACAGGATCTCAAGAGTGTTGTGGAGAGAATGAGCTCACATGGCGACGATACCGAAAGCCATGCTCTCACAACCACCACTGCGCCTTCGACACCGGGTATCACGCCTGCCGACAAGATGAGCAAATTATTCGAGGCCATGAACCTCACACCCAGTACTCCAGGATCCGATGAGATTAGCCCCGACCACCCGCTTCACTTTTCCCATTTGATCTCTCCGGTGCTACGTTCGGACCTGACAGCCTTTAAGGAATTCCAGGAGATGCTCAGGATTAGCGCTCGCTCGGCCCCAGCAAGTCGCGCGTCCAGCGGCAACTACAGCAGTCTGACTGTGCTTGGACTGGGTTCACTGACCAACAGCTCCACCACCTCCTTGCCGTCCAAGTCATCCGTCTCGATCCACAACTCGCCTCGTGATACGACTTCCACTGCAGGCATGCCCAACCTCAAGGACGAAAAGTTTTACAAGCGCGCTCTGGTCGAAGATATCGAGCCCACACTGCGACTGGATATTGCCCCTGGTCTTTCGTGGATGGCACGCCGCACTGTTCTCGGCAGCATCAGCGCCGGTTCTTTGGTGGTTGAACCCAATCCTACGCCTACGTCGAGATTCCGCGTCCCAATCTTCCCCTGCTCACTCTGTGGAGAGGCCAGGGCAGGCGATCAATATGCTCGCAAGTACCGGTTTAAACCGTCCGACACGGAGGATGCTCAACGGTACCCGCTGTGTGACTATTGTCTAGCCCGAGTCCGCGCCACATGTGACTACATTGGCTTTTTACGCATGGTGGCTGCGGGCCATTGGCGAGCTGAAACGGAGGAGGAGAGAAAGTCGGCATGGGAAGAGAGCGTTCGACTTCGTGAGCGCATGTTCTGGACGAGAATCGGGGGCGGTGTTGTGCCGTCTTTTGTTCCTCTACGAGACAGTCCTAGGAGCCCGACATTTGCCAATGGCGAACCATCACTTGCGCAGAGAATGAGCGAGGATAGCCAAGTATCTTTTGAGCCCAGGGATATCACCCTCAATGGCCCAGCCACTACGGAGGAGCCTAACAAAACCGAAGATCCATTCCAGAGCAATGGAGATGAGCAGCCAAAGCGAATTTCCATCGGCAAAGCTGTCATTTCAGCCGATGCGTCGGAGCCTGAAACCAATGGAAACGACACTGCTGAAGAGGAGCTAAAACCGACCACGAGCGATGATAATGCCAAAGCAGAGCCGACGCCTAGCTCAAGTCAAGAAGACGAGCAGAAGATTGAGCAGCAAGTCGATGCCCAGCTCCGCGACGAGATCCGCAAATCACTCGACTCCAAATGGGCGACCGAGAAGCCACCACTACGGCACCAGCGATCGTCTTCGATTCCTCCACCTCTGATCCAGGTGCGGAAGAAGGAAGACCGACTCAGTCTGAAGATTCCTGGGTCTATGCCCGGAGCTTTTGACTAGACACCATTTTACCAGACGAAGCTATACTAATATTTTTTTTTCTCTCCCTTATATCATCATTCGTCGAGGAATGGGGGGGGCAATATAACACGCCCGATTCAGAGAGACGGAAGTATATCCGATATTTTTTTTCTTATCAAGGAAGCATTTCACATTACCGTAGGAAGTGTAAAGAGGGATGCACAGACGCAAGGAAATGCTCATAATCTGAATCACACAGGCTTGGATTTGACGGATAGGATGGACAGGACAGGACGGGACGGGACGGGACGGGACGGGATGGAGAGGAAATATGGCGTTTTATACCAGGAGTTTTTTTTCTCTCTCTCTTATTGTTGTTTCTTGAAAGTATACAGGGTCAAACGCGTCGAAGCGAGGGAAGGAAACTGGGACTCTTTTTTTTGGTTTTGCCTGTTGTTGTTCATTACACCGATGACTCTCTTGACGTGTCTCGGTTGGTTCTCGCGCATTTCCCTTTTTTCATATAATTGTACTATATTCACACAAGCCTCCAGAGAGAGACATGGAGAGGGTGAGGGGGGTGAAGAAGACTGGGAAGTTGCAAAGAGTAGAAGAGAGGAAAGGAAAAGAGAAAAACAAATGCAAAGTTTCACATAATCTTGTTCTGAAGTCCTTGTGCTTGTTTAAACGTATACTTGGGTATTATTACATACATATTCCCTTTGACAGGGAATGTTGGATCTATCTCTTCCTTTTTTTGTGTGTGGCCTTCTCCGCTTCTGCTATATGATTATGTATCTTTTTCAACCCGTAATACAGATACCATCATGTGATGCATGCCCCGGCCGTCCTCTCCTCTCTCTCTCTCTCTCTCAAGCCCTCTCTCATACTATATACTAACAAGTGGCGAAAAAAAAAGCGCCTTTTACTTCCCCCTCCCCTTTCCACCCTTCTTCCCACCCTTCTTCCCTGTCGCCTTTTCTTTCTTCTGCTTGTGCGAGCCATCCAGCAGCGCTGAGAATGTCTCGCTACGTGTTTTGGGCGCTTGGTCTGGCACTCCGACTTGTTCTTGCTCTTGCTCTTCGACATCGTCATCATCATTGTCGTCGTCGTTAGCATCCTCAACCTGCGTGTTCCGGCTTGACAAATGCGATTTCTTGTTTTTCCGCGAGCCACGCATAGATGGTGTACCGCGTGCATCTTCTGTTTTTTTATCTTTTTTCGAGCGTTTCTTGGACTCTTGCTGTTGTTGTTGCGCTGCTGCTTCGTTGTCTTCGACACGCGGTTTCTTGCTGGCGGGTGTATCTTCGATTCCATCTAGGATCTGCTCTTCTTCATCTCCTTCCTCCTCTTCCTCCTCGGCCAGTCGCTTCTGCGGCGTCACGGCTTGTACAGCTTCGTCGTCAAACTTCTTGTTAATCTGCGCCGCCTTGAGATGCGCCCGCGCCCTCTCCTTCGCCATGCGCTCCTGCCGCTCTAAATCATACTTGTCGTTCCCGGCTAGCCCGTGCTTGATGAAGCGGCCTGCAGCTGCTACGTCTAGTCGCGCCCGCCCCTCTGCACTGCCTTTGATCCCGCGGTCCTCGATTTCTTTGATCTTGGTGTTGTATTGTCGTAACCGCGCAATTTCTTTGAAAATGGCATGTTCGGTTGCGTTGACGCCAGAGGCGGTGAGGGAGGCGAAGAGGAGCGATTCTATGGTGTAGGCGGCGAGGCAGTAGAGCTTTGCTTTGTCAAGCAGGGGTAGGGATGAGGCGGTTGTGTGAAGAGGTTTTGAGAGGAGAGGTTCGAGTGCGGTTGTGAGGTCGTCGATGTCGACTTCGAGGTCCTCTATGAGGTCGGGGAGGTTGGTTTGTGGATCCATTATGTTTGAATGCGTGTCGCAATTGTGGCAACGGTGGTCCCAGGTGTCGCGACAGACGTAGGTGCGCGTGTTGTCGAGGTGATATTGTCGCGAGTCTTGAACAAGTCCAAAGAAAAGTTAAGGGCCGTGCGTAAGCCCGCGCTAGCTCCGACCTCAACTCAGACCTCCGCTGCATAGCGTCATTCATCACAGCATTCCAGTGATTCCTCTTTCGCTGCCAATTGAGTCGTTCCATGCTACATGTGAAGGGCGAATCAATCAAACTGTCTTCATTCTTCGTTTCGCAATTCATCCCCAGGCTGCGGCCTCGGATACCACACATACGCGCAAGATGCAACATCGGTAGCAATTGCGCGAGCCGGGTGGCATATACTCCATCGAGAAATCTCATGACGAGCTGGAGGAAGGAGGAGAGTGCGTCTACGGAGGAAACGGCAAATGCGTATGTGCATGTAACTAGATGTATACTATGAAACTTATCCTTTGTAGCAAAGTCGACTCTGAACCCGCTGCCCCACTGCCTTCTCGCAATACCGCTGATTTCTATCGCACCAAGCCTGTCATGGACCGGAGAATTCACATCATGGGCATGGGTAATGTTGGAAGTTTCGTGGCCCATGCTCTCCGCGGAATCCCCAATCCACCGCCAGTATCGCTGATATTTCCGCGGTGGGAGAGGTTAAAAGAGTGGAATGATTCGCCGCAAAAGTTGACCTTGATTACCGATGGCGATGTCGAAGCACAGGAAGGCTATGATGCCGAGCTGGCCGTTCCGCGCATACGATATCACGGGAAAGAGGTGGGCTTGGATGCTTCGTCTACAGAGACTGCTGGCGATGTCAAGGTCTTGGAGGGAGAGTCGACAGAGCCTATCAGTTCGTTGATTATTTGCTCCAAGGCGCCGTATGTTTTACAGGGTCTATCTTCGGTAAAGCACCGACTAAACAAGGACTCTGTTGTCCTGTTCATGCAGAACGGAATGGGTATTGTTGAAGAGGTCAACCGAGAAATCTTTCCTGATCCAGCTACGAGACCACACTACATGCTTGGGATCAACTCGCATGGGATGCATGCCTCTCCGGATAGCAATTTTACCACTGTACACGCCGGATTCGGCACCATTTCTCTGGGTATATTACCGCATGAACGAGACCGCAAGCCAGACTCTCCATACATACCCCAGCCACGCTTCACGGCTCCAAAGGACAGCGAGCCTGTTTATCAGAGTCCTCCTGATGAACTCAACCCAGAGTACCCGCCTCCAAGCAGTGCAAAGTTTCCTTGGACACCAAACCAGCGCCACCTTTTGCGCACTCTTCTCCGCGCACCGGTTCTGAGCGCCGCCTCGTTCTCGCCGCCTGATCTATTGCAAATGCAGCTCGACAAGCTCGCCGTCAACTGCATCATCAACCCGCTGACTGTGCTTATCGACGCACGAAACGGCGCCATTCTAAATAACTACGCCCTGACGCGGACGATGCGCCTTCTCCTATCCGAAATCAGTCTCGTCATCCGTTCACTCCCAGAACTCCAGTACATTCCGAACGTCCAGCAGCGCTTCGACCCCGGACGCTTGGAAACTGTAGTTGTATCCGTGGCTAATCTCACCCGGGACAATGTCAGTAGCATGCTAGCCGATACGAGGAAGGGCATGCAGACGGAGATTGACTATATTAATGGGTGGGTGGTGAAGAGGGGCGAAGAGCTGGGGATCAGGTGCGCGATGAATTATATGCTGGTGCAGTTGGTCAAGGGCAAGAGGATGGTGGTGCAGCATGAGTTGGAGGGGGATGTCCCGCTTGTGCAGCCAAAGAGGGGGAGGGCAGAGGGGGGGTTGACGGTTAGAGAGGGGAGGTGAAGTTGTGATTGTCAGACAAATATGGGCAAATCAAATCTGCTTAGTGAACTGAGTCTCACTTGACTATGTTTCATGGATTGGATCTAAGCGTAGTGCTATCTGACACGGAATTACGAAACTGGTTTATTCTTAGAAGCATACTGTAGTTTGATGATACAGTCATTCAGTGTCATTGTGTATTACTCTGCGGCTCATCAAATATCAGCCCTCTCAACGCTTCTTCAAGTTGGTGAATTGAATTCTTTTTATTGCCATTCGATAACGGAACAGGGTTGAGTCTTATGTGTGCCAAGTACAAAATTGAAAGATGACTTGTTGCTCAAATACACTTGGCCGCATGGCAGATACAGTCATCATGCTACTTTCATTCATGAATTTAACGTGCCAGATAACCAAGCATTCCCTCGGCGGCGAGGTATCGCTTAGTTTTGCTTTTAACAGGAGCAAGCCTTTACTATCATATATACAAATAAGCATGATTGTTAAAATTATTCATGTTTATCAGGAGAATAAGATCGCGAGACAGAGACAGTCATGACTATTTTTGACTCGTATCATCTGACTTTGAAAGACATTTAGTACCAGCACCTCTGAATTTCTTTTCAAATACTTCAATTGAATCTTGGGATCTTTAAAGGAATACGTTTAGGTCATATTTAGGTCGATGCAAAACCGAAGAGTTCTTACACTAACACATGATCGTGTGACAGTGCCATCATCATTTTGTATTCACTCATGTAGTCCAATATTACAGCTCATGAAGTACTCCCTTTTTGAATTAGACAACCAAGGCCTCTCAATGGTACTTTAACGAAAGGATAAGTTCCAGTTTAACCATACCTACAAAAGACTGAAAATGTGGTTAAGCTTGTAAGAAAACCACGTTGAATACCATCATTTCATCGTATACAATCTAACATTACAGCTTATAAAATGTCTACTGGTTAGATTAGACAGTCGTATCTTGCACAATTATACTGGACAAGGAAATGGATCCCAGTCATCTCTATGCAAGTATGAAATCTCGAAATCTCGAAATCTTGAATCAATTACTGCCTGGAGAGCAGGTTTCAGCGTGACAAACACATCATTACCTCATGTAATCCAAGGACAGCTCACTCAGCATCAGCCTTCCTCAACCCCCTCTTAAACCGATCTATCGCCCTCGCCTTCGTTTCCTTCCAATCCACATGCGGCTTCGGGTACCCCAGCTTCTCAAACTCTTCTTTCGACAGCCTCGCATACGGCGCAAACACCGCTTTCCCCTTGACGTCTTTTAGCTCAGGAACCCATTTCCTGATGTACTCGCCATCAGGATCGTTGCGCTCAGCCTGCGAAACAGGATTGAATACCGTGTAACTGGGCTCCCAGCCTTGCGTATTGTTGGAGAGATCCCAATCGATTAGTGTTTCAGCAAAGTAGCGCTCCCCACGGCGGTAGTCGAGAAGCAAGTTGCAGTAGAGGTATGAGGAGACGTTCATACGGAGCCGATTGTGCATGTACGCTTCTGCGTTAAGTTGTCTCATTCCTGTCGATTGTTCAGTAGTGACACTAGATTTCTTAAACAAACAAAAACTCACCTGCGTCGATAAATGGCTCCCCGGTTTGCCCTTTGTACCACTTTTCCCAGCCCTCTTCGTCATCCTCCCATTCTACAGAATTGAATTTGAGATTTTGAGGGAGGTTCATCGACGTGTGAGGCGTGGTTAGTGTCGTTTGGCGGTAGAGCTCTCGAAATACAATTTCGCGGACCCAGCCATAGACTCCGCTAGAGGCTTTTGATTCGGTGAAATCTGTGCTCCCGCGGTTGTAGTCGACGACTTTGCGGAGGGCTTCGCGTACGGAGAACATGCCCGCACTGAAGTAGGCAGACATGCGGGACGTGCTGTTTGCGGCGGGGTTGGAACGTGTGTCGGCGTAATGGTCGATTTGTTTCAGAAATTTATCCATTCTTTTTGCTGCTTCGGCATGCCCTGGAGGCCACAGTTTGCGTATCCTCTTCTTGTCTTCTTCCGATTCGAATTGCTTGTCTTTGCCTGGCTTGGGGGCAGGGGTATCAAAGAGATCTTTGAGGTCTTCCTTCATGGATGCAGGGTTGGCGGCTGGTGGAGGATGGGTATCAAGAAGCTCGGGTTCTTGCCGCAGTCTGCTGAGCCAGGCTTTGTGGTAGGGCGTAAAGACCTTCATTGGCGTTCTCGCGCCCGTTACCATGCTACCTGGCTCGACGACTGTTTGGTCATGATAGAGTGAAACCTGAATGTCTTTCCCCGAAGTCTTCACAAACTTCAAATCCCGTCGCATCTCGTCAATTTCATACTCGTAGTTGCCAAACACATGCGAGACCTTTTGCTCTTTGAGCCAGGCCACGGCTGTCTCTACAATCTTCTTTCGATCTTCGCATTCTAAGAAGACTAACGGTATGTTCAGTTCCTTGAGCTCTTTTTGCATAATCTTCAAACCCTCGCACATGAAATCTACCCTTGCAGGACTGGTACCATGCCAAGTTTCGTCAGCAGGGCAATTGACGTACAAGCACACCAACGGCTTCTTGGCGCTTTGAGCGAGCTGAGAAGCATGATGTAGTGCAGTGTTATCCTGGATACGAAGGTCTTTGGGATGAAACCAGTGAGCCACAAGGGAAACGTCTTTGACTTCTTCTTGTGCGCCGAGTGCTTCCTGGACCTGGTCATATGGGAGATTTTCGTCGACCTGCTTTGCGCGCTTTGTAGACGTGTGGCCAAGCTCAGAGTGCTCATACGATGTTCTTTTCGACATGTTTGCATCCGATTTTGATGTTTTCGCGGGTTTCTTGGGCGTATACCGGTGGAGACGCGTCGCGCAAGAAAAAGCGCGGTTCAGAGGCAGAAATCGGACGTTGCAGCAGCCAATTCGTTTAGCAGTAGAAAGTCGGACAATATGCGATCTGGGGATGTATTTGGCAAACATTTATCGCTCACAGTACACTAGCTGTGTCTTTGTACCTGAGCATGGATGACCGCGCACGAGAGTCTGGAGTGGTGACGTCGACGGCCAGCCTAGAGCCGATCAAGACCACACCATGATGGACAGCGCATGGAGTACCAATCGACGGTACCGTCATCGTTGTTTCAGATGCAAGATCTGGAGATCTCCCTGGTTCCCGCTGCATGCCATTTATGTATATCCACACTTCTGGAATTGGTTGTTTCGTACCCGATAGCTTGCATGGGTTGCGAGGGGCTGTGGGTACGAGGCACGCGACAGTCATCCATCCTCAGGACACGACCAATGTTTAGACCAACATCATGTATCATATCTGCGTAACACAGAAATTGTTGTAGTGTGATGTTGGTTTGTGTGATCGATGTTCCACGCAAGAGGTTGGTCGGATCACCTCTGAGAGTAGGCGGCGGAGGCAGATGTCAATCCACTTCCCAGCCACGTCATTTCCTTTCGCTGCGGGCATTGTATCTGCCTGGGGTGTAGACTAGGGAGGCTCTTTTCCATTCATACCGATAGCCAGGAAAGTTTAACGAATGACCATGCAACATGTAGAACACACGGCATACGGTCCGTTTCCCAACGATGCGCCAAGTCTGTCTGCCAAGCTGAAATCAGCGCGGAATACTAAACGGGATGACTGTCTGGCCAATCACATAGTGGCTCTCCACAACGTGATGCCAAGAGTACCTTCACCCGGCCTCAGTCTACTGGCATACCCTGATGTGTCTATCCGGAAAAGGCAGCTCGTCGGGATGTTCATTGGTGACATGGCTATGGGGCAGACCAAACCGCTGGACTGGGCGCTGGCCCATGGGGCTGGATTTCTTTTCTCGAGCAGTAAGAATGCTCTGTTTTCGCACGAGGGGCGGCTGAACATGCATTCTTCTCCACAGACTAGTACATCCCTGCGATTGAATGTAGTGCCTGGTAGCTTGGTATGCAGACTATGACCGAGTGGCTGTTTTCCATGCGTGTAGTACAGGGGAGCTTTGGAGCTTATAAAAGTCTTGGGTACAGCTCGCCCGGATTTTTGGTTCATCGGACGTCTGAGAGCCTCTTGCAATTGGAATCTCTCAATCGCGGTCGCCATCATGAAGTGCAAATGCTCTTCAATCGTTGCAGCAGCCCTCTTGGTGGGCTCTGTCTCTGCGCAAACATTCCGTAGGCTTGGAGCCTGCCCTACTCTCGGTGAGTTTCGTGTGGATGGAAATATTAACAGAACTAACAAATATCAGGATGTGTCTTCCCTCCAGATCAGTAAGTTTCTGCTATGGTGCCCTTGTTGTTGTTCGTTTTGGAACGCGCCTTTGCGATGGCCTGGCCGACGACCGTGCCGACGATTTTTAGGACGGACCGCAAAACATCCAAGACCATCTACTAACGAAGAACCAAGGGCGACTTTCTTGGCCGGACAATTCTTTGATATTCGCCTGGAAGTACACGAGCCTAAGAACGGATCTGAGGCGATTGGCCTGCCTCTTGACGAAAAATTCACCTTCACCGTCGGAAAGAAGGGTGAAGAGGCGAAGCCCGTGACCGAGTTCTTCAAGCTTGAGGAGCCCAAGCTGGAGAAGTGGAATTTCTCTTATCCAGAGGGTAAGCAGACGTTCAGTGTCTTGGTTGTGGTGTGGGGAGAGTTCGGCACGACTGACCTTGACCTAGACCTATTTGCTCGCGACGAGAACAAGCTCACTCTCGTCAACGTTGCGTCAAAGGCTTATCGGCGTGTTGCACTGTACGAGCCTGGAGAGTATACCGCCACGCTTCACTACAACAATGGCAGCACAACGGAGGCTACCTGGGAAGTCCGCGATTTGGCGGAAGAACGTAAAGCAAAGAACATCATCCTGTTCATCGGAGACGGTATGACAACGAATATGATTACTGCGGCGCGTTTGATGGCCCATAAGATGATAAACGGGAAGTATCAAAGTACAATGGCCATGGATAAATTTCCTATCATAGGCCACCAGCAAACACACAGCCTCGACAGCTTCTTAACAGATTCTGCTAATTCTGCTGCTGCTCTAAACACTGGACACAAGAGTTCTGTCAATGCATTGAACGTGTATGCCGACAGTTCGAAGAATCCGTTCGACGACCCGAAAGTGGAGACGATCGCAGAGATTTTTCATCGCTTGACTGGAGGGCATATCGGCATTGTTTCTACCGCTTTCATTGCTGATGCTACTCCTGCAGCCTTGGTTTCCCACACTCGTGCTCGAAGCCAGTACGGAGCCATCGTCGACACGTTCCTCAACGGAGTGCAGAATTACACTTGGACACATGCTCCAATCGACGTTCTTTTTGGTGGTGGAGGCGAGCAGTTCTATCCTTCTGCCCTCGGTGGCGTAACGTACCAGGACAAGAATTATTACGATGAGTTCGCTGCCAAGGGTTATCAGATCGTCTACAATCGCACTGCGCTTTTGGCCGCACCACCCCAAGAGAAAACCCTCGGAATTTTCTCTACATCAAACATGGCCAAGTGGCTAGATCGCAATGTCTACCGCAATAATCTCAATCAAACGGTTTCGCCGACTGGTGATGGTAAGCCGGCTCTCGACCAACCGGGTTTGAAGGACATGACGATCAAGGCAATTGATGTGCTCAACGCCCGCTCCGGTGACAAAGGATGGTTTTTAATGTCGGAGGCTGCTTCAGTGGATAAAATGATGCATATCTTAGATTATCCGGTCAGTTATGCGACGAGTTGTGGATGATGGTTTTGACTAACTCTGTGTAGAGGGCGTTGGGTGAATTGCTCGAGCTCGACGACACCATCAAGGCCACCATCGAACACCTGAACTCGACAGACTGTCTCAAAGAAACTCTTGTTCTTGTTACTGCGGATCACGGCCATGGTTTCGATGTTATGGGCTCAGTTGACACCAAATATATGGCCGCGCAGAAAGGTGATCGCGCCAAACGCGAGGCCATTGGTACTTATGAAAAATCCGGCCTCTCCCAATACGCCACCACTGGCAACCTTACATACGTAGACAGTAATTTTCCCAGCAACTGGGATCCTCGCTACACACTGTTTCAAGGCGTTCTGGCTGCCCCAGACCGTCGCGATAACTTCAAAGTAACCAAGGATGGACCCCGTAAGCCAGCGGTTGAGCTAGAGAAGGGCAGCGAGGACTTCTACGCCAATCCTAAGGATGGCAAGGACGGTATTCTGTTCAACGGAACACTTCCCGCCGAGAACGATCAAGGAGTTCACAGTTTGACGGATGTACCCTGTTACGCTATGGGACCCTGCCAGGAGCTTTTCCAAGGCACCTACAGTAACATCGACATCTTTTTCAACATCGCGGAATGTTTTGGACTTGGCCGTGGTGAGCCTCAGGGATAATAAGATTACCGGATTTCATGCACCTGTATCTTTTCAGAAAGAGTAATTGTAACGATATTCATGTCTACTCTCATGGTATGCAGTTGAATTTGACTTAGTGCCTTAGTACAACCTAACAGTCAACGCATCCGTTGCGGTTGAGGGCTTGCCAGCTCTCAAGTTGTCGCATATGCAGGATGAGCATGTGCCCTTTGCGATACCTTCACGTCATATCACTCAACGTTTATTTGTACCAGGTCAATGCAACAATTTCATAGAGTGAAGTCGCATGAGATCTATGGGCAAATATATAGCATCACGCATTTCATGGACGACGATGGCATTGAGTGGCAAGATTGTATTTGTATTTGACTGCATGCGGAGAAGCTTCTTCGGCACCAAACTCCGCTATATAAAAGGTTAATGGGAAAGAGAGAAAGGCCAGGACAGGAGTAAGTCCATGAAGAAAGAAGAAAGAGAGAATGCGCAATCAAGCAGGCTCATGCCCCCAGCTCCAGGTGTGTGCCTAGCGAGAAGTGTGTCGAAAATGAAATCATGGGAACCATACCGCGCCCGAAACAGGATCCTCAAAGAAATGGAAGGTACAACTGGTTCTTACTCTTTATCACTCTCTTCCTCGTCAATATAGTCCAAGTCCTCCAGGTCATCTTCGTCCTCGCTGTCGTTGTAATCCTCACCGTCATCTGCTTCACGACTGTCCTCGAGATCCCTGAACTGCTGACTGAATCCCTGCATTTCTGGCGGAATTTTGGCGACAGGCAGACGAACCAACACAGACTGAGTCTTCTGGATGATAGCACGCTGATCAGGAGACGACTCGCTTGTTACACGTGCAGCGGGGAGAAGGGTCCACGAACAACAAGGGCGGCCAAATAGTACGCAATTGGTGCAAGCATTCTTGTTGACTTTGTCTTGGACACACCCTTTGTCAGCGAGATAGCCACCGTAGACAAACCGTGGTATCATGAAACAGGTGTCACACACACTGCGCGATCCGACCCGAGCGCCGCCGAAATCGCCAAAACGAGCATCCACTTGGCGAAGGCCATATTCGGGTTTTCTCATCTGAGCCTTAATTGCGTGTTCAGCGATGATGTCGCCAGGTAACATCCGAATCGGATCTGGGTTGCTGCGGAACACTATCGTCTGATTCATGGCGTCTAGATCACATTGCATCACACGTGCTTTTCCACGCATCCGAGGGATCCAAGCATGCTTGTGATTTGGCTCAGAGTTTGTGAGCCATTGAAGGAAAGATATCGCCTTAGCATAAATAGTGAGGGATCCTGGCACACTGGCATCTTGCCAGCCGAGGACCTTTCGCGCTTGGACGTACATAAAACGCCACTTTCCCGAATTGATAGGATGTTCCCACTCGATGCGCACAGCCCAAGAGCTGGCCTGCTCCCAGTTTTGGAAGCGGCCGATCTTTGGCAAGCGTGCCCACGGGCTGTGATGAGCACGACCGTCTTTTCGCACTTCGAAAACAAGCTCATAGGGTGATCCAGGAGGCGGAACATCTACGCCTGATTCCTGATTTTGGCTTTTTGTAAAGAAAATGTGAACGAATTTTTTGATTTCTCCTTTCACAGTGATCTTGGTCGTGAGCGCGATCGTATTGTTCCTTAAATTGCTTGTTACCAAACGATCGGAACGGCGGTAGTACGCCATAGGCACAGTGGAGCTATCCATTACGATTTCGGCATCTTGGCGTATAAACAGGAACTTTTCAGATCTTGCTGCATACTCAAATATTGGTGAACTGCAGTTTGCTCCATGTGCCACACCACATGAAGCAAACCCACGGCGAATGAAACCTTGCCATCCAGTCATGCGGAACACTTCTTCGGAAAGTTCAGTGAAGTATTTCGCAGATTCTCCAAAGTTCAGCAGGTGTATGTTCTCGCCCCCCTGATCAAGCACCTCGGATCTGTAAGTCTGCAACATGCAAACGAATATCTGTTCAGCGAGATAGTGCAAGCCACTATCTTCACCTGGTGGGAGGACACAAAGTGCGATCATACATATGACTTCGGAGTCTCTGGTGAGAGTGCCATAGCTGGTTCTGTAGTTTTGCTTGTGGCTTTCATTCCGTTCGGCGAAGTCATTTGTCTGACCTACATAGGCATAAGACGATCGTGGCGCCCATCGATGTCCTACTTGGTCTCCGGTGGTATGGAATCTGGCATATATTCCAGCATCCTGAGAAGATTGAAGGTCACGGATCTTATATCGACTGGATCGAAGGAGCATTGTACCCGTGAATGAACGGTCGGAAGCTAGGGTTTCGTAAAGGCCGGCTTCTTTGATTCCATCAATGATGGCCTTAGTGAGTACAGTGGTATGTTGTTTCTCTAGGTATTCCACAAACTTCTCAGGTATTGCGTTTTGAGGTGAATTGCGAAGAGCCGTGATGAGTCCAGTAATCGTCTTGCCAAGGACACTTGTGTCAGGTGGAGATGCAGAGTCCCAACCCCTCTTGTCAAAGCGGTAATGACCCGGCAATTGAATCTTCATATTCCACTTGTTCATGTCCGGCTGCCACCGCTTTCCCCTGCTAATGAAGCCAAGTGGTACCCAACGATGAGTGATGCCGTCGCGCTCGGTAACACCTCTGATATAGATTTTGCCCAATTTTCGCTTTTCGTCGACTTCACAGAGCTGGCCTTGCATGCCCTTGGTGTAACTGATTGCGCCACCCTTGTCTTTGAAAGGTTTAACGATTTCGCATGCATAGACCACCTGCTCTTGGCGATGAGGAGCAGTGCTGAAGTCCAGCGAGCCACCGTAAATTATGTTTTGCCATTGCTCTGCCGTCATACCATGAAATATGGTGTTCGGAGTACCAGAGGGAACCCAGGCCATGACGGCGTCAGAGCAACTTAGTAGTCTCTTTGACTCAGAGAGCGTTGGACAGAGGATAGAAAAGGGAAACTGGAACCGATTGAAGATTTGTGAGGCGATGAAGGAGTCTGTGGTTTACGTCAACCGCAGTTCGAAATATAATCGAATATGCGTGAGCTGAGTGTGGGGGCCGCGAGCAGTAGGTTGTGTGGAAACGTGGAGAGGTGTTTTGTTGAACAGAATGTACCTGATATCTTGGGCGAAACTGGCCTGGGCGGTCGGATTGCGGCAAACACAAACACTCACCGTACAGGCTCACATGACTGTTGGACCGCCGTTTGTCTCACGCCAATCCCTGTTACTTCCCAGCATTCACCGAGACTGAGAGTCCGTATCAACAGGATGCTTCCAATCCGCAGCTGCTATATTAGGGGTAATCACCAAACTTTTTATGGAAAATGTACAAAGGACGACACCTAAAAGTATTATAAGAAATAAATCAGAAGTGGGAACTTAGGTGTTTTCTTGTCGAGCCTCTAAAGTTCTCATGCAGCCACGGGAAAGTGTAGGCAGTGAATTTGGACTAGCGTCACTCCGTGCACAATCAAGTGGCGAGCAGGCAAACGAGGACTGAGAGTGAATAGGACTTTCACGTCATATACAAACGCTTAAATCTGCTTCCTCTCCACACCTATCCTAACACACCTTTGCTTTTTCTTCTCGGCTCCATCTTCAACCTACGTTTGGTGTATCTGCAACTACAAGTCACAGCATCAAGGTGCCATTCAGTATTCCCAGAATCTTCAATCCAACTGTCTACTCCTTCACACCTCCCTCCAGATTGCTTGCACAGTCTTGGCTTCCCAGACAGAAGTCTAACCTAGTTGATATCTCAGCGTTAGTGAAGACCTAGTACGTACTCTCCATACAAAACTGGTCAGTTCTAGCTGCTTACTCGGTACACTCTCTAGGAAATAGTTAGAACCTAACGTCCATAATACGCCGACATTATCATCATGGCCCCTTACGTACCGACCGACGATCCTCAGAAACTTAACATGGCAAGAGGAGGTGACGCATCAGCGTTGCATCACGAAGAACTGCGCAAGTATGGGCCAGCACCTCCGAATTACAGTGTCGAGCGGGTCAGGAGAGATAATCTCGCAAGAGATGCTCAAAATACCAAAGTCAGAGAGTACATCATTCGCTACAAAGATTTGTCCGATACCACGAGGAAGCATGCACAGCGCGAGCATCCGCTCTCTCCGGAGGGCCTCGCAAAGAACCCGGCGCCCATCCTACATGATGAGCCAGAGATTGTGCGGCCAGCATTTCCTGGCATCATTGATGTGCCCATCAAGTACAAGTCATCTACACAACTCAAGTGGCAATATTTCGACACTTGGTCTAAGGCACTTGCTGCCGCGCTGGAATCTCATAAACTACCCAGCAAGCACACAAAGGACAAGCTGGTGACCGATGCAGACATCCGGGCGACTCTGAAGATGTTAACACCAAAACAGCGCGCAGACCCTCGGAACGCCACACTCTATCACATATCCGACCGCAACACCATAATCTTCAAGGACGAGCCGGACGTAGCAATGGTTGCACGTGAGTACGGTTCCAGCCTAGTCGTTGTTTGCCCGTTTACCGAGGCCGACAAGACTGGCTGGAACCGGTTCTATAACATCACAAACAGGCCTCCGATTTATGCAAGATGGTCCACTGGGCCACAAGCGCAGGGCCCACCAGTTGTGCTCGGATGCCTCCCCATACAAAACCTTACCGCGTTGACCGCGGACAAGGTCTTTGATGTCATGTGGTTTTTTCTGGACGTCAACCCAAACTTCAAACCGATTTGGCATGTCCAAATCTACAGCAGGTCAGTCTCCATTATCACTTGTTCTCAGTTTGAGTGGACTAACGTAAGAAGCGTCAACACCCAAGCAGACGCAACGAAAATGGGTTATCCTGTCACGGCTTTCAGCCCACGTGTCTATCTGTGGTGCTTGGTCTTTCTTCACCGAAGTACCTTGATGGGTGGCGCCATTCCCGATAATCACCTAGCGTGCTGGATTTGGCAGTTTGGTAACCACCTCGCCAATAAGTGCAAACCGCAAAAGCGTATGCTACCATTCAAGTACGACCCCGAAAAGTTTCCAGAGTATCAGAAGAAGTACCCAGGGGGAGTACAGACACTCAATCACGAACGCCTTACACGAATGATCATGAATCCTTCTGTTCGGCTTAACGACGTCTGGATCGGACATTATGCGCTACTTTGGGACCAAGCCATTGAGGCTCGACTCGAATACCATCTGGATCCGACGGACGCGAAGTGGTCAGTCTTCGCAAGCAAGATTGCAGCTGCGCGCAAGGTACCCATCTGAGTTCGGACTTGATTGGTTGTTATATGGCTGGCATGTCGTTGTCCTGGTCTCTTCTTTTTCATCCCTTTCCTTCCAACATACATGGCCCAGCAAGTCTAGTACGAATCTCTAAATCACCTTCAGATCTTGCATCTCATTCCATATACTATCGAGAGGGTAACCTAGATAGGTGGAGAATTGATGTGTTTACTGCACATGACCTTTTCCAGTGTCGTGTGTGCTCCTTCCTCGCAGTCGTGCCTTCCATCTTGGAGAAGTGAGGCACGTGTCTCATTCATGAAAACTCAACAGTTCGAGCTCACGCCTCATGTTTCTTCAGCGAACATGCGGTCGTGAGTCTGTCGATATCCTGCTTCGCGATGTGACTGACATTGACAAAAACAGCTTCTCATGCACAGTGGCGCCTGGCGCCAACATCTTCACCATCATGCCCGATTCCGGGCTCACTCCTTGGCCTGCCGAGGGTGACTTCGGTATGTGACCCATCCTGACTCCCATCGGACCTTTATTTTCTCCTACCACGTGCATTCATGCGCAATGTGAATCTAGCTATGTTTGGACCCAAACTAACATTGATTCATATCTGCTACTACTCTTTCATATTTTGATGCTCTACCATGGTACCGTAGCATTTTACTAACACGTTCATAGAAGCCATAGAAGAAGAAGAAGAAGAAGAAGAAGAAGAAGAAGAAGAAGAAGAAGAAGAAGAAGAAGAGGAAGACCAAGAAGTCGCTGCGGCGCCTCCCGCCCCAAGGAGGGCGCGACAGACTGGCGGTCCGCCACCAAAGCGACCGGTAAGCAATGAGTCCTATACGTTATCCACAGCACAGTCACCCAAATCTTTCCACACTCCAATTGTCATTGTGCAAGATACAAAAGCAAGAAAGAAGAAGCAACACTACGGTTATCTAAGATGTACTCTCAACTACCTCTACATCTGCTCAAGCTAAACCTCAGCACCTGATAAAAACCATCTTCACAATCTTCCCAATACCATTTTCAACATCTATACACTGTCACAAGACTTGTATAATATGAAATCTTTTCATTTAGCATGGATTGGTTGCTTTCTTAGCATTGGAACGCTCTGATGGCATTGTTGACTTTAACGTAGCGCAAACGTTTCGTTGTTTTTGAAGACGACGATGAAGAAGAAGAAGACGAAGAAGAAGACGAAGAAGAAGAAGACGATGACGACGACGACGACGAAGATGATGATGACGATAACGATGACGATGACGACGATGATGAAGACGACGAAGATGAAGATGAAGACGAGGAGGAAGAAGCGGCCGTCGCCGCCACTTCCGCTCCGCCGTCGCCGTCGCCGCCGCCTACGCGCCCCAAGAGGCGTACCCAGCAGGGTGCTGGGACGCCAGCAAAAAGGGTGAGTGATATAAGCATACCCTTCGTTCTAGCGTTCTCTATCACTCCTAGCAGTATCTGGTAGTCGATAGTGGTGATTTCTACTTCTGAACCTTCACTAACGTAGTTCACAAGCGAGTCGGCACCCCAAGCGAGTCGGCAGCTCCCCACTGGCGCGTTGACGTCGAGACGTTATCACAGTCTTTTATCACAGTCAATAAACTATTGCGATATACCAAATTAATTATCAGAATCGCCACTATCGCTTGCACTATCTATATCAACTGCACAGGTACGAGCGTTGTGTCCAGTCTGCTTGCAACGCCCGCACCGCCTCTGTCCTCGCACCCTCTTCGACGCACTCTCACCGTCACCACGACTGCTACCCGCCTGTTCAGCTAATACTTCTTGTACCTCGCCTACAGTAAGAGTCTCTTCTGACCGTACGTATCGCCGCTTGCGGCTCTTACGCTTATTTGATTCGTCAAGAGCCTCTTGAAGAGTAGTTATTTTCTCTGTCAGAAGTACCATCTTATGTGCCATTTGCTGAGCCCCCTTACTCAACTGCGCAATCTGCTCAGTAAGTGAGTTGGCAGAGGACCCACGGCGCCTTCTCACGCTCTGTTGAATAAGACCAATTTGAGCCTCGACTTCGCGCGCGTTGCGTGGTGTCTGCGCCTTCTAGGCGGCTACCCGTCGCGGTGATTGATATGGTGTCTGCACCACCACATCAAGCTTTGATAGCACAGCCTGTGGTTCATGTGGGACTAGACCAGCGCCTCTAAAGCCAGCTTGGATATTCTCCTTCGTAATAGACTGCTCAAAAGCAGCCTTAAAGGCTGGCAGAAAGGTCTCCTTGCTAATATAGTTGGTACGGTTACGTGCCAAGCCCGAAATAGCGTCGCTATACTTGCGCTTCAACGGCGAGAAGCAGGCGACATCAAGAGGCTGTAGTAGGTGAGACGAGTGTGCAGGCATGCAGAGAAGGATAATGTTCTTCTCCTTGCAAAGATCTTGAAAATCGATAGAGCAGTGGCTCTCGTGGCCGTCGATAATAAGCAGTCGATACCCACCCACAGTATGCCTCTTTGTATGGGTGTCAAAGTGCTCTAACCAGGCAAGAGCAAGTTGATTATTCGTCCAGCCATTAGGACTAACTTCAAGAACCTAGTCGGCCGGCAAATTTTCAAACCAGACGTTAATAAGCACCTTGCCCGCAAAGACAACGAAGGGTGGTATCCGGCGACCCGACGCGCCCACGCCTTGGATCGCAGTAACCCACTCACGGTTGCCTGGCTGTATCCGCTTCTTTTTGCCATATCTCTCTGAGCCTGTGATAACTAACTGTGATGAAATCTTGCCCATTATAAAGCCAGTCTCGTCAAAGTTGTAGATATCATCGTCCACGATACTCTACTTCTGCTTTATCGTCTGAACCAAGTCAAACCAGCGCTGGATAGCCACTGGGTCCTCGCAGGCGGCTCGCTGGTGATCATAGGGACGGCTCCAGCGCGTACGGAGCTCAGGAGTTCGCTTAACAAAGTTATCAACCCAGTTCTTGCCAGTAGGGTTGCTCTCCCGCTCATGCAACAGTTTATCAGCCATTGCTCGAACGTCAGCCTTTATAGGCGCAAATCCTCGCGTAGATTCTTCAAGAATACGCTCAACTATAGCCTCCTCTTCTAGCTTGTTTAGACGCTTCGAATTTGGCTCGCAGTCGCGTCGGGAGGGCTTTCCAGCGCGTCGGTCTTGTACTGTTGTTCGAGGAACGTTATAGATCTCAGCAGCACGCTTAACACTTTGAACACGGCAAGAATTAATTTCAAAGATAGCTAATTGAATAT
The DNA here is from genome assembly GCA_023920165.1 of Curvularia clavata. Lineage (NCBI taxonomy): Eukaryota > Fungi > Ascomycota > Dothideomycetes > Pleosporales > Pleosporaceae > Curvularia > Curvularia clavata. Next base: position 1,850,290 of record CP089281.1, read on the forward strand.
CGGCTTCAGAAGTAACTTGTTGGATTTGATGTGGTTGAGACATAACGCGTTATAGTGTCGACGTTGACGCGCCGGTGGGGAGCTGCCGACTCGCTTGGGGTGCCGACTCGCTTGTGAACTACGTTATATCTATTAGGCATTCTTTCGATTGTTTCAGCTACCGTGTAATGGGATGAAGATAAATTTGGAGACTTGCTGACATTGTTATAGCGAAAGAAATTTGTTGTCCTCGAGGACGACGACGACGACAAAGAAGAAGCCCCCGTCGCCGCTGCCGCTGCCGCTGCCGCCGCCCGCTCGCCCCCTCGGGGCAAAGAGAATGAGCCGCGGCCACGCCGCCAGGCCGCCGAGAAGGCCAACAAGATTTTTAAAAGCTATGGATTATATTAGTTTTTACGTATCGCTATGAATCGTTTTCGTTTTCTTTAAGAATGAAGTCAATATGTCCTGCCATAATTACACAACTTTGTCGTGAATTCTTGTTGTCATCCTATGGACAGCAACGTATCAGTGGCAATGGCCACATTCCAAAGCAAACTGTTAGATATCAATCCTGATTTCCCATAAGATTTCTTTCCAGATATCGATAATCTGGACGGGAATAGTTGGTGTGGCCGTTTAGCAAAGAGAACCATGTTACGACAAGGAGCAAGCAGTGAGAGCAATAACTTAGTCGTGACAAAAGATCGAATTCAACGAGAGAAATGAAATACAATAAATCACATAAATAGAAATACTGTATTTGTCTCGCACCATTAGTATCGCAAACCGTATATTTTGTGAAAGACTCAAATCTTAATGGGGATATTCATATATTAGAAATTACCCTAGCACCTGGCACTGAATCTGCGTGTTCGTATCGTCAAGTCATGTCTGGCTGTAACAAGTGTGAAGAGGGTTTTCAAGGCCCACATCCCAAAGCTATTCATCGCGAGCCTGATATATGCCATTGCTCATAATTCAAAACGCTCTCGCAATCATTAACACGTGTAAGTGGTTCCTCCCAGCACATCACAACTCCCGCTCCCTGGCAATCTCAGCCTGCTCGCGAAGCTTGGGCGCAGTAGTACTGCCGCGACTGCTGTCTTCAGGACGCAGACCCTGCTCCATGTCAGCAGCCCAGAGTGCGGCGCCGACGGTGTTGGTAAAGCAAAAGAAGATTCCAGCGACGGGGATGAGTTCGAGAAGGACAGCGGGGACCCCGAAGCTGCTGGTCGTTAGTCACGTTACTACCAATATCCGAACACTACTCACCTCGTGTATGCCGCCTTGCGCTCCTCGATAAAATGCTCCTTCTCCTTCTTTTTCATCTGCTTGAGCTGAAAGTATCTGGCATGTGCGGTTGGGCCAAACTTGCGTCCTTGGAGGACGACAAAGATGGCAGTGCCGACGACCGGGATGAAGTTCAGGGGCAGGTACATGAAGTAGCGGATGATGGCCTTGGGCGTGAACTTCGCAAATGGCTTACTGACGAGCTTGCCCAACTTTCCAATGGGGTCGCTTCCAGGCTTGACCTGGCGCTCCTTGGACACCAACGTAGTCTGGTTTCGGCAGACCAGCGTGCCGTCGAACGTGTCGATGAGGGCATCGTCGATGAGAAAGTTCTTGCTGAGGACGGAGAAAATCGTCGAGGATTCACTCAAGACCAAAAGTACGGTAGTAAAAACCGCCAGCGGGCCGTTGAAGATGGATAGAATGGCAGCCTGGGGGATGTAAAAGAACACGAACATTGCGATCGTAGTTCCCACTCCGAGCGATGCGGTTGGTAGCAGCTTTGAGGCTAGAGGCTTCCATAGTGCTCGATGAGTAAAAAAGTATGCGATGCCCTGGTGGAGTTAGCTCTATTATGCCTCAACACGAAGTTGCTCCCGGACGCTGGCAAAACTGCATAATCAAGACAGCTCGCCTACGAAGACAAGCCATCGACACAGAAATGATACATAACTGACAACTACGGCTACTTTTAAAGCAGGGTTGTAAGTGCAACAAACACAGCCGACAGTAAGTGACTAGGACAACCTCCGCTATTCTTGACAGTAGGATAGGTTTGAGAGACTGGATCTCACCTTGAAGGGGTACAGGTAGGCGGCAGAGCGGACGGCATCGGAGGCCAGCTGCTTATACTGGTCAAAGTCCTCCTTTGCGACCTCCTTGACCTTGTCCGGGACTCTCAATCGGGATTCTGACATGGTTGCGGTGGATGATCGGAGCAATTAGAGAATTCGGGGTTCAGCAAGAGGAATTGACGCGTGGTGCCGCATAGCGTGGCGGGGTGAAGTGGTGTCGCGGGAACCTTGTGTACGTCATAGTAACGTATATGGTCCAAGCTCCCGTCACCAACACAGGCTCTGTTCCAGCACGGTGCTCGAATGAGTTTGCGATGAGATTTGGACGGGTTCAGCCCCCACTTAATTGATATCATCGGTGCGTGTTTGAGAGACAAAGCACGACATTGCAAGGTACATAGAGTGCCTACGTCATTCGCCCCAGCCTTACGGCAGAGAATCCCGAGCTTCACTTTTACCATGCCAGGTCATTGCGGATTGCAATGCGGCTACGATCCGCGTACAGATGGCAAAGCAGGAAATGCCTCTCAATGGCATGCAGGACAAGATGGTAGTGGGATTCTAGGCCCTAGAGGTATCCACTGCTGTGGTTGTGCCCTGTTTGCGCCCTGTTTGCGGTAGCTGTGGCGGGAGCTGATGCAAGACGGGATGAAAGCGGAACTGGAGTCGTGGCTAAGCTTTCCGCTTCCCCACATTTTGATCAAGAATGACGCAGCCGCTCAGCCCCGCTACGACCAAACCGGCCGTTACTAGCCCCAAAAGCCTCTCCATGCAAGGGTCCTGTGGCTAGAGAGCCAGCCAATTCTCGTGGCGCGTGTTGGCAGTTAGTCATGGCACAGCACGCGTAAATTGGAGGAACGAGGGGAAGATCACCAGATCAGTGCCGTATCGAGACGGCCTGGCCAGGTTTTGCTCAAACATCCAAGTTTCTTGGGATTGCTTGACGTGAGCATCCACAGTTGTCGTTGGCTGTGGCTGTTCTCCACCAGTGCCTTCTGCTCCTTCGAACAAGCCTGCTGTTTGTATCAGGATGACATGACGTAGGCTGGTTGAACCCTTCTTGCCCTCTATATATAAGAAGCCATCAACCTTTGCTTTTCCATCACAACAACAAACATCTAATCAACACTTCAATCAATATCCACTTCATTCAATCATCTAATCTACATCCCTCCCAACCAAAACACATACACCGCAATCATGTCTGGAATGGTAGAGAAAGTCAAGGCCAAGGTGGACAATGTCCTCCACAAGGACAAGACGCACGACGATGTGACTGGTCCTCACAGCTCGCACACAGCCAACAAGGCCGACCCCAGAGTCGACAGTGACCACGTTGGAACCACCGGCAACGTCGGCTCTGCTGCTCACGGAACCACTCACACTGGCACTCACACCGGCACTGGTATGACTGGCACCCACACTGGCACAACGGACCCAAGCGGTCCTCATGACTCTCGCCTGGCCAACAAGGCCGACCCTCGAGTCGACTCCGACCGTGTAGGAACCACGGGCAACGTCGGTTCTGCTGCTCATGGAACTACCCACACCGGTACTACCGGCATGCACACTGGCACTCACACCGGCACCCACACCGGCACGACCGGTACTGGCATCACCGGCACCCATGGAGCATCTACCCACGTTGGTTCGACGGACCCCAGCGGGCCCCATGACAGCCACCTTGCCAACAAGGCTGACCCTCGCGTTGACTCCGACCGTTACGGTGCGGCTGGAAACGTTGGATCTGCCGCTCACGGAACCTCTACTACCGGCCCTCACTCCTCGCACCTGGCCAACCAGGCCGATCCCCGTGTCGGAGGAGGCCTTGGTAGCTCTACACACGGCACCACTGGTACTCACACTGGCTTAACTGGCACCCATGCCGGAACCGATCCAAGCGGTCCTCATGACTCTCGCCTAGCCAACAAGGCTGACCCCAGGGTCGACTCAGACCGCTATGGTGCAGCAGGAAACGTCGGCTCTGCTGGTTACAGCGACCCCAGCGGCCCACATGACTCCCGTATGGCCAACAAGGCCGACCCAAGGGTCGACTCCTCTCATGTTGGTAGCACCGGCAACCACCTAGGAAGCACTGGTGCTCACGGAACTACCCACACCGGCAACCTTGCTCACCGTGACAACGAGACCGGCGACCTGCCCAAAGCCCTCGTCGAGCCTCAGTCCCACGCTGTTCCCCACTCTTCCACCACTACCGGAACTCACGGTACTCACGGTGCCCACGGTACCAGCGATGTTCACGGCAAGCCATCCATCAAAGACAAGCTGAGTAAGTGACCCCACATACTATATTTACAAAAACAAGTGCTAACAGACGCCAGACCCCAAGAAGGACGCTGATTTTGATGGAAAAGCAGGCATCATGGACTAGATGCAATCTTGTCCTTCCTTTCCCATATACGCTCTACCCAGAGATGGTTTCATGACACACTTTTCACGAATACCCCTGTAGTACTTGAACCAGCTGTATATAGGCTTAATGAATTATGATATCCCTATCACTTGACTACTCCTCTGCCATCTTGACCATGTCTGCCCTGTCCTCTGCCGTCAAACTACTCGTCTTTGCTGCCTCTTTCCACTTCTCCACCGTTTGATACTGCTCCTCTGACATACTCCCCTTCAGCTGCTTGAGCAACTTGGGCGCAAACTTGCCCGTAGCATACACGACGCCATCGTGCCGCTTTGCAAACAAGACAATGACAAGCATCAGGAAAAGCACCGGCCCATCAGACGCCTTTTGCTTCTGTAGCCGCCGCAGCATGTCATCCATCATGCCTTGCTTTGCCTTTGCCAGACTAGCTTCCTCTGGCGCAGCGATACCCTGTTTCTTTGCAAACTTCTCCAGTGCTGTCGTCATAGATGGTACGTCCATAGTCTTCGCAGCATCAAGGATACTGGACAGCCTAGTCAGATTCTTGCGTGTCTTGCGACTGAGCACTAATCCCTGGGCACGCGCCTTGGCTATCGTGTCCGGAACGAGGTCTTGGTGGACGTAGGCAGCGAGTAGCTCGGCGAGTTGTTGGCGCAGTTTCTCATCTCCGACGTGGCTGAGACCGGCTTGGTACGTTTGGAAGCGTGCGATCACGCGGTCAGTCCAGTAGGCGGCAAAGTCGGCTTCGTTGGTCGCTTCGAGGGCGGCGATAGCCTGCCAGAAGTGCTCGTCGAGCATTCTCTCCACAGGCTTTTCGTCGGTGAGGAGACGCTGGACGAGCCCGTTGGATGGAATTCGTTCTCGAATTCTTTCGCGGCTGAACTTGATGTCCTCGGTTCGGGTTGGGTCATTGCGCAGGGCTTGCCACTGTGTCTCTGCGTCTGCTTTGGTATACCCAGCGAGCTCCTCGAGGGCGCATTCTCGTCGTGCTTCTGTGAGGATCAGGGGGCCGACTCGTATGATTCTCTGCTCTTGCGGCCGTTCAGCGAACGCAGCAATGATGGAGTCTTTGATCTGGGCGACTATCCGGTCACGGATACTTGGAGGCAAATGCGAGCCGATTACTTGAGCAACGTCTAATGTGCAGCCTTCCTGCTCGAGTATGCGTATGCAGCTGTGCTCGATCTGCGCAACCCAGGGCTTTGATACAGCAAAAGTATCGACTATATCGGCCTCGTCGATTTTCTCAAAAAAGGACACTGCGTCGTCGTAGGCTGGGACCAGTTTGGAATACTCTTTACCAAAGCTTTTCAGATCTAAGCATGGTAATTCACCGCTTTTCAAACTCTCGATAGTTGCGTGGCGTCTTGATTCTACGAGTTGCTTGGGTGTGCAGGTCACACGAGTGGAGTCTTTTTCGATAGTAATCTTAGATGCAAGATCTTCCGACTGCAACAATTCTTCCAAAATGCGGGATATGAACCATGCTGGCGGGTTGCCGCTCAAATCCTCTGGCGAGACGGTCACAATCCTACAAGGTTTAAGTATCCGTATTTTACACCAAGGAATCGTCACTTACTGCATTTCATCAAGCGCCTGCCTGACTTTGCTTTTGATATTGGCGGAAATTTCATTCTCATACGACTTGGTACACAGAAACTCATCAATATTGATTATCTCCTGCTCCATGTTTGTAAGCAAGTCGTCGAGACTCTTAGAACAGACATCATAGCTAGCAACGAGATCGGCCTTGGCATGTAGCCCAGAGGAGAGCAGTTTGCTCAGCTTTTCCAGCACAATATCTCTCTCACTGGTGGGAATGATACTCTCCTGGTCCGCACTTAGCAGACAAAGACCAGGGTGACTCTGCACAAGTTGTTGGACAAGAGTCGTGCTTATGTCGAGGTCGTTGGCGAACTCAGATAGTAGGATTCGCTCTGTTTCTGATGGAGAGTTAGCGAAACGTCTTGGTCATTACTAAAAACCTACCCCTCATAACACGGCTTCTAAAATTCGCTTGGACAAACTGAAGCGTGACGAAGCCATTTCCACTGGAGGCAAGAGATAATCGGGGGACGAAGTCTGCGCTCGTCTGCGGAGGAAAGAGAGCAAAAATGCTTTTTATATCGCTTTCGGTAAACATAGTGGCTTGTATAGTCTGACAGAATTCTTTGGGTATATGTCCAAGCCAAGTCGCCTTGTATCCGCAGCCTTGCTTGACTAGCGCAACAAAGAACAGGGAATGAAGGGTTTGCTTTGGCGCGAGAACGCTGGGGTGCACCGGCGCGGACGTATGTAAGCTTTTCAATCGCAAACAACGGTAGCAACCCTTTGAAATAGCAAGTCAAACCAGGTCTGCTTGTAATTGTGTTGTAGGTTGAATGGGAGAGGGTTGCGACTGGTGTGCGCTGATTGGTGCAAAACCAGCCGCGTCGGATGAACATCGGAATTTGGCGCAACCTCATCTCAGTCCATCGACTTTGAGCGACCACAGTCGAACACACCACCGCCGTCATGTCTCAATTCCGCGCGGCCAAGCTGGACATTGGCTGCTTCGCCAAGATCCGCAACATTCGCGACCACACCAAGCGCAAGGTGTATTCCGAGAACGAGCCGGAGCGGTGCGCATTGCATATTCTCGCTGCATACTTCACGACTGACGACAGTACAGACAAGCGCTTCGCTACATCATCCGCAATACCACGCTCCCGCAACGAGTCCGCGCGCAGGCACAACTTCAATTGTCGCAGATGCACTGCTACACACGCTTCACACAAATCAAGAACAGGTGTATCATGGGAGGCAAAGGTCGTGGTGTTTTCAGCGACTTTCGACTTGGAAGAGTACGTAGATATAGAAAGGGGTGTCAGGATTAGGCTAACGTTTGGCAGTATCAATTCCGTATGAATGCGCTAGCAGGAAACTTACCAGGTGTTAAGAAGGCAAGTTGGTAGAGGGGTGGGATACATGTATAATATACTACAACAAGACGATCAGCATTGGGCGGCGTACTTGTGCATAACGACCTAGTCATGGCAAAAATCTCCTTTCACGATGTGTCATGTGTTTGCTATCATATTGCGTGATTGCCTGGCTGCTCCTTCTTTCACTGTGATATCGCCACAGCCAGCGAGACAAACGGCGCAAGCCTATATCAACAGCAACTTGCATTTGTATCCGCCTCTCTTCTATGCTCTCTCACTCACAACCGAGAAATCACCTCTATACCCGCTCATTCTCCAACAAGAACTTTACTCACCATGTTTCGGCGCATAGAAGACACCATGCAGGCGGACCCGTCGTTCTCACCCAACCTGCAGGAGCTCGGCTTCTTCATGAACGAGACGGGTCACATCCGCATGACCAACGCACCTGACAAGCCGTTTCTCTACCATGCCACAAACAATGAGCGCATCAACGAAGTGCGCCGCGAGGCCTTTCAGAGTGAGTTCAGCGGTAGAGATGGCTTATGTATAACTAACAAGTCAGTTTGCCTGCGCAGGGAAGTAGAGAAACGTCTGGCCAATATTGGACTCAGTCGCGTCTATCTTCCGCAGTTTACTGCCAGCCAGCCCGATGAACCAAGTATCCCCATCCTTGCTCCTACGCCTGAGACGCTCAAAGCCAGCAAGCGAGTGATTGTACTCGTCAACGATTCCACACAAGACCTGGGCATCCTGTCTTACGGACACCTACAGAGAGAGGGTGGCATCAACGCTGGGTCTGTCGTCAACTTTGCCAAAGAACTGATCAAGCGCGCTTCCACCAACACCACAGAGCAAGACGCCGAGATCTTCAAGGATGGCTACGAGCTTGAAGATAAGAGCGCTGCACCCGCCTTGATCGTTATGAACACTGGTCAGCTCCTCTACTCCCACAAGTACCGCCAACCCATGACTCTGCGCAGCTGGTCCGCCTTGCCGCGCAAGTCGGCTGTCCACGACATGATCCGCATCCACGAAGAGAACTCCGTCTCCGGCCACCGCACACCCATCGAACACATCCAAACCATCTTCGACGGCATCCTCTTGAACCCAGAACGCATCTCTCCCGACGCAGAAATCTACCTCAGCGCCATTGAAAACGGCACTGAACACATTCTCAACCTGCTTGCCTCCGACTGTAAGTACCACTGTTTCTCTTTTCTCCACTGGCCCAGACAGTACACAGCATCTCTCTAACTCCAATCACTCACTAACATCACTCCCTCCACAGTCCCCAAATACACCTCCCGCCTCACCGCCCTCGCCCTAGTTCACTGCACCCTCGACGACTCACAGATCAAAGACCCCCAACTCCGCTCCTTCCTACACACCCGCGCCCGCCAGTGGAAGTTCAACGACACCACGCCTGACCCACTCATCTGCACTAATCTCCCCAAGGACTACTCGGGCCCCAGGAAACTGGATCTAGTTGCGGAAATGCAGGATATGGCACTCGAGGATAAGAAGACTGCGCCAGAGGAAACCGAGTGGGCGTCTGGAAAAGATGTAGTGTGTCCGTCGTTTGGGGGTGGCGAGGAACCACTTGCGGAGTTTGTGTTTACGGATGGAAGTGTGCAGGAGGCGGTGTTGGGGTTCTTTGAGGAGGTCAGGCGTGAGGGAGAGGGGGTGGATTGGGAGCCACAGGTCGAGGGGCCCAAGGTGCCGTTTGCGGGGACTATGGTGGAGAGTGAATTACTCAAGGCTGCGGGGCTGATGGAGGAGGAGCAAGAGTGAGAGGAGGTGGGGTGGGCCGGAGTAGGCGGGTAGTAGGATTTGTGCTTATTTGTGAGGGAGAAAGAGGGCTTCCTTGCTTCAGTGCCATGGATTCTCTGAGCCAGGACAGGAAGATGATTTGTTCTTTACGGATATGATGCTCGGGGAGCTGAGGGACGTCTATGATAGGTTACAATGCACAACATGCCAATCCATTCTGAGTTGGTTTTTTGTGCATAAGCGATACTATCTCGACTGACTCCAACCCACCCTTGCCTTTGTTCCTTCCGCATCAGCAACTAAAGATGTGTGCATTTCATAAAAGTCTTTGATCACCTTGAACAGAGCTTCCAAAAGAGAATAACGTTGAAAAGTACAGCCACCAACACCGTAACACCATGCCACCCTAATGAGACCATACCTCAATCCCGCTTGTCATTGTCGTCGGGTCTGGGCTCTGTACTCAGCTGCACGAAATACACGTTAGCTTGCTATTTTTTACATAGAGTCTTTTGCGTCAAACACAATGGAGCTCTCTTCTTGACCCGAAAAAGAAACGTACCTGATTTCCATTATAGAACGACTGTGGCTCTCTGGCTCTCTGATCCGCCAATGTGCGAACCCGAAAGCCTGTATTATCCTGCGCATCCTGCTGAGATGCTCCACTCGGCCTAGAACCCATTGTGTGACCACCAGGACGTTGCGGTTGCTGCGACGACGTCGATGACGATGCAGACGAGCCGTAGCCTATAGCAGAGCCAATGGTGCTACCCACAAACCCGACCGTAGAAGCCAACAGCCCAAAAGCACCACCTACAAGGCCCGTGGCAGCTCCCACAACTCCGCTATCAGCCCCAGAATACGCCTCCGAGTATCCTTTTACGGGAACAAGGACTAGGGTAGCACTGGGAGCGAGATCAATATCGCCCAGCGCCTGAGATTCGTCACCAGCTGACAGCTCGCGGCTTGGCTGTGGTGCGAGAATGTGGCGGAAGTAATAGGGCGGCAGCTGTTTATGGTTAATATTCTCGTCATCTTGTGACAGTTTGGCAAACTCCGAGTCCACCCATTTCCGCACTTGGTCTTGTAATGTGGCCTCCCGTGGAAAACTGGAGCGTATTGTTCGTCCATCGAATAACCGCACGTTCAGACTAACAGTCTTTGATTGTGACCCTTTTGACGACGTTGCTGCCCGCAGCGGGGCTGATGTCTGACCCTCCTTGCTCCGTTCCCTCTCCCGCTCTGCCTTTCTTGTTTCGGCCTCGGCCTTTCTTGCTGCCTTATCGGCCTCTATCCGTGCCTTGACACGGGCCAGTTCCTCCGCTTCCTCTTTCTTTTTCTTACGCAGTGCATCCCTCGCTTCTTGTTGTGCTTTGTTCATCGACGAGGACGAAGTGCTGGGTTTCGAAGCTGGCGCCGACGTCATCTTCTGCTTGCCTTTTGCATTCGCGGAAAGAGTCGTCGCAGCTACTGGCGCAGCTGGGGTAGGCTCTGAGGGCTCATCAGGCCCGTATAAATCATCCTCCGCTGCCGCGTTGGTCTGGCTTTCGAGTGAGTCTAGTGTACTGGGTTGTGGTGGTGGTGTTGGCGTTGGCGATGCGCTGGAGCCTGGAATAGCGCTGGCCCCCAACGCTTGTCTGACCGAGTTGATAAACTCATTCTTGGTAACATGGCTCTTCAGCTGGACTTGGAGTTGCCCGTTTTGTATCACGACAAAGGTGGGAATCTGAGAGAGGTCGGAGAAGGCGGCGAGGAATCCAGCTTCGGTAGAACCAGCTTCAAGTCGCAGGACTACGGCCTTTTGAGCGAGGAGGCTAGACAGCTGTGCGATAAGTTAGCACATGTGATACAAATGATCCAATGGAAGATCCAGACATGCAGCTTACCCATCCGCTCTTCAACCAATCCTCCTCCCACTCCTTGCTCGTGGCGCTGTCGTCTGTACAGATGGGTTAATACACTTATTCTCCACATTCCGAGTGGACAGGGTAGCCTCAAGTACCTCGCACAAAGCAGGCGACCAGCTTCTGTTCCTGGATTGCCAGCGCAATACCGCTCTGTAAACTGCCTTCATGGAACATGTTTGCGACGTGAGTATCGGGTGGAGTGGCGGGTGTCGCGGGGAAAGCTTGGGGACGCGCTGAGCAAGGATGTATGCCTGGCCTCAAATGCGGCCGTTACCGAGGCCAGATCGGTCGCTTTGACTCTCTCTCCAACCCCACATGCTTAGGCGCGCTCAGTTCATTCATCATAGATTCGCAAAAGCAAAAGTGATGCAATAAACAATTCTACTGGAAATGCTAAACCGGGTTCCCATGTATCCTCCACGCCCAAGAAGAGTAATGCAGCAGAAAAAGCCAATGCTGGACTCCTGATATTCAACTGCAGCGTATTAAAAGATGCTACAAAGCAAATGCTATTCGTGTAAATGGACGCATATGCCGGCATTTCGGGCGCCTCCTTGTTCGTCAGTGACGTGTTCCAGAGTCACGTCCCCCTAACCCTCCGTGTTGGTATCCAGATGTTATCACTCCCATACGTTAATTCCACAAGTTGTAGAAACGATCTACGTGCATATTCAATCTTTTGGTCCTTCCGCAATCACGCCAAAACCGGTCTCGTCTCGACGCCCAATTCAGTCTCTTATAGGATGGTGCACTTCTTCTTGTTCTTTGCTGCCGACTGTTGGGGGCGGGGACTGAGGACCGCGCTAGGAAAAAAAAGTTAGCTATGAGGCATGTTCGAATAGGAGCAAACGTACCGAATTGCCTCGTCAAAAACACTCTTGAGGTTGCGCTGTGTGAGCGCAGAGCACTCGAGGTACTTTTGCGCCTTGATTTCCTTTGCGACCATGACGGCCTGCTCGTATTGGATGGGCGCCATCTTCTTCTGCCTGAGCGACTCCTTTGTGGCCTCGTCGTCCCGGAGATCGAGCTTTGTGCCGACGAGGATGATTGGTACGCCGGGCGCGTGGTGGTCGATTTCTGGGTACCACTGGGTCGAGTTAGCACGCGTACGCGGTGGCGAGGATGACTGTTTTCGATTCTTACCTTTGCCTTGACGTTGTCGAATGAGGGAGGGCTGACAATGGAGAAGCAGATGAGGAACACGTCGGTTTGGGGGTAGGAGAGCGGTCGCAGCCTATCGTAATCCTCCTGTCCAGCGGTATCCCAGAGACCGAGGCTTATTGGCTTGCCATCAACCATGACATTTGCAGAGTAGTTGTCGAAGCTGGGGAGGGATTAGCTCATGACGGGGGGCTGGGACCTGGGGCGGGGAGACGTACACAGTGGGAATGTATTCTCCTGGGAAGGCGTTGGTTGTGTAGGAGATGAGCAGACATGTCTAGACAATCAGCAGCTGGCAAAGGCGATAGGAGGCGCAAGAGGCTCACTTTACCGACGGCACCGTCGCCGGTCACAACACACTAGAAACAGTTAGCGACAGATGAAAAGCAAGAGGGAGGGCATGTAGGTTGAAGAGCGCACCTTGAGAGACTGGGTCGCGGGAGCGGCCATGGTGGATGAGTCGAAGTCGAAAGATGAAGCGGTCGCAGGTGCAGATGCAGAAGCAGCGTCGTCTGATTAAAGTTGGAACACGACCCTGCTCGGCGAGGATGGGGCGGCTTCGGGAGAGCAAGAAGCGAAGGGCGGAGGTGCGAGACCCTGGAGACGATGGGGTCAGGTGGTGTGCTGGACTGGGAGGGAGAGAGAAGGACGCACCGTTGGGACAGGTCGATAACTTGCGGGTAGCTTCTGGTTCTGGCGGAAGCTATCTGCAGCGTAGGGGGGCGTTTTATCGCTTGGCGGCGGCGGCGGCGGGTCAAGAAGCGAGCAAGCTCCAGGCTGGACTGGGTTGGGGGGGAATGCAAATGCAGCAGGCTTTGGGGCTGGTAGGCTGCACGAGTCGAAGCAGCGCGGGCCACGGACGCAGACGGGGAGACTGGCGGGCGGGGTCCGAGTCGTGGAATGGCGGCAGTTGGAGCAGGCTGAGGATGGGGATAGTCGTCTTGGTAGCGGCGGCGAGGGCGAGGGCGAGGTGGGACAGAGAAGAGAGGAGAGGAGCAATATGGCGACGCAGACAGGCAGCGGGACTGTGGGCGGTATATTTGGCAAAAGACAGCAGGCGCGTCTACCGTCTTGAAACCGATTTGCGACACGCTGCTCACGACGCTTCTACCGCGTCCGATAGGCAGGGCGACGGCGCGGGCGCACGGCTCGACTGCACTGTCCCAGCCCCTGTGGATTGGATGCCGTCCCATTGCTCCATGCAGTGGGCATGCACTGTGCCTGGGGCTACGGTAGCACAATACTAGCACTGCACCAGCTTGGCCTTTTTTGGCCTTTGTTGTTGTCCTCGTCTTGCTGCTGCTGCTGCTGCTTCTGCTGCTCCTGTTTACTATGCTGCTCCCAGATACAAAATCACGTGCATTGCGCCATTCCTACTACCTCCCCCTCCCACACACTCCTTCATAACACTGCTATACTGCTACTATCCTACACTCCTACACACTCCCACATATTCTCCCTCGTCCACCCAAAAGACCACAGAAAAGAAACCCACTCACATCTCACGTCATGTGTCTGCCATCGGCTGCCTCTTCTGGCACCCCGCGCATGGGGGCATGCACTTGTCAACCATAATCGCCCTCGCTCCGCCCTGTGATTCGTCGCCTACTGCATATTTGTGCTGGCCGTGCTGCCTCTTGATTAGCCGTCGAACCTAAACAACGTGCGAACATCACATTAGCACGTCCATTCGCACGCGGAACCCCGGCCTCGACTCGTAACCTTGCACGTGTGGCGCCCGAGGCCTGGTTTTAGCCAGCGTCTCGAGATGTCCCATCGCAGTTACATTGACCTGTCCGTCCCACCGTTTCCGATCCCCGCCAACAATACGCTTGCCACGCCCACGGGAAAAAAAAAGTCCTCTCTCTGCGCCTCATGGTAATCGTGCATGCAAAGCTGATCACGCTACACGCGTTCAGTATTCATTGGGTATCTCGCTGTCAATATCGAATTACGCTCCTCATCAGTAGAAAAGAAACAGCCCATCCCCTCCTTGCTTGTCTTCTCCCACCAGCTCCTTCCGCAGCAACAGCTTCATCAGCGCCTCGTGCAGCTCCTTCATGTCGAGGATTCCGCGCTTCTTTTGGTCAATGTAGGAAACATCAATCACCACCCGCTTCAGGTTTGCCGTTGAAAGTGCCCCATCCTCGAGCAACGCCACCAGTCGATCAGGCGTTCCCACGCCGTAGTCGATCCTGTCCACAAAGTTAGCCCACGTAGCCTAGTCACTCTGACAACCACCTACTTATTCTTCTTCAAGTGCGCTACCTGGTCCGGAAGCTTGAGATGCTTGGCGAACAGCTTGGCGACATTGGGCTTCTGTACGCCCTGTTTCGGTAACCCATCCTTCAACGACCGGCATACATCGGCAGCTCGAATGCCAGACAAAGTCACCACAATCGTGTGCGGTGCTCCCGGCGGTTTCGAAGGCGTCGGTTCAAGCGTGCCTGCCTGCTTCTTGAGAAAAGCCGATAGCTTATCTGTAGTCCGTGGTTCGCTCCAGCTCGTGCTGTCCTGTACGGTGCGCGCTGCATCTTGTCAACGTTGCTCTCAAAAAAACATCTGCATGCGCACACCTACCAGAGATGAACTTGTCCTCCAGCTCCACACTGCTCAGATCTTTCCCATACAGTCGCGTTCGCGCGTTGACGTAGTCTGCCACCAGCTGTCCATCCATGCGCTCAAAAGCGTGGTTCACGCCCAACTGCTGGTCCAAATCGTCTTTGTCAATCGCCTTCTGCCTCTGCTTCTTCTTTTCCTTGCGCTTTGCTTTCTTGGCCGCCTTCTTGCTGTCCTTGCTTGCCTCAGGTTCGCCCTCCCGTTTCCTCTTTTTGGAAGGCGCGTCAATGTCAAACTGCGCCTCAATGAGGGGCACGCCCCCTTCCTGTTCAGAATCTGACATGGCGGAGACAGTGTTTTGTGTGAAGAGCGCAACCGCCAGTTCGTGCAACAGAAAAAGTTACAGCGAGGGTTAAGGTTATCGATAACCTAATCCAATACCGGACTAGCGCTGCTGCACGCCGCGAGGTCGCGCCCAAGCGACGCGTTTCCCTGACGTCTACCCACACCCTCCCACGCTCCCACGACGCACCCGCGGATGCTGCAACCACAATGGCCGACTCTGCGCGCAAGAAGCAGCGTCCCTCGCCCGTGGCACAGGACCAGGGTACGCCGATCAACAATGCCATGTTGCAGCCCATGACACCGTTCCGCCGCGCCATCAGTGCAGGCCCCACCCCAGGAAGGACTCCAGTCGTGCGAACACCAGGAACCGGACGAACGCCTCGAGGTGGACCAGCAACTCGCCCTTTGACCTCGCGACGAATAGCGCCCACCACTCCCCATGCCATACGGGCGCTGAGAGAACGAGCCAATGCCGCCAGAACTCCGGGCAACAACCGGAGACGAAGTGGCCGCATTCAGCGAGAAACTCCGCGCGACCTTCTGCGTGACCTGAGCAGAGGTAATCCTCCTGGCATGTCTGTAGCCATAGGTTGAGCTAAAGCATAATACAGCGCTTGCCCGCACCAGCCGCCCAGTCGAGCCTTCCCCGCAAGTCTTGCCCCGACGCCCACGACATTCGGCTCTCGACCTCCCAGATGTTGAAGATGGCCCACCTGTGGCTGCCCCGCGGCTTTCTATGCCACTTGAGAACATGTACGACGACGACGATGACGACAGTTTTCATAGCGCCCCGCCAAGGCAGTCGTTACTACCGGACTTGCCTGACGATGTGGACGGAGGGACAGTACAGTCCCTGGAATTCGGAAGACGAGCCATTAGTGAAGACCCGAGGTCGATGTATGGACGGCGGCAAAGCGAAAGATTCGCAGATCTGAGTGAACTGGGTGCAGTAGAGGAAGAGTTCGAGATTGACGGAACGTTTATCAACAGACGCACAGATGGGCTGCTCGACGATGCCTTAGAAGATGCCATGGAAGGAGATGATACAACCATACAGGTGCTTACTGGCGGAAGGAATGGGCGGACTAGCGATGTCAACCTTGGCGTATTCGGCGACGGAGATGACGATACAGAAGAACCCACTTTCCGCTTCATGATCCCTGATCGCATACGTGCCCCACCTCGATTTGACCCACCAGGCGAACAACCGATCCAGGAGGATGACATTCCCGACAGCGAGCCCGTGGAGTTCCCAGATGACACAGAGCTGCCAGACGAGGATGACCACGAACCAACTGCACTGTTGGAGGGCGACGATCCCACTCAAGATGGAGGTGATCTAGCATGGGAGTCAGACCCTCCTGTTGATGACGATGCTGAGCTCGCAGCCTATCGTGAGGAAGAATCGGCAATCGACCGAAGTCTGCAGACACAGTCACCTGAGCGACCAGCTGCAGAACAAGCAAAGGGCGGCAAGAAGTACATGGTTTCGGAGCATGGCATCGACTTTCCTTCGTTCCCTGCCGCTCCAGTCAAGAAGCTTGCCCTCAGTTTTATGAAGTCACAGGGAGGCAAAGGCCATCTCAGCAAAGAAACTCTCGATGCGCTTGTCCACACAACAAACGACTTTTTCGAGCAAATCAGCATTGACCTAGCCGCCTATGCGCAGCACGGTGGACGAAAGATGATCGAGGAGAGCGACGTCATCGCACTTATGAAGAGGTATTTTACATCTGGTCTACTGTACAGTTTTGTACAAGCTTGCTGGGCTACGTTGCTGACTTTTTAAGGACTCGCAAGACGAACGACAACACTACGTCCTTTTCGCTTGCACAAAAGATGCTCCCTCGGGAACTACTACAGCAACTACGCATGGAGCCTCCGATCAAGCTCAGAGGCGAAAAGCGCAAACGGCTGCGTCCTATACAAGAGGATGACGATGAAGATGAAGATAATGCCTGAGCCTGTCTGGCCAAGCCCTACGACCAGTCCACGCTATGTCGTACTCTGCGTTGAGTGCCTGACATGGGCTTCTTGACGACCATCCAGAACATGACAGAGGTTGCAAGACTTAATGCGTACCTGTCTCATGTCAGCATTAGTACAGAAGATGGAGGCGAACACGTACCAGGTGAAAATGTACTGTGTATGATTGTTGCGCAGATTCACAGTCGGCGCCCTACCAATCGGTATACCCTTGGGTTCGCGCTCGTAGTTTGTGAGCAAATCCGGCGCTGTGAAAATAATTAGATACCCCAATTGCATCGTTTTGAATCGCCTGTCAAAAGGCACACTTACTCATCGTCTCTTCCACCCACACTGGCTGACTCCCGCTGTACTCTGCCATTTCCTCCACGTTGGGGAAAAACCACTTGCCCTTCTCCGGCTCATTCTTTGGTGTAAACATGTTTCCCTTGGGCGGCACTCGTAGCAGACCCTCAATAGTCACCTCTCCCTCTGGCAGGGCTCCGTTCTTCTTGCGGAACCACTGCGGACTGGCCTCCTTCTTAATCCAGCCCCTACACGCCAGTATCTTGTGCACATTTCCCCTCGCATCCTTGCGCTCCAACGGCGTAACAACCGTATACCCCTCTTCTCCATCCAACAAACGCGGCCCAATCAGCATTTCCTGGTCATGTCGCAACACGCCCGTCGCATACACCTTCCTATAATCAAAATCCTTGATCGCATCCGGGTCAATCCTCAGCGGCAGCTCGAGTGGCGGAAACGTCAGTCGATCTTCAAACCGCGCAATCAAATCTGTTTTCCAGCCTAGTCTTTGCACCTGCCAGCATCCGAGCAGAAAGGCGGTTACGGGTATGATGGCGAGGATAATGAGGCCGGGGCCGTGTTGTTTGCCCACTCGCGCCATTTTCGCCGGCCGGTCAAGGATAGACACGAAGTTTGGATCGAGGCCCGGGCCGCCGCCTACATTGCGTCTCTGGCCGAAGATGAGGAAGCGAGTGCGCAGACATTGCGGGCGTGTGTGCGATTGTGTGGGTATATTGTGGGGGGTTCGTAGGAAGGACGTCGTTTTTTGCGAGTAGTACCGCCGGAAGAGGTTCAGGAAGGGATTGGGTTTCGCCATTGTGGTGCTGGCGACAACGGGGGGTTGTCGGTGGAGGAGGGGAAAGTCGAGGTCGCGAAAGTTGAGATGCAATTGATGGACGTAAGGGCGCTCAATGCGGCTTGGTCCCCGCTAATACCCATGTTCAACAACCGCTGGAACCACGATTGCCTAGACGTCGCACTGTTCCGACACCACGACTTTGAACCGCAGGAATCATGGCGGATGTTCAGGAAGTGCCGGTGACTCGGGCAGATGATGTTGCAGTGAAGCGAGATAAAGACGATTTGCTGGAGCATTTGGATGAGTTGCTGGAGCGGTACTTGATCACCTTGCACGAGTACCAGCAACAAATGCAGCGGCTGTCCAAGCAGCTGTCTAGTGTAATTTGCCCATATATACCCTGTTCTACGAGAGACTGATGAAATACAGGGCTATATGTCGCTTGCTCAGGCAAATTTCCACAATTCATCTGCTATTCGCTATGGGCAGGACTGCTATGATGAACGGATGCAGGCTATACGCAAGGTGTAAGTCTTCCAAAGCTTGATTGATCGGTTTCATATATTGCATTGAAAATGCTTCCTGTGCATGAGCTGACTACTAGATATAGTCGCATTTCCGAGCAGGACAATCAGCCAACTGATTGTCCAAACTTTTCCATCTACAAGCCATGCTCCTCTAATGGGACTGCGAATTCTTCAGGAAAAGATGCTCTGAACCAAGATGCAACAAAGACGGGGGATTCAAATCCTGTATCCACAGCCACTAAATCCACAGGAGAAAGCGAGGAAGAATCAAAAAGTACTCCAGAAAAAGACCATGCCAATCCAGCATCAGAAGAAAGCAAAGAAAAAACCAAGACCGTGCAGAAATCCACTGATCCGCTCAAGTGGTTCGGCATCCTCGTCCCCCCTTCTCTTCGGGCAGCACAGTCTACGTTCGTAGACGCAGTCGAGGGGCCGATTCCCCAGCTAGCCACGATAGCCCGAGAAATGAGAATGCAGGAGATTGAGATTGGAAGAGTGAGGAAACAGATTAAAAAGATGTAGGACTTGGATGAGTTTTGAGTCAATTACAAAGCTCCTTGTCCGGTATCAATATTCAATCAACTGTCGTCTCCAATAAGACGGACGAATCATACTATCATTTTAACCCCCTGTGCTTTTCTTTACTAGACACAGCCCCATCTCCCTCCTCAACCCGTAAACATAGAATATTTAGAAAACGCCAACCCAATGCACTCTCCCCGCTGTTCTTTCCCCGCCTAAACCTCCTTCATCAGCTCCTCCAACTCATCATCATCATCCCAGCCGCCTCCCCTCCTATTCACCACAATCTTCTGCTCCTCCTTCTCCTGCGCCTCAGCCACAGCCCCTAGAATCTCTTTCAGCTGCTCCTCCGTCACCTTTTGGCGTAATTGGCCTGTTCGTGCCAGCATAATAAGGCGGTTTTCAACATCTGTGGCGCGCGATTCTTTGACGAGACGGATGCGGCCGAGGCGGTCGGCGGCTTCCGGGAGGAGGATCTGGGAGAGTATAGAGGAGCGTTGGTCGGCTGGGGGAAAAAAGGGTTAGTGGGTTGTTAAGTTACGGCGGGTGGTGTCGCATGTGGGATGGATGGGTGGACAAGCGTACCTTCTTGTTGTCTATGAAAAAGCAAAGTTAGTAAATAATTCAGTCTTTGGGGGAACAGTGCTCAGAGTAGATGGTAGACTTACTTTCGCGAATCTTGCTCCGAGCCTTCGCCCTGGCCTCTGCCCCCACCTTGCTGCTGTAGCTGCTGAAGGCGCGCGCGCCGGATTTGCTCCAGGTCCTCGTCTGACATTGTGAGTCGCTTGGGTGTGGATTTATCGAGTGGGCCTTGGGCGGGTAGAGAAAGGGAAAGTCGGTGGTGGGCGTAAACAAATGCAGGCTATGTTGTGGCGCGCAGAAAGTGTGGTTGATGCGGGGAAGTTCGGGGGTCCGAAGCTCGACTCGAATACGGAGGGCGGTTATACCACCGACGGTAAAAATGGAATGTGATTGTCGAGCATAGGGCTCATAAGTATGGAATTGTATCAATACAGATTTTGGAACTCAATCGGGGGGAGATTCGCATGCTACATGTGTAGGGCATGTGATGGAAGCTGGCGCATGACGTGCTTTACTTCTTCAGTATTTTCACATCTCTTCGTCACATCTAAGTCGTATAAAATACAGAAATTCATCACATGCCTCATAACACTGCGAGCTGATCATGATACTCCAAAATTTGATTTGACCTCATTCATCCATACCCCATCATTTAGCAATGCCATCTATGAGACCTCAAAGCCCTTAATACCCCCCTCGGCATGGTACTCGCGAATAATGCGATCATACATGGCAGTCCCACCTCCATGGAGCACTCTTCGCATTGCCTGCCGCTTGTGCTCAGGACTGCTGGACGCAACGCGCAAAGTAGCACCCTCATGGTTAAAGTAACCCGGGGTGCAGGCTAGGACAACAGAATACCACGCCGCTCGACTCTCTACCTCGTCCGTCCATGCATCCTCTGCTTGTTTACTGGGCTCTATTACAAGCTGCTTAGGATTCGAAGCACGCCTCACTGCCTCCTTCAACACATTGGCGATATGTTTGGACTCGAGGTCAAACACGACAGTGAGATTTGGCGAGCCAGGTCCGCCAACGAGACCAGGGAAGAACAAGTTCGGAAACCCGTTTGTAGCGATGGAATGAAATGTGCCAAAATCATCAGCACCAAACTTGTCTTTGAGACGGCGGCCATTACGACCAAAAATCGGTATATCGAAACGCTCGCCGGGCGCTCCGGTTGGCCCAGCTGCCAGTATGAAACCGGTGGCAAGAATCAACACGTCCAACTCGTACTCGACCCCATTGACAACGAGACCCCGCGATGTACACCGCTCCACGCCCTTGCCATCTGTATCCACGAGCGTGACATTCGGTTGGTTGAAGGCGGGCAGGTATTCGTCCTGGAAGGTTGGCCGCTTGCACCACATAGGATACCACGGCTGTAGCCGCTCTGCTGTGGCTGGGTCCTTCACCACAATTTCCCGCACTCTTGCTCGCGCTTTCTCTGCTCGGGGCACGTCCAGCTTGTATAAAGCACGAGCATGTTCCTCTACGTCGTTGGGTGTGACGTGGCGTGGACCTCCAATGAAGCCCGCAAAGCCTTGTGCCATGTGCGTCCAGCCGTCGGCAACAAGATCGGGATGGTCCGCTGAATGCTCCTCGCCGTCGAAGAAAGTATCGAAATTTAGCTGGCGAGCAAGTTGCCAGCCGGGTCCTGTTGCCACTTCGCGCTTCCATGTTTCATCATCCGTGGGTTTCTGGCGGCGCGGACCGCAGTATGAGGGTGTGCGTTGGAAGACATGCAAATGGCCAGCCCAGCGTGCCACTGCTGGTACTACCTGAACTGCAGTTGCCCCTGTGCCCATGACACCTACACGCTTTCCCTTGAGCTTTGAAAGCGTAGGGTCCGTTGGTGAGCCGCCAGTGCATTCATAGTTCCAACGCGCTGTGTGGAAGACTGGAATATTCGTGTTGAGCTCATCGAAGCCGTCAAGTTTCGGCATTCTGGGTGCTGTCAAGATGGTCCCGGTTGGAATCAGAAACTGTGTGAAGACAGTCATTTCCTCGCCGCTACGCTCTTTGCACATACGAACAACCCAGCGTCGCCGCTCTTCGTCCCATGTTGCGCTGAGCACGCGAGTAGCGAACTGGCCGCGTAGTCCAAAGTGTGATGCAACGCGCTTGCAGTGCTGGCGAATCTCTTCTCCCGTTGCATATTTCTGTGTCGGTTTGTAGCCCGTTTCTTCAAGGAAGGGCATATAAATGTAACTCTCTACATCGCATTGAAGACCTGGATATCGATTCCAGTACCATGTTCCACCAAAGCCGCCTGCCACGTCGACCAAGCACATGTTTTCTGCTGAGAAGCCCGCCTCTACCAACCGCCCTCCTGTCAGTAGGCCTGCATGGCCTGCACCTATGATAAGAACTTCGATGTCATCGTTGTCCTTGAGTAGGCATGACTCATGTTGCTGCTCCTGGCTAATCCATGGATCATCTGCGAGCGCTTTGTCTTTCTCACTGAGCAGACGAGTGTACTGCTGCATGCCATCTTGCCGCAACCGCTTGTCGCGTTCCTGGGCATATCGAGCTTCGAGTTTGGCGGGATCGGGGAAAGTCATCTTTTTTTCTCTCTACAGTTGGAGACTCGAGAGGGTCGACTATGGAAGGTGAGGCGAGAAGCGTCGAAAGGGTTATCACCGAGATAAAGGGCTTTACCCCCAAATACAAAAGCCGATGTCGATTGGCAATTAGGTTTTTGTATTGTATTGCTGCTCCTCTGATCCAATGCTCTATTTCAGCTCCCTAATCTGTATTCCCATATCTGCCCTTTTCTCGTCCGAACTGGCACATAGATTGCGAATAGAGTCATCTTGCCATGGTAATACAATCCATTGTCTCGGACTCCGACATTCCCAAATAATGGACCGTGGTTACTGTGGGGTTGTGGGGATGAAGGATTGCTGCGGTGGATTTTGTCGAGTATCCATAGCTATTCGTATCGCGTGGTGATCCACTTCCAACGAGTTTGGTCACCTGACATCTCAGACCACTGACCAAGTGTGTAGCGCGAACGTGTTCTGCTGGAGTTCAATAAAGAAGGTACGCCGAGATAAGGACAATGCAAGGCCCACCCCGTCTATAGTAAACAGTAATATGTGCATATGCACGTAACCATCTAGTCACAGTGTAGCGTCATGCGTAACATCATACATTGTCCTTGTTCTGACGTGCATATTCGTTGGACAACACTAAAGCTTATTTCGCAACGTTGAATGACACCCAGGAGCTAATATCTTGTCGTCAACAAAGTGCTTACACAGCGACCATTAGTGCAATGGACGACTTTCCACAGGAAATACCAAGAAATATGGCTACGTTTTTATAAATGTATGTGGAATTGATATAATATAGGCAATGCCAGATACGGACAACAGTTTCAGGTTCCTCTTGATTAATGACAAATGAATAATTGACCCCGGACAACGCTTCACGCCCCGTCCCATCCAAATAATGTTCTGGCCAATAACAGCGCAGCTATCAAACTTGTATTTTCTAGGGCGATAGAAACCCCCTGCTATTGGAGTTTCGGGCTTGTTACAATAGTCTTAGACTTTTTTTCGTCACTCATCTCCTCACTAGGAAGTAAATGTATCATTATCGTGTCTTTTAGCGTTTTATGAAACTTGGCTTCAAGAGTGGTTGTAGTGCAAAAAGTTGCAAGAATTGCTTGCCTAGTACCGTAGCCATCGGAGCCCCGCCACATACAAAGGGATGGCGATGCTGGATGTTACATGCAGACAGCCTGTTTTTTCTCTATAATATCGCACTGTTCATCAGAGCAAAGTATTCATATATCTAGAAATAACTCAGGTTGCTTCTGATATTCTAATATGAACCTTGGCGGAAGTCCCATTTGCCACATCACGCATGCCATAAGCTTCGGCATGATATTTTCATTCGCATATGAGAGACTTTCGAGAAGTTACTGTGTTAAGCTCCAGTGTAGGACCTTGTCACACTGGACCTCCTTGTTCTTCCTCAGAAAGTCCAGAGATGTACCTATCATCATTCTTCAGGCACTGATTTCTGATCAGACAGTATTGAGTCGTCCGATAAAGCGAACGACATCACTCCACTCGCGCTTGCCGCTTTATATCTGCCCAATATGAGGGTCGTATGGATCCATATACCACGGGTACTGCTCTAATGTCACGTTCACGAATGTTCAGTCTTGATATTGTAAGTACAAAAACTTGCCAACTATTAAGAAAATGACATTCCTACGTCCCAACTTCACTAAAATATGTCAAAGCTCCTTGAAGCCACTCCATATTAACACATATTTCTCTCAAGTAAACCTTGTTCTAACGTGAGCATAAAACAACCCTTGATTTGGAAGCATGTAAATCACCTTTGGGCCTACAATGGATGATAATCAAAGGACCTGCCTTTTCAGACAGGCTTTAGGGTTCAATTTGGCGTTTTTAGATACTTTTCTCCAGATAACGCGGTTAAACAGCTAGATTCGTACCAAAGTGGAGCTAGCTAGACGCACTGTTCATGATAGTGTAGAACTATCGGACAAAAAGAGTATAGGATGCCAAAAGAAATCTTCAGGCTTATTTTGTGTTCAAACTATTGCGAAAGAAGTAACGTGGAGATCCCAGGGTTGCAGTCAGTGTGGGCTTCTTTCATTCCCCAGGCAACACAATCTCGAATTTCCTAAAGCCCCTTACACACTCACAGCTGTACTAACAAGATCGCCTAACCTAGCTGTGAAATCACAAAAACATCATCGCTGGCGTGACCCTCGGCTTCAATTTATCAAGTGGGAATAACACGACTGAATAGGCAAAGTACGCAGGTGTCAATGTGACACGCAGCTCCACTCTCCCTTGTAGTAAATACCCCGACCCTCCCACCCAAAATGCCCGAAAAACACTGCAAACGAGGAAAATGACATGCAGAGAGCAGGGGCAATACGATTGGGAACGGGGGGCCAAGTGCAGCCCAAAAGAAGCCCAAATACCTGGGAATACCCATCATTTTAAGAGGCGGCTCAAAATTGAGTTCTGAGGCGAGAGCTAGCGGGAAGTTTAATTCGCATTCTTGTCTCGATTGTCTTATATCATCTTTCGCAAGCGTGCTGAGCCACACCAACCATGTCTACTCAATACACTGTCGTCGAGACGGTGCCCGTCCACCTCTCCGCCATCTCATCAAAGCCTAAAAATGCATCCAAGCCTTTCTCTTTGAAACCGTACCTGGAGCTCACGCGCTTCAGCAAGCCCGCGGGGCTTCTGGGCGTCTACTTCCCTTACTTCATCGCCTTCCTGTACTCGGTCAACCTGAGCAATCCAAACGCCCTCTCTGCAGCTGACTGGGCCAAACTCAGCGCTGTGTTCCTACTCGACGGTCTGATTCTCAGGAGCTTTGGTTGCGCTTGGAACGATACCGTCGACCAAGATCTCGATCGCGAAGTCGGAAGATGCAAAAAGCGGCCGGTTGCACGTGGTGCTGTAACGACTCCAGATGCACTCGCTACGACTTTGGTCCTCGCTGTCGCTCGCCACGTTTTGTATCACGCTACGCTTCCCGCTCGTGCTGGTCAGCACGCCCTGTTCACGACGGTACTCGCTCTCGTATACCCGTTTATGAAACGGTTCTGCAACTTCCCGCAGCTTTGTCTGGGTATCGGCGTGGGCTGGGCTGTCTTTTTGGTCGACGCTGCGGTCGTTGATGGGCCTTGTGAATCCCAACTGGCCAACGAGATCAACTCTACGGACCGCAGAAAAGCCATGATTGCCATGTGGGCTTGTCAAAGCCTCTTCAACATCACTTACGATACCGTCTATGCCTTTCAGGACATTCAGGATGACTTGAAGATCGGTGTCGGTTCATTAGCAGTAGGAGTGCGCCGCTATCCTAAGACGTTTCTGCTGTCGATTGCAAGCGCCATGGCTGCCTTCTTGTGGGGTACCGTGTCCTGGGGTGGCTTGACGCGTGGTCCGTTCTTAGTTGGTGCGGCTGTATCGTCTGTTGCCGCACTAACAATGTTAGTACGGCTCAATGTTTGGGATCCGACCAAGTGCAAGGACTTCTTCGTGTATGGCCAGTGGTGGGTGAGTGGAGTTTTGCTGACAAGCTTGGTGGCTGAGTTGTTGATGACGAAGTCGTAAACTCGGGATTTAATGACGTGAATGAACTATGGTCTGAACGCGTAAAGGACGAATCTGGTCAATATACATGCAGAAGCATGGGCATTTGGATGGTTGCTAGTTTAACGAAATGAACGGACATTAAAAGACAAACACACAATGATACTTCCTTCGGTGAGACTGTGATCATTCTTGGATTTGCAAATCCAGCACTGTGAAGAGGCGTTGAGAGATGCAAACTGCAAAGCAAACCCGAGTGGACACTTCACGATGAAGGCAGTGGGAACCAGCTCCTAGAAAACTTGATTATGGCAAGCCGCCCCTCCCACTTATCCATACAGACTCAGCACGGAAACCCAACTGTGGGTACACGTAAAAATCGGATGATTTCCAAGCCGACGATCACAACGCAACATGGAAGTCTTGACTGACTCAATCCGTGCATGCTCAAAACAATTTATGAAAGCGACACATCTGGATACCGCTTCCACTAGATAGCACACTAGCACCAAAAGAACAATTCATCATAGACACATGAAATCCTATTCCGCAACTCTCTCTAATTTTCAGGAATCGGCACCACGCCCTCCGGCCCCTTCCCCCCCGGCAACCACCCCTGCTGTACCGTCCTGACTCCCCAACTCGCCGGATAATCAATCTTGGTATGGAACAAACCATAATTCTGAAACAACAACAAATCCTGCTCTTCATCCGGTCCGACCCAGATATACTCTGGTTTAAGGATCCTCGACTGAATGTTATCCAGAAACCTGCGTACTTCGCCTATATCGTCGATGACTTTGGGTGTATTGGTGGGGCTAGTGCGCAGAAAGAGGCGGCGCGCGCAGTTATGCTGGGCTTGGAAGGAGCGGCGGCCCGTGACGGGGTTGATCCAGACCATTGGGTGCTGTGTGAGGGAGGGTGACAGTTAGTGGGTCGAAAGATGAAGGTTTGGTGCGTAGAGGCAAGAACTCACTCTCTTCTGCCACTCTGGCTTCATTTCTTCAATCTTTGCCATTTCTTCTTCTGGTACTTCTTTCCCTTCGGTAGCGACGCCTAGCCCGTTGGGAGCCCCGCGGCATCCCTTGATCCACTCGTAGGGCCAGTACATGTACTCGACCCAGCTGTGGTCTACCGTCTTCTTCTCCTCGTCGCTCAGCATGTCGTACAACTGCTCGACGTCTACGTACGCTGTGCGTCCGGGCTTGACTTCCATTGTGAGACCTGAGTCGTCGGCCCACTCTACAGTCTGCGTTTCTTTGCCCTGTGTCGGGAACTTGACCGGTCGGAGCATAGTGAAGGTTGGGGGGTCGTACTTGAAGTAGGTTCCGTCGGTGTGCCACCAGTGGAAGCGAGTGCGTCCGGCCTCGAAGTCTGCGTCGGCGAGCGGCTTGCTGTAGTATTGGTTGAAATTGCTGTCGCCCATGTTCAGGCCGGGCTTGCCGTAGCGAGGGTCATCTTGAGGGCCTTTGCCGATGAAGACGAAGGCGCCTGCTTCGGGAACTTCTACGTAGCGAATGCTGGGCTGATGGACTGTCAGAATTCACCATAACCTGCAATTCTGAAGTTTTTCTTCTCCATACTTACCACTAACGCGCCGTTGGGGTAGAACGCGCGGGCAAACGTCTCATTATCTATCTTTTTAGAATCTGGATCGAGCTGCTGCAGCAACTCCCAACTACGCTTCGGCACGAGGTCATGTTGGCCTTTGATGACAAGAAGCTTGTGCTCC
This sequence comes from Curvularia clavata, assembly GCA_023920165.1. Lineage (NCBI taxonomy): Eukaryota > Fungi > Ascomycota > Dothideomycetes > Pleosporales > Pleosporaceae > Curvularia > Curvularia clavata. The sequence continues at coordinate 1,877,957 of CP089281.1, forward strand.
CAGGTAGCTTTGCGCAACTGTGCCACTGTTTCTTCCGTGAAATTGTTCAAATCGAGGCCCGTGACGACAGCCCCAAACTAAGCAGAGTAATGTAAGTGGGGAACCACAAGAAGGGGTTTGATAAGTGGTCCCGATTCTTACCTTGCACTTCTTTCCTTCGGGATGAACCAGAGGCTCAATCTTGAAATTGTTCGCCATTATGTCGGGAGCAAGAAATCAACGTATGGCCTGAATTCTCTTGGTTTGTTTGCACAAGATCTGGACCGCGATTGCAGAGCGAACGAGAGCCCAGGCACTTATCAGCCTACATGTTGGCCTCAATTCGCCCCACAGAGCCTCACAACTAGGGTAGTCGAGGGTTGCGGACCAATTTGGCAAGTCGGGGTCCAGGGTATTGCAAAATGCACCGACGCACGTCATTTTGTCCGGCGTAAACTTCGCGTGGCATGATCGTGGTCCGCTGCACGTAATCGATTAAGTTTCCAGTTGCAGGGAATACGCCGATGTTTTGGATGGTAAATCAGTGTTTTCCAATATGTTTGTTGTCCCAAAGAGGACTTGCTTTCCTGATCACGTGACATGTGAGTGTAGTAATGTCACCCATGTAAAGTGAACACTTCCTGCCAATCAAATTGGGTGAAATTCATGCAATGTAGCATTTATTTGCTGGAAGATTCATCGAAGCTCGTCTTTCCAGCGAGAAACAGCTGTCATGACCTGCAGTATTTACTGAAAGATCACGTGATAATAAATCCACGTGCGCAGAACTTCAACCGGGTGACCATACAGATAAACGAAAGAGCTTTTCAAGAGGACTCTAAAGGCTGGGGCATACATGAGTATTCTTTGTTCATTAGTTTGCATACATAAAGCCTGACCGGCTTTACATTCTAAAAACAAAACATTGTGCACAATCGGCGCTCATCATCAAGTGTCTCGTCAAGAGCGACAATCACAACTTCTCGCAAGTCGGTCCCCTCGGCGCAATAACCTGCACCCCATCTCCATGTGTACCATACGTGACGAAATCCTTCCTCTCCAACCCAACCTTATCCAGAATGCAATCCCATTCGACCAGCGACCTCTCTCTTGCCCCATAGTTTGCCATCATGAGCATATCCTGACTGGCTCCGTACCAATGCGTACAGTCATCCCTGAGAACCAATTCGTCGACCACAATAATCGAGTCCGGCTCAAGAACATCCTTAAGAAGCGAGAGAATGTTGTGACAAGCGTGGTCAGGCCAATCGTGCAAAATGTTGCGCAGATAGTAGATGTGGGCGCCCTTGACGGGCTGGGGTTTAGTAAAGTCGTGGTGGACAACTTTTAAGCCATGGATGCCCTTCGCAGAGTCGATAGCGGCACCGTGGGTGTCTTGTAGCACGATGCGCCCTTGGAGCCAGGAAAATCTCTTCAGAGCCTCACGACACTGGTGTCCGTAGCCGCCGCCAACGTCTACAAAGACTATTCGCTGTTTGTCGCTCGCACCGAAATCAGGCACGTATTTCTCAAAGGGGAACACGTCTAGCCAGCTTTGCTGACCCACACGCTGGAAGGACATGTATTCGTTAAAGGCATGTTGGTGTCGCGGCCGCTGGGATAGCCATTCAAAAAAATGGAGATCCGTATTCTTACACATATTGAAGGCGAGGTTCTTATTATCCTGCGGCTGTTTGTAGGAGTTTTTGGCTAGCCACTTTGGTAGCGTGTTGTACAGTGCAATGTTCCGCTCAGTCCTGTAAAATTAGATGGGATGAACAGGGAAATACTTCCAGAAACACTCACGCATGGAAGGTCACGGACTCAATTCCGGACATGGAAAGGTGGTGTGTGAGACCCGTTGCCCGGTACATCTCGACGTCGACTTGCTCAACCATCCACTGTGTAGCTGCATATCGCAACAGCCGCACCAGCAGGGCCTTTTCAGCGCCCAGCTCGGTAGCCAGCTCGCTGGCGCTCATTGCCGCACCATTGCGGCTATCAAGCAGCCTCCATAGGCCCAAGTCGATACCGACCTGTACTATATTGGGCGGCAGTGTACAGAAAACCATACGCTGCATGGTGTCCCAAGGCGTTTCGAGCCTGAGGGAGGCCATCCTCATCGCCTCGAGGCATCTGCGGCGTTTCTCGTCATCATTGCGCAGGCAGTTGGGAATGTTCCCCACGGCGAGGGATTCAAGTGATTCGAGGAGATTGTCGGTTGCGACATCCTCGTCGAAGTTGACATTTGAGTGTTCAGAAGGGAACGATATAGCGGCCATGGTGATCATGAGTTTAGTACCCAGACATGGCTATACAGCGAAGATTGGAAATATATATTGCTCGCTGCCAGAAGCGGCATGGTGACGCAAAAGGACGCAGTGGAACTCATGCGGTGTCCGTCATACTTGCTTTGGTCGGTACATTGCAACAATCGGGAGTTAATTGGAAAGCCGGTAGCCGACATGAGAAGATCTCTGGTAATTTATGGCGTAGGCGTCAAGTTAGGTGGTTGCAATCTTGTTTACGATCGGTTTTTGCTTTTCTCAAATTTCTAATGCAGGTAGTTGTCATCATCATTGGTGGTGATGACACGGCCTTGCTTTTTGGTCTTGTTTAGTTTTCTAGTTTATTTCGGGCATGCTGTTTTGGGCAAAGGAAATACAAGGCGATCTGTTGTGGCGCATGCATGTCGAATACTACATAGATGATCGAGTAACGGGACTGACAGCTATTTTTTGTTTCCATGCTCATCAATAGTGCAGTGCTTTTGAGAGGAATAAGAAGAAGCAATGGTTCTATACGACCGACATACGTCGGTGGAGTTTGCGTGAACAATTTTGGAGAGAACCCATGTTTAAGCGTGAGGGTAATTAAAGCGTCATGCTGAAGTGCTGCAGTAGAGTGAATAATAGACTTGAACGAAAACAAGTTTTGTCCTGATTTGTGTACTTGCGAAAGATGTTGAGTAGTTGCTTTTCTTTTCGGGTGTAAGAAGGACCGTGAGCTGCAGCAGAAGAAGGTCGGGTGCATGTTGTTCCGATAAGCATGCTTCCTTTTGGTCAACCACGCTTCATGAAATTTACCTGTTCACGCGTGTCACAGGAGGCTGTTGCTCCGATTGCGGTAGATCCCTGTAGCAAAGCTGCAGGATCCGAATTTTACTTTGTCGCGACACGTGCTGCTGAATCTCGTGAGTGGGGTTGGGGGCAACTCCTTCACTGAGGGATTTTCTGAAGTGTTTGGTGGACACAGCCCAGCACGGCCAATCCGCTGCATACCGCTGATCAGTAAAAAATCTGAGTGGGAGCGACGTGGTGTGACTCGGCCAACCAGTTGGTAGCTAGCTGCAGGAACAGTGGAACATATATCTGGGTCGTTGCCGCTCGCCATGTGGGTCTATAGATATGCAGGTTCTTTGAGCGGTTTCCACTTTGCGATATCTACGGGCCAGGCGGAGACGCGATTTTCTGTTGAGGTGGAACCGGATCGGAGCGTCGAGACTTTGACAAGATACCAACAGTTGGGGAGCGGCAGGTGCACGGCCGTTGGAGAATGCAGTATTAGTAGGCTTAAAATAGTCGGATAAAACGGGCCCCAGTCAAATTACTACAACAGTATCATCATCATGTGACAGATGATTCAAGCGCATCTAGATGTATTCGTACTTGGTATGCGTCTTCGAGAGCTGGGGCTTGCGGTTTATCAGAGTTGCTGCGGTGCAATTTTGTTTCGACTATTTTGGTACACCAAGAGGCAGGCGAGGCGAACAATGGCATTGGTACGAAGTTCAGCTGCACTCTTATTCAGGTGTATGTAGCAGGTCAAAAAAACATGATGCGGTTGGTGTACCGTACCGAAGATCTACCTTGAGGAATAGGGCCTTTTTGCCATAGTTTATTGGGCGTTTTTGGCGCACGACTAGCCGGCCAATACTTGGTACCATGACGGTGGTGAACAAGGCCGGACTGAGGCTGACGAGGGGGGTTTGAGTGTGCTCAGCAGCGGTCCTTGAGTTGTGCTGAGCTTATGTGTAGGTGTTTACGTGTACATGGCAGCTGGCGTATACTGTTTCAAGCGTGAGATGGCGACCGAGGCGTTTGTAGCAACAGCGAAGATTAGAGGTGGTGCGCCGAGACAAGGGCGGCAACGGCAGCAAAAGTGGGGAGGTAGCGCTAATGCGTGGAAAACGGTTGATTGACCCAAGGGCTATGCAATTGGCCATGTGTGCAACTCGCGTGATGGGTCTCGACGAGCATGTGTAGCACAGACAGGTCAAAGAATTTGGAGTGTGTGCTCAAACGAGCATCCAAGGCCTCGTGCAGGTGTGGTGGGAGGGAGACGGGCTTCCTTTTCGAGGCCAAAATCAAGCGTGCACCGTTTCTCTGGCTGAAGGCAGCGTGGCTTGGCAGCGTCACCACATGGCTGGCGTGTTGATATCGGGGCCCATTGGTGAGGGGGAGCCGGCTTACACTGCTTTCAGCAGTTTACCCAAGGCAGTGCCGAAAGGACTGCAGCGCACGAGGAAGCATGCAGACGAGCATGGCGGCGGTCATGCTGAACAAGGAGCGATGGCACCGGGCTGATCTAGTTGGCTGCAGACATGCACGTCTGCGGGCGCGTCCCAGGCGTGTCATCTGACGCGGGGTAGGTGAGCAAGTTCAGCGATAGCAACAGAGAGCAAATGCCGGTGTGCAGAGAGCAAATGAGGGTGTTGTGTGTCTGTGTGCAGATGAAGTCATGGTCGGACAGACGCTTTGGTACGCGTGGAGCCCCGACTTGGACGAGCTTGTACAAGTCGAGAGAGTGTCGATAGGCCGTGGGACGGCGCGGCCAGACAAAAGGCCGGGCGGTGTTTCGAGCCTAGGAGTAAGGTCGTATTGCAGCGCCACGGGGGCCTGAGTCAGCCGTCTGTCTTATTGCGGGCAGACAGCGCAGACGGGCTGACAAGAAGCGGGCGATGGTTCGAGACATGCAGGCGTCCAGCAGGCCGACGGGGACAAAGTCGATCAACAGCATAGTATGTATGCGCGAGACGAGGGATTGGGACGGGCGGCATGGCGGGTGCGGTGGGCCTGGCAAGCGAGATCTGGAACGCACTCTTGGTCTCGCCTTGGTCTCGCCGACAAGACATCCCTGCCGCGCCAGCCAACTCCTGCAGGGCAGCTGACGGTATCCAGTGATGGACACGCCGCCGGGATGCGTGTGGATGCCACGGCCGCCCCGCCCACGGCCGCTGTGTCGTGTCGTGTCTGGCGTAGGGCTGGACTGAAGGACGAGTGCGTGAATAATGTAGTAGTATGCTTTACTCGTCTGGCCATGATAAGAAGGCGCGTCGCACGCCTCGCTCGCGCTTTCCTCGGTGCTCCCAGACGCCAGACGCCCCATCCGCGTCGCTCATTTCACGCCCACACTACCCCCTGTCGCGCCTGCCCGATATACATGCCCGCACCTTCCTCGCCGCTGCCCGCCCGCCAGTCCTGCCCTCGCCCTCGCCCTCGCCTGCCTCTGGTCGCTGCGCTGCCTGTTTGCTTTCTTCTTCCACGCCTGCTGAGACGCCCAGAACAAAACACCAGCGCCACTCCCAGCGCCCGACAGTGGCGCCTAAACCACGCCCTCAAGCCACGCCTGGCCGGGCAACGGCCGGCCAAGTCTCTTAATCCCGTCCCCAGCATCCCCAATCTCGACCTCGAGCTGCTTCGTCCTGTCTTCGTATGGACCAGTCTCAATCCGACACCATGTCGCGCAGTCGCACCAACCGCACGCGCTCGGCCAACTCGTCGGGCTCGGCAGCAACCTATGGCTACCACAACACCTACCACACACACGCCCAGCTGCCTCTCGGCTCGCCGCCCTCCTACGCCTGCGCCATGGACCCCAAGACTCGCAAGAGGCTAGACGAGAGGGCAAGAGCAGAGAAAGAGGCCGTCCGCAACATGCAGCTGCCCCCGCCCTACACGTGCACAGTCGAGATGCAAGGCATCGTAGGCCTCAAGCACGAGCTTTCATCGCCTTTCCAGGTCTCCAGCCACCGCGAATGGTCCGACGTCTATGCCATTCTCCGGGGCACCCAATTGAACCTCTACCGCATCAAGAACCCCCATCTCCTCAGCAAGTCCAAGACGGCTTCTCCAGGACGCTTATTGAAGTCCTTTTCTCTACAGCACGCCGAAGTGGGCGTCGCCTCGGACGTCAAGAGGTCGCCGCTGGTCCCAAAATCCCCCTTTGTCCACCTCGTACCCGTCACAGCCAGGGCCAAGCTATACGAATCGGACCCCCAGTTGTTCGAGCCCGTCCGGGAGCACCCCATCCGACTCCGCCTCGAGTTTGAGCAATTCCTGCTGTGTCCCGCTTCCGAGGAGAGCATGCTTGATTGGATAGAGTCTTTTTGCGCCGCAATTGATATTAGCTCGCCGCTCGAGGACCGAAGCGAGCCTCGCTACCGGAGTTTACCCCGGAGAAGCCGCAGACAGCGAGTTCTAGACGCTGCCCAAATTGGAGACAATCTCGAGAGCCTCTCCAACATGGAAGCCGGCCGACGCCTCATTGCAGAGCAAGAGCAGATTATGCGCCAACTCTACCCCAACCTGGCAGGAACCCGTGAACAAAGTGCTAGCCGCCACTCTCCCTCAGCCGACGCAGAGCTTGACGACTTTGACCCAGAAGATGTTCGCTTCCCTACCAGAGAGGCTGCAGACCCTTTGACCCGTATTTCTTCCCAAGGTCACGACCAAGCCGACGAGGACCAACCCGACAGCCAATCTTCGTCGGATCACAAGTCAATGGCCCCAGTTGCGCCTACGCCAGCCCAAACCATGCGATACCGCCGCCGTTGTGCGCCTGTTCTGCTTGCCTCATCCCCACGGGTAAGTGACGTAGTATTTGCCAAGGGACAGCGGTTCCGAATCAGCGTAAAAGCCCACATGCTTGTCGACTATGCTACGCACCCACCTCGCTACGACGCACATGGCTTCCCCAAGAACAGGCGTCCGTCCCATGCCGCCATCACCCAGGAGCCGCCTGCTGTGGCCACAGAAGAAATAGCCCCAGTCACCGTCGTTCCAGAAAGGCCTAGCTCGCCCGTCCGCGGCATCAGTGACGATTCCATCACGTCCATTACCTTTGGCGAAGACCTCGCCCCTATCAACTCAAAGTCAAACATAGACGAGACTGGACAGTCGGGCCCTCCATCCCCGACTGGAAAGTCCCACGTCACGGCAGACGCTGCACGCCAACTCGAGGCAATGGGCAAGAGACGACCTAGCGTCGAGAGCCGCGAGGCCAGTCTCAACCCGCTCAACCTTGGCGTCGGGCTGCTTATTTGAGCATGACTCTCCTCTCCCCACGATTTCCTTTGTCACTTTTGCATAACACGGCGTCGGACGAGTAAACGGTCGGAGTGCATTGTTACTGTCTAATGGCGCCAGAGACGCTTTCCTTTTGGGTGTACCACTTGCATGGTGTTTAAAAAACTTTTCGAGGAGATATACCCCTTTTCACTTTGTATCGATTGTAGTAGGGAAACTAGTATGGATTATTTATTAGATGTAGCTAGAGGAGTCGGATGTACATAGAACACGTCAGCACCTTGTTTGAATCGACGTCATGCACCCTTTTCAGTAAGCCAGGTCCCTTGCATCGACTGTCGTGAGTGACGCTGTGTGACAAATCTTGTAAAGCCAAGACATGCAAAAACGGTTACCAAGCAACCTAGTACAAGACTCAGAAATGCCTTGCACTTTATATCAATAAGAAATTGTTACCCTGGTTTGTACTTCTTTTTTAAAATTTATTGACAGGTCTTTTACTTCAGTGTATTACATCATTGTAGACATCCAATTATGCAAAGTCGTCGATTTTGGAGTTCTTTGGCAACTTTGGTAAGGCTCGGGCCCGTGCGAAATCGCGTTATTCTTTCAACAGATGACAAGCATACCAAGGTTAGCTAAGCATGCATGACCCATTGACAAATCACAGCGCAAGAACCATCGCCTCATCATGTACTCGACCCCGATCCTCTTTCCGTATAAGACTTAGTTCAAGAACTCTATAATCACATATCGCACGACATAGGGATTGATTTACCAGAAGCATAAAGAGGGGTCGACCAAGTGAGAAGCTTAGCAATCACATATGCTGCTGACATATTACAGTGGAGAAGAGATGTACCAACAAGAACTACAATATAGAGGAAAGCAAGTCAAGAAATCCATTGCATATATATACATGGCAAACACATCTACTCAGACTACTCCCCACAACAGCCGTTCTTCTTAGAAACCCAACTGCAACCACTTCGCCCTCCACACCTACTACCCCCCAAAGAACTCCCCCACAGCCCCAAATGTCTCCCAAACCCCTCGCCCTCATCCTCGGCGCAGGCAGCAACAACGGCGCCGCCCTCACCACCACCTTCCTCTCTCTCGGCTACCAAATCGCCCTCGCCTCGCGCAGCGGCACAAACCCCTCACCCTCGTCCTCTTCCGAGGACATTCTCAGTCTACAAGCCGACTTCAGCTCCCCATCTAGCATCCCTTCGCTCTTTTCCCGGATCCGCTCTGAACTCCACACCTCCCCTTCCGTCGTTGTCTACAACGCCGCGGCGCTGACGCCTCCCCCTGACAAAGACAGCGTGCTTTCGCTTCCCGTGGACCAGTTTGTCAAAGATTTGAATGTGAATAGCGTGAGTCCGTATGTAGCGGCGCAGGAGGCGGTGCGCGGATGGGAGGAATTGGGTGAAGTGCAAGGCGTGAATAAGACGTTCATTTATACTGGGAATAAGCTGAATGAGACGATTTTGCCAGTGGGAGATTTGATTACGTTGGGAGTTGGGAAAAACGCGAGTGCGTATTGGATTGGGTTGGCGGATGAGTTGTACAAGAGCAAAGGGTATCGGTGAGTTTGTTCCTTGTTCCTTGTTTCTTGTCCACCCCCCTTCCCACCGGCATTCTCTCTTCGTTGTTGGAAGAATAGGTAGCAGAGTGATGGCATTTGCTGACGATAAAAACGCACTACAGTTTCTTCTACGCTGATCAGCGCCAGCCCGATGGCAGTCCCATGGGCACCGCCATTGACGGACCTGCACATGCAGACTTCTTCGCTCAGTTGGTCAAGCGAACAGGCCAAGTCCCTTGGCAGGCTACCTTTGTACAGGGAAAAGGCTACGTCAAGTTTTGAGATTCGAGTATCGTTCCTATTTGCTTAAGAGATGAGATCTAGCTGATTTTGGTTCTCTCAGCTGAAAAGAGACATGAACAAAAAAAAAAGGGGAACATGTCTGGTGTGCTGCTTTTTATCTGCAGCATAAAATCTAGTAGTACATCATTTTCGTCCATATACACATAATTTTACAAGTCGTCCAAAACATCGTAATCGTGGCCAAGCTGCTTCTTCCTTCCTTTTCTTCCTTTGCTTCCCCTGATCTTTCGGTCGCTGGTATATCGTCCATCACGATCGCCGACCAGCATCCTTCCTCCACGGCCCAGAACCTTGGCCGGTCCTTCTTCGACCGTCCTGCCATCCTTCTCACCAATGCCGATTTCAATTGTCACTTGCTTGGCCTTCTTTACCTTTCGGCCCTTCTTGTCGAATTCGTCGTTTGGACGTCCAAGACGCACGCTACGGGGTATCCGTGTTTTTGCGCCTAATGCCCACAGGTCGCCCCAGCGTGCTTTTCGCGCATCCCGGAAGGCTTGCTTGCTGAAAGATCGGGGAACAGTCCAGCGTTCCAGTGTGCCAGCTGGTGTGCAGACATCCAAGATGATGTGGCCTCGTCGTTTGAGGGCAGGCAAGATGAGACGGGGAAACGTGAGGGGGTTGACATCAGCTGTTGAGGTCAAGGTTACGTCTGTTTCTTGATCTGCATCTGATTTTGAAGTAACCTTCCACTCGTGGCCTTCAAAAGCAGCAGCTGTAGATGCTTCACCTTGCACAAACCCCTTGCCGAGAATGTCGTGCTGGGGGAGGCGCTGGTCGCGACCACGCTGGACGGCAAGGTAGCTGAACTGTACATCTTCATGATTCTTGTCTTTGGCATTCAGAATACGTTGGAGGTATGGCGGCCGGATATACCGCTGACTGAAGAAACAGAAATCCTTTCGTCCTTGCGAAACACCAGTAGATTGGTACATAGGGCATGTGCTGTGATTTGTGCACGGCGCAACAATCATGCCAATCTCTTTTTGGGTAAATCTAGTGTCGTCGTCTGGGTTGGACACTTGAGACTCGACCGATCGTTCAATGGTTTCTGAGCCAGGCGAGGCAATATACTTATCCAAAAGGTGAGCACGAGCACCAGCAATCACCTCGAATCCTCGTGGCAGACCCTTTTCGATAAGAATCAAAACACCGCCCTTTGGGTTCAGCAATGACCAGTACTTCTCCACCTGTTCTTTGCGCATATAGTCTTGCCTCAGAGGCCAGAGTGTATGCGGGGCAATGATGACGTCATAAACCTTTCGTGGCTGTTGCGTGTTGGCTTCATCTTCTGGTGTCACAGTTTCTGGGAGCCGTGGAATGAATGTCGTGTTGTCCAATAGCTTGCTTGCGCGGTGGCGAAGCGTGTCGGATGCTGTGAGAACAGTCGCTTTGCCGAGCGGAGTAGCGCCGTGCGAAGTGTTGCCCGACTCCTCATGCATACGCTGCCATTCTGCCTGGAGCATTTCGTGCCATGCGAGTACGCCAACACCTCCTGAACCAGCATCTAGGATCGTCCCACCCTTCTTGTTTCGCAACATGTGCTCCAACCATCCGGTCCCGAGCCGTCGTCGGACCTCAACCATAGCGCTCATGACGCTCGCATAGGTTCCTGGCTGAACGGATGCCATGTACGCATCGGCTTCTATATTACCCATGTCCGATTGCGAAGGGTCAAGCGGAATCGGCTTTTGCTCGTTGCCCAGGCGTGCTGGGGCTGTGCTGGCCGAGTTGGGCAAGCCCCTTCCACCAAAGATCCGGTTCGCAGATTCAGCGAGGTGCTTGTGGTTGGCGCGCGTCAACAGATGAGCGGTGGGGTCCACAAGGGTTTCCTTGGGCAGGAAAACGGTCGAAGGCGACGGCTTGAAGCGACCAGCAATGGTCAGAGGGTGGGCGCGCATGAAATCATCATCCTCTTGCTCTTCCGTATCCTCCCAAGCCTCCGCTTCCTCGTATTGCAGTCGACTCTGCTCGTAGATATCGTCATGATATGTTTGCAATTCCTCCTCCCTCCGCGCTTCCCACTCTTCAGGTGTCATGGTATCCTTAGCAGTCTCGGCAGCATCTGCATCTTCCTCAATAGCATCGTTCTCTGTCACAATCTCGAGCTCCTCCAGTTCGCCGTCTTTTGTCTTTCTCAGTAAGACTGTAGAGCCATCGGGTCTCTCTTCTTCTATGATGTCTTCCTCGGCTACAGTATCGACTTCTTGTACGTCTTCCACTGTGTCAACAAACACTGGCTCTCCGTAAAGCCTCTCGTATACTGCGTATTCCTCAACACTCAGATGGTCCTTTGGCAAAGTATCCCCAAACTGTTGTCTCGCTCTCCGCGCATTCACTTCGTAATTCACTGTTTCGGTCGGAGATCGTGATTCGTCTGCGAAATTTGATGCGTTGTCTCTGGTTTCGTGGCCTAGGTTCGCTCTTGCAACTGTCGTAGAAAATGTTCGTTGTGGCGCCAAAGTTCTTGCAGCAATCGATCGGAGTGGCAGCGGTATGGACGGCGCCTTCGTAGGTAAGCGTGCGCTACGGGCGCGCGAGATGGCGAGATTGAGACGACATGACGCACAAATGGACTGGACGCTCCTTGTCTTCAGCATGGTAGTATCGTACGATGTGTGGCCAGCAAGCGATGCGCCCGCTGCGGGAGAAGAAAGTTAATTGCAGCGAATTCAGGGTCCACGCTAGTGGAGCCTTGTCCGATGCCCCCGCTTGTCCAATCACAGGATAGTCATTTGCAGCTGCCATTGACTATAACTTGGTGTGAGGCCTTGATTCGATGCCACAACCTCAGCTGGTTCTTGGATCCAGTGCGACTATCATGTGATCAGAATGTCCTCAACAACACAAGTGTCTACCCATCTGTCGTGCAAACGCTGAACATGGAGTCTGTGCGGTGGCTTCCCTCACGCACAATCATTCTCCGAGCACTGCGAGGCCTGAGGGAGAATGGCCAAGAAAGAGATGAAAACGCTAGCTACCAATATAGAAGGGATGGCGATTACTCGTGCTATTTGGCCTTTGTTCAGGTTCTCTTTGAACAAGGAACTTAATTACCAATCGACCCCCGCTTGTCTTAGTCGTGGCGCATCAGCATCTTCAGCTTTACTGAACAAGCTGACCACCCATATATTTCTACGGTCCGCCTGAAACTAATCACACTAGTTATGATCTCGTGCTGATATAAGACGCTGATTATTCGCATTCTGAGCATATTAACAGCTATCCATTACTTACCCTTTGTTTGAACCACAACATTCCCTCCACATTCTCAGACATTGAATATGATTGCAGGCTCGTCTAACTTTGACTACTCTTCGCTCAAAGAGCTACTCAAAGATACAAATGCCGAAATTCTCACCCCTACAGATGGCGCGGCCTACGAGAAAAGTATAGGACGATGGAGCGAGCATTGTATTAAGAGAGCTGTAAGTATGGTAGTCTTTTTCTCCATGCAAATTATGGGATTGGGCAAATAATTCAGCCCGTAGAGATTGCACATCATCCAAGCTACGTTTCCTAAAACCATGACATCTTAATCACGTCCCGCCATTTAATACCTTTGTATAATCACTATCTATCCCACGTCTACTAACAAGAGAGAAGGCTGCTGTTGTCATGGTCACTTCGGCCGACGATATATCTGCCACCCTTGCGCAGATCCGCGAGCACAACATCCCATTCACGGTTCGAGGAGGCGGTCACAACACTTCTGGGGCAGCTTCGATTGAAGATGGTATCGTTATCGACCTCTCCAAGATGCGAAAAGTGATTGTAGATCCTCAGGCCAAGACCGTCACAGCGCAGGGCGGAGCTCTCTGGGAAGACGTCGATGTTGAAGCCGCAAAGCACGGACTTGCCGTTGTTGGAGGTACTGTCAACCATACCGGTATAGCAGGCCTAACCCTCGGTGGTGGGTATGGTTACCTCACTGGCAAGCATGGTCTGGTAATTGGTATACACTATCTAGTGACCCGAGCAAACAACATCTACTGACAAATTTAGACAATCTGCTCTCCGTGGACATTGTTCTTGCTTCTGGAGAGCAATTCACCGCATCAAAAACATCAAATGAGGACCTCTTTTGGGCAGTCCGCGGAGCTGGTGCAAACTTTGGCGTGGTAACATCATTCACCTACCAAGCCTACGACCAACGTCCACACGTATTCGCGGGGACAATGGTGTTTCTCCCAGACAAAATCCCTGAGATTGTTGAGTTCTCAAATAAATTTCACACTTCCAACGATGGCAATCAAGCGTTTCTCTTTGGTTTTGCAGCACCTCCGCCTGCCAATGCCCCAGTTATCATGTGTATGCTCTTTCACAATGGTACCGAAGAGGAGGCAAAAGATTTTTTCTCTGAAGTCTTCAAGATTGGTCCTGTAGCAGACATGACGGCCATGGTCCCTTACGAGAAGCTGAACAGCCTACTCAACCCTGCGGCTGGATTCGACGGACGTAAGCAATTTGGTGGTGGAGCATTCAAGACTCCTTTGGACCCCAACTTCATTATTCAGCTCCACGCCGAATTCAACGCTTTCGTTGCTTCTCACGAGCGTATGAACGAGAGCCTGATGATATTCGAACTTATCCCTTACAAAAAGGTGATGGAGGTGCCAAACCACGCGACATCCTTTGCGAACCGTGGCGACTACTACAATGTTGCTACAGCGTTCAAGTGGTCAGTACAAATAACGAATAGGGAAAATTAGTACTAATTTGGCAAAGGTTCGACCCATCGATTGACAATGAGATTCGTACTTTTGCTCGGAGCATCCTTAAAAAAGCTTCTGAGACTGCAGCTGGTCGTTCAAAGGATGGAGGAGTTGGTCAATACGCGAACTACGCACGTAAGTCACATACAAAACACTTTGGGGCTTTGAAGCCCCATCGGTGAAATGAATCAACACGTACTTTGGTACTGACTGAAACAGCTCTTGATGTGGAAGCCAATGATCTGTTTGGTGCCAACGTGAAACGACTCGAAGAGTTGAAGCAAAAATACGACCCAGAGAATTTGTTCAGTCATGGAACAAAATTGACACCGCGACCTCTAGTAGTCGTGAACTGAAACCTGTGTTTGGACGGATCGCCGAAGAATCTTCGTTATTCATTGAAAGTATCTCGAACGATCGACCTCATACATGTTTAAGTGGGCTTTAACATGAGTATATTTAATGAGTTCATTTCATCATTCAAATGGTCTTACTTAGCAATGAATTGAGTACCGCATTGATTGTGTCATTGCTGCTCTCAGTTTGAATCACAGGCCGTGATACCGTCGAAGCCTGAAACAGAAATCTGTCCAAATGTGCCGATAATTCCGTTGCATTACAGGGCTGTGGAATCACCAATCTCACAAACAGTCACGATGAATGCTTGAATTTAAGCACGCGGCCATTATCACAACCAAAAGCCATGTCACTAGGAAACCCATTTAAGGCTGCGTTCTCAAAGTCTTGGTCTACATATGGATCCCAAATCTTTCAAACAACGATCTCCACTCGAATTCATAACACTGAGCACTCCTTAAATATAACGGAAGCTCAGGCAAAGGAACAACTTGCGATGAAACAAAAGTAGATCAACCATCCAAAGATGTTACCAAAAGGCATCAATCATTCGAGAAAAACATCAAAGAACATTCCAAATACTCAAAATAGGATGTACCGACTCAAAAACTCTGCATATGCGAAGTGCCAAAACCCAAGGGTGACCTTGGAGTCTACTCATGACCGTCAAAAGTCCTAGGACTGTGGGTAGATTATATTTGCCTCGTTCATCCAGTCTCAGTCGTTCCTACATTCTCTCATGGTCCATGAAGCGAAAATGGGCTGCATTGATGATCGTCGCCTTTTTCACCTTCTTATCGCCTGTATCTTCAGCCATGATCGCTCCTGCTCTGAGCGATACCGGCGTTGATTTTAGCATCATAAACCCAGCAGAAGCTCAAATGTAGAAGATTGAACCTCGGTTTTATGATATGCTCTAAGGAAAAGTGCCAGGCCAGTGCCATGCGAACATATCAAGGACAAGGCTTTTTTATTAGGAAGGTTATGCTGTTCAAGAGCCCATCATCGTCGACTTCACTTCATATAGTCAATAGATGTTTTCACGGACATTTGAGAAGCAATTATTCTGACTTCGGCGAGCGAATACAGCTGTGAAAACTGACGGTCTCATAAGAACGCTGTTGCTTACTCAAAGACAATAACTGAAAGAAGAGCTGTATCCGTTCGTTTCTCACATGGTGGCTCAAGTGAGTACCAATCTTTTTCCAGAGTTAATTTGTCTTTGGTATGTTTGACATGGATACTGGAATATTTTATCAAGTGTCGCAGCAGCGCACATTTCAACATTTTGGACAGACCCCATCCCGACAATCACGGTGCATGAGTAAAAAGGATATTCCCAACTCTAATGCTATACGGAGAACCATAGTACGGATTTTTTGTATTATACTGTAAATGTGTATCCCACAGACTTATTGCGACGAAAATGCGTCTCTTGCAGAAAAGAGTGATTTTTATTGACATAGTAAAGCTATGGTGATGGTATTCACAGAATTATCAGCTGCATGCGCATGGGAGGTAAGGGATAATGCTCACCGCGGATTACACGACGAATTCGAACGAAAAATACGAGGTCCAAGCCTTACTCTGATCACACCACCTCAAAAAAAAAAGGCGTAAAGGATTTTTCATGCTGATTACTCAACACTTGCAGAATGCTTCATTCAGTACCGCGGAATGACAATAACGAGGCCAGACCATATATATTGATAACAGCGACAACCCCACCTCCGCCCACAAAAGTCGAATGATACTCGTGTCATCGCCTTGAATGCCCAGCATCGTAGTAGGATCATGTCGTTGCTATCGTATGATTAAAATTGTCAGAGACATTTTGTACTAGTACCTTTTAGGGAGTTGCGCTTGGACTTAGAGAATTTCGAGACAGTCCTGTGTGTTGTGCTTCCAATTGGGCGCGTGGATAGTGTATTATATTGTTACACAAAATAGATCTTATATACAATACGGTTGTAAGCTGTGTAAGACTGCATGGGCTGAGCGTAAGCATACCATGTACTTTGTAGATGCAAAGGCAGATTCTTCTCCGCGGGTGGGTACTAGGGGATCACTGTGCAAATAGTCGCTCCGATTCGGATATGTGGAAAATATATGCGCATGAAATAGATGATCATGAGCAAAATTTGCATCACAAGGTTCCAACTGATACTCAGCCCAGCCCTGAACCTTGCCTGTGACATTTACTATATGCAAGTCTTTTGACATCCCTTTGTGGTAGTCTTCTGAGCTATCGGCGACCTTCACTCATCTTTCAGGCGTAGAATCTTCAATGACAACATAGTGCAAGGTCCACTGGTTGACATACTTGAAACCAGTTATAAGTTCAGATACTCAGTGTGGAAGTTAAAGCTCTGACCAATCATGATCCATGTCTAGGGGTTCTTATGATTGTCGCCCAGATCGCAGACATCGGTAGGAAATAGCTTTACTAGTTGAACTCACTGCATGTGGTCACTTACAGATATCATCACTGCCGATCCCTGCTTACTGGCAGTGTAGCATACGGATTACTATACTCCGTACAATCACCAACATCGACAACCAATAGTACAGAGTGTTTCAAGCAGGGGGGTTCGTGATATTCGCCCCACCTACCCACGCCTACTGCGCCAAGCCTCGAACTAGAGAGCAACAACAAAACAAGCAACTTAGTCGGCGAATTTCCCAGGGCTTCGAGTCAGAAATCACCGACGGCAGTCTTCGATCCACGTTAAAAACAAGATTTGGGTCCAATAAGGGAGGCCATAATGTAACCACGGAGCACTGCCAGGTCGACAATGCCACCTCTATCGGGAGTCGCTTTGATCACGTTAGCCGGCTCAGGTAACCAACACAGTTTTGTCATCACGATTTGTTTGAAGTTGAATTTATCGCGAGCTAACGCAAGGTCACAGGCTTTGGGCAGAGTACGGCATACTCACTAGCCAAACAGGGTGTCACTCAATTTGCCCTTGTCGATACAAATGAAGCTGGACTGCAGGAAACAGTCCAGACACTGGCATCTCGTTACCAGGTGACAGATGTGCTGACTGTGTCCTCTGAATGTACTACCGAGGAGACGGTTGAGGCGGCAGTCCAGCAGGCCGCATCGCGATTTGGGCGCATCGACTTTGCGATTAACAACCGTGGCTTTGGCGGGCCGATGGGCCCCAGTCCCGATACGGCAGTTTCTGCATTCGACAACCATTTAAAGGAGGATGTAACAGGGGTATGGCTATGGCATCGGGCCGAACTACGGCAGATGGTGGGGCAAACCCCCCGCGATATGCGCTACGGCCGTGGTAGTATCGTACATGTCTGCTCAGTCCATGCTTTCGCAGCCTCGCCACCACAAGTGGCTGCTGGTGCGTATGTGGCGGGTCGACACGCGATACTGGGTCTTACTCGCACCGAGGGCGTGTTGTATGCACCACAGCAGATTCGTATCAACGCCCTCTGCCCTGGATACATTGCGTCTCCTCTGATCGAGTCGTCGGAGCAGCTCAAAGCTTTCATCAGCAATCTTGTACGCGAGCGCGTACCCGCAGGCCGACTTGGAGAACCAGAAGAAGTTGCTGATGCAGTCGTGTTTCTGGCTAGCCCCAGCTCCAGCTACATGTTCGGACAGGCGTTGGTTCTGGATGGGTATGAATTTACCCACTTTGAAGACGAGTCAGAAATCGAGATATGCTAACCTGTGATAGGGGCTACCTGGCTCAGTGAGCTTTCTGTCAATCTTGTAGCGTTGCAACAAGACGTATGGGGGGAGAAAGGGGTTTAGTGGCGAAGATAGAAGCGGCATCGTGATCTGAGTGAAGCATTTAGATAAGGTATAGTTAATGCATTATAACTCTATTTTACAAATCGATAACATGTACGTGTTCTATGTTGAACCATATGTGCACAGAGCTTTTCGTAACTTCCTTCTCCCAATGTGTTCAGGGCGCAGATTGTCAAATACTGTCCGCCTTCTCAGTTGCTAGCAAACAAAGTGCCAGTTCCACTGCCGTTCAGTAGCGACCGCTCTTTGAGATGGCGGATACATGTACGCACCAGACGGAGGTTGGTACGAACGAGCTGAAGACAGGCTGGTGCAAAATGTGCTGTTTCGTTGACAATGCCATTTGCACGCCCGTTGGGCGAACAAGAGACCAGCGCGGCTTCAAGTGAGCCCAGGACGGCGGAGAATCCTGTCAGGCGCAATGTCATGAGCTCGTTGCTGAGAGCATCGGCTTCGTCCGCAGCTAGGTCATAGCTGCCAATAGAAAATTCCCAGCGCTGAGTGGCATTTGGAGCCGTTTTGGGGGGTTCTGTAGCGTTTTTGGTGTCGGAGTTCGTGGTTGTGCTTGTGCTGCTGGCGTTTGTTGACGTCTCAGCTTCGTCGTCGTCGGCAAGGTTCCATAACCGACACAGCCAGTTGACAACGTGGGCGCATAGGATTGTGACGGCGGTAAGTGGGAGCCTTTGTTGACGGCACCGTTCGCAGCTTAGTACGGCGAGGCTAGGCCGCTCTGCTGTAGATGTGACTTGGAGTGCTGTTTCGAATGGAACTGATGTTGTGATTTCCTCGATGCGTGCAAGAGTTCGTAATACAAGAAAAGCGCAAGTACAATCACCACGTTGCATCTTCTTTCTCTTTTACATGCTGTGATAAATTCAAAGAGGGGTTTTCTTTCGCCAGTACCCTTTAATAATTTGACACTAGCAAGGCTCTCCTCGCCCGTCATCGGCTACAAGCATGCTCGGCATGTTTTGCAGACAGTGCCCTGTATAGTCCCATATGTTTCTACAACTATGGCGAAAGTGGATTGAATCCGCTTGGCTAGCAAGATAGGTGTGATATTCCCAATGATAGAACTTGACTGACCCACTAGCAACCGTAACGTTCGCATGCATACTAACATCATAAATCCGCCGAAGATTGTAAATAACACCGGGCCAACCATGTCCGCATCTACAAAGTGATCTTTGCGCGACCGCGAACAAGATAAAAAAACTCAGTCTTCACTTTTGCGCCACTTGGTCGTAACTGACTTGTTGAGCTTTCAGTGTTCTCGTATGATATATCATCCCATCATGACCTCTTTTAATCACCCTGCAATTGCACCAGGTTCCACCGTCCTCGTGACGGGTGCAAACGGCTTCGTAGGAGCGCATGTTTCAGACCAGCTTCTTCAGCAAGGCTACAGAGTGCGAGGCACAGTCCGAGATGCCTCAAAACATCAATGGCTAGTGGAGAGATTCTCGGAAAAATACGGCAAGCATATGTTTGAACTCATTACCATCAAAGACATGAGAGAGCCGGGTGCATTTGATGGCGCAGTCTCAGGTACACTCCCTCAACCGAACTTCGAACCTTGAGACCCCTAACAGACTCTCATGATGTAGGTGTTTCTGGCGTCATGCATGTAGCCTCGGTGCGGAGCATGGATGTCACGCCGGAAGAGTTACTCCGAACCACCGTTGCGGGGACCCTGGGATGCTTGCAGGCTGCGGCTAAGGAGCCAAGTGTGAAGCGATTCGTACTAACTTCGTCTTCCGCTGCGGTCCGCTCACTGCAAGCTTACCGTGGAACGGATACAGTCTCTGCCGACGAATACGATGACCAGACCCTAGCCTTGGCTAAGAACATCCCTAATGCTCTTCCACCAATGCATAAGTTTATGATCGCTTACTTTGCATCAAAGGTCGCAGCCGAAAAGGCTTTCTGGGAATGGATAAAGGACAACAAGCCACAATTTTCTGCCAATGCAGTGCTGCCCTGCACCATCTACGGGAGCCCACTTGACGTAACCCATCAGGGCTTCCCCTCTACCTCCAGGATCCCACTCCAAATTCTGGATGGCGATACTGAGTCCATTAAACACGTGCAGAGATGTACGTAATCCCTGTTCCACTGCCCTTAATCGCTCAGAATGACAGCTAACACTAGGAAAGTTTACTATGTCCATGTGCAGGACGTTGCTCGTCTTCATGTTGCGGGTTTGATTCGCCCGGATGTTAACAACGAACGTATATTTGCGTACGCTGCCTCTTATTCGATCAATGAGTTCTTTGACATCTTTGCGGGGGCCGTTCCGGGCTACAAGGCCCGAGAGAAGCTGCAGGGTCTAGATTTCCCGCTCGCCGAGATAGGACCCCGCGGAAAGGCAGAAGCGCTATTGAGGGACTTTGGCAGGCCAGGATTCATCGGATTGGAGGAAACTATAATTGACAGTGTGAAAACTCGTATCCATGCATCTTCGTAGCTTCGCCGGATTGTAGAAGTTATCTGTAGTGTATTTGACATGGGAACGCCGAATACAAGCGCCAATGGGGTTGGCTCCATTGCTTTTCTCTTGATGCAATCTGGTGCTGGTACAGCCTCCAGTTCATATATTCAATCACGCGACTTGTCAAATAAAGTAAACCTTACGTATCAGATGATTGATTAAGGGAAGGCAAAGACATTTTCATATGTTGTCAAGCAATTAGCGTACAAAAGGGATTCAGCAAAGGCGATGCAGCAAAGGGATTCAGGTCAAATTGGTCCAGGAAATTCCCCTTTGTATCAGTTACCGGCACATGTGTTGTAGAAACGTTGATCTGTTTTCTGTGTATCCTGTACAGAGAATCAAGTGCTCATTACTCAATCGCGTAGGCAATAACTTCACGCAAGCAGATCATGTGACAAGTGCTAATTGCAGCACTGCCTGTTATAACCATAGTGCTACATATGTAAGGCTATAGCATAAGTATGATACATTGTTCCCTGTAGTCGAAAAGTGAGTCCAAACATCAAGAGTAACAAGCTACTCATGTTCACCCAACAGCGTCCCTGCTAAGAATTCTAAAAAAAAACGACACAACTTGCGGCTAGAAAGCTTATGGAACTTCTCACCAGCATTAGGAGAATGTGCATTGTAATTACATGTAAAAAATGCTACCATATCCACACAACAGCGACTAATAACATTGACCAGAAGAACCACGTGATTTAACATTAAAACCACAAATCCCTGCTTATCGCACGTGACAGCGACGCGTCTTATGAAAGATATTGCTATCTGAAATACTCAATCGCTTAGGGAATTTCTCCCTCCTCTGCCAATGCCTCACGCATTGACTTGCTGTTTGGGTCCAAATAGGGCTTCTCTCCGATACCGCAAACACGGTATCCAAACCGTTCACCGTAGTCATCATAGTCCATGGTTGCATTGTGCACCATGCTGCGATTATCCCAGATAGCTGTTGTTTAAGTTAGTCTTATTTCGCTTTCTTCTTACGAGAGGGACTAGGCAGCATACCCATATCGTTTGGACCTTGCCATCTGAATCGACACTGTAGATCGTGGTTGCGTAGCACGATATCCATAAGCCAGTTCAGAATCATGTCACTTTCCGGGGGTGTCAGGCCATTGATAGAGCCAGGCTGTTGGAGGAGGGCGTCTGGTTAGTGGCATGCATATTTCAGGAACGTGAGAATTAACACATACATATGCTCCGATGGCGAAGACGCTCTTCCATCCGGTAACAGGATTTGTCCGGATGACAGGGTGAACGGCCTTCAGGGGGCTACCGGTGTTTTCCGGGTGACCGCGCGCGTCTGAGTACACTTTGATTTTCGTGTTGTTGATGATTTTCTCAAAGACTGTAGAGGGATTGATTAGCAGGCTGACAGTCTGGTGGCCATCTGACCTAGCTTCAACTCACATGGTGCAGTGTAGTTCGCAGTGTGTTGCTCTAGGAACTTTCGCATAGGCTCACTGAGACGGTCGTAGACTTCATAGCCAGATGCCCACAGTGTATCTAGGACAAATCAATCAGTCTGGTATAGTAGTAGAAATGGCAATACGGATGCATACCTCCTCCAGCGGAAGGCAGTTCCACAAGTCGCAAGCATGTGTAATCGGAAGGCACTTGTTCGGATTGAATATCACTGTGCCATGATTCGAGTGCCTGCCTTGCGTTTCCTAGATCGCGGGGCGTGGCTTTGCCATTGACAAATTTCCTCTGGCGGGAGTTGATGGTACTAATGTGGAGGTCATCACCACCTCCCTCTCTCTGAGGGTTAATTACGGGGTGGATGTGTAAGGTGGACTCTTTCGGCTTGCCCACTAACTCGCCCATACGCTGGATTAGCGTCTTTTGCAAGTCATTAGTCATGTTATTCTGGTTACGGAAGAAGACAACGCCACGTCGAGATACTGCAAACAAATCATCTGTTAGTCGTGTTCTCTCATGAAACGTTTTCTCAAGCTTACTGGTAATAGCGAGGTCTCTTAGCATATCATCTGAATTTGGTGCGTTGAGCATGTCGACGAGATTTGCTTCGGGAAACTCGGTACCCACACTTGGTGTGACCTTGAATTGCTTGAGGGGATTAAGGACACCCTTCAGTTTTAGTGGCTTCGGAAAGCTGGTTTCCTGAGCAAATCCCCTCCGCAGCCATGGCGATCGAGCCTGCTGTGACGAGGAGAAACGTAAAACTGGAGCACTACGGCTCAACAAAATGGTGGCTGTTCTTGACATTGTAGTTGCTGAAATCACTTCTTGTGGTTTTTAGAGGCAAGAGACACCAAATAGGTGGTTATTGGTCATATGGATGTGGCTTTGCTACTCCAATAATGTATTTTAAAAGAACTTAGTCACGAAAGGTAGGCCAGGTAGTCGGCGGATTTCTCCTGTTTTGCTATCGTACTCCGGCGCATAAATTTAACGTGATATGGAACGGTGAAGGATGATCGCAATGGTTCACGCGTGATAATCGGCAGACTCAACGATGGCGTAGTCTGGACTGCATGACGAGCTATCCCTCATAGCAATAGCTGATGCAACATGACCCACAGCTGTGGGTCAAATATACACACGTCTTAAGTACGTAAGGTGTGTCTGAATTCGGGACATTTGTGGGACATCGGACCGAACCCACGCTGCGGGACATTTTACCTGTACGGTTTCCAGATTTCGCATCTCAGAGTGGAGATGCTATTGATATCGCTACTTTGTTTACTTGCCGAGTGTTCAGTTGCTGTATCTGTTCAGTCGATATTGACATTGTACCGCTTCAGGCGGAAGTGTTGCTTAGCCACCGAGTCAAGTTTGGTATACCATAGCAGGTTTCCCGAATCTCGCACTTTCCACAAACACTCAATAGTGATTTATGAGAACATTCCTATTTGATTGATTGAAACTGAGGTTTATATTATTCTTTTTCCATCTCTTCTAGAAGCCAGAGAAACAACGGGTTTACACCAAAAATGGGCAAAAAACTGATCGTTGTCACCGGTGCGACGGGTAACCAGGGCGGATCCATTGCTCGCGAGTTGCTCAAGACCGGAGAGTGGCACATCCGCGCTGTGACGAGAAACTCAAAAGGAGAAAAGGCGCAAAAGCTTGCTGCGATGGGCATGGAGGTTGTAGAAGCCAGCTATGATGATGAAGAATCTGTTCGAAGAGCTTTCACCGTGAGTCTCTCGATAACCATGCTTCAGAGATTACTTCTAACAGCATGACAGGGTGCGCAAGCCATCTTCGCCGTGACTAACTGGTGGGAAGGTTTCTTCAAGGGTTGCGGCCAGGCTGAGTCTGGCGAGATTGAAGAGCGCCAAGGTATCACACTCGCAAAGCTGGCAGCTGAAGTAGACACTTTGGAGCATTATATCTGGAGTACACTTCCTCCAGCAGAAGAGATCACCCACGGCAAATTCCCTGTCCCTCATTTCGACTACAAAGCCAAAGTCGACAATTACATTCGAAAGAACCTACCATCTCTCGCTGCCAAAACAACCTTCCTCATGTTTGCGTTCTATCCATCCAACTTTGCCTTCTTCCCCTTGTTGAAGCCGCTGCCCGTGGTAGGTGTACTCCACCTGAATACTTACTCTTAACGCAACTAATTTGAGGATAGGCTACCGCGCCAGGGACATACGTTTGGATGGTTCCAGCGGGTCCATCAACACTTTACCCAATGTCGGGCGATATGAGTAAAGACCCGGGTATTTGGGCACGCCAGATTCTTGCCAACCCTAAGTTAACGCATGGCAAATATGCTGCTGTCTGTACAGAAGTCATTACACTTGGGGAAGCACTCAAACAATGGGAGGCTGTATCAGGCAAGAAGGGCGTATATGTGGATGTAAAGCCAGAAGTTATCGGAGATTTATTTGGCCTGGCGGGCGAAGAAGCAGTTACTGGAGTGTTATTCGGCGTAGCAGTTCCGGACTGGTTTGGTCACGTCAAGGAACAGAATCTTTTCGTTACTAAGGAGGAGCTGGGTATCTCGGCGGATGAAGTCTCCAACTTCAAGCAGAGTCTTGAGGCGGTAAAACAGTTTTTGGGTTGAACACTCAGAGATATGAACTTTTCACACTGGCTGTGATATCAGAAATAGAATACGATTACTAAAAGGCCTGTTGTAATTTATCTTCCCGCGCTCCTAGTGTTACTTCTCCACTCTGCAGGTGACACCATTTCACCGCGCTTAGCGTTATTTTAGGCAGGCTTTTATCTTCATGACTCTTTTCATGCCGACACCATACATGCCAGACACGTGCCGTGGAGGTTCAAACGCCAGAGGGGTCTCGAAACAAAGGCTCAAGATGGTGTGACCCAGGCCGTTCTCCTTGGACGGGTGACAGGGTCCTAGCCGGTTGGAAAAGTGGGTCTTTACCTCTGGTATGTACTCGGGTAGCGATAAACAAATAAGGTGGCTCTAATTTCACAATTGGGGTACGTACATACACATAGCTGATGATGCATACTACCTCACTGAGACTGTAGGCATGTACTCGATCGGACAAAAAGACCACATGTTCGACCATGCAATCGGGATGCAACCGAAGAAGGGCCTTTTGAATATATTCTCTCAATGCGCTAGTCTCCACATGAGTTTCTCGGATCCCTTGATTGGCTGAACGACAGAAGGTACCCAGGTTATGAGGAAGGTGTACAGCTACGAGCGCCTTTCAGTTGCTAGGGCCTCTGAATAGCGTACAGACTCTGTACTGCTCATTGCTGACGTGGCCCTGTCGCCACTTCGGTCCGAAAGACTTCGTCTCCGTATGATCGATGTATACACCCTGTGGCGTTCTTTGTGAGCCATGGTGTTGGTCTTCCAATGATGCCCCAGTTTGGATTTGGAGAAGCCCCTTACAAAGGAGCCAATCAAGCGTTGTCTTGCCTCGGTTCGGTAACAGCTCTACTAAGGGTTCGTCAATGGAGCTAGGTAATGGGGCTCCACTATTAGACATCGTTATTAAGGACCCAGTTTTGGAGGGTGGTTGTACGAAAGGCAGCGCGTATCTTATCTGCTTAAACTCTAAAATGCAACTACAGAAGGCCCTTTTGAATCGACTCCCTTTGCCCGCAACTTTCCGCACATAGACCCTGGCCGATGTGAAAACCGTACCCTGATCGCGCGTATGCATCACTGCCATCCGGCGAGAGCGTGGGTCTCAGCGTTTCCGATACACTTCGTATGCATGTGTTCCGATCTGACTCTAGTGCGACCTCTCACATGTTGTTAAGTATATACAGTTTAGGTATATCTATCGCGGGATTGTCTTTACTTACTATCTATCGAACTAATCGCCAACACCGAGTCAATCATGCAGGAGAACGACCCAAGCGCAAAGGGCAGTGGCCCAGCATCGAAACCCACCAAGTACCGCCTTGCGTGCGACAGCTGTCAACAATCCAAGATTCGATGTGACCAGGAACGGCCAAAATGTCGCAGATGTGCAAAGAAGGGTATGGAGTGTGTCTACAGTCCTGCAAAACGAGCGGGACGCCCTCGAACTCGCAACAACAGCAAGAGCTCCGCCTATTCTGAACCCAGTTCATCTGCGAGCCAAAGGGCGTATCCAACACCTATAATGGAGAACTGTATCACTGTTTCAACCTCGAATTGGATGTCACTATCGGCTACCGACGACTGCTCCAACTCCAGCACCGGGTCCAACGCCTCAGCCTTCTCGAGTTTGGCTCAGACTTTCCAGATGCCTAGCCCTGAAGATATAGACTTCTCTCTATATCAACAACCAGATGAAGAGTTCCTGCAAGTTCCAACAAACTTCACTGGCTCGCAGTGCGGAACACCAAAACAAAACATCAATTGTTATTATCCCACATCTCCCAGTTTTAACATCGCTCCAGAACTTCTCAACCTAGATTTCCGCAGAGCATGGGAGCATCCGCAGGAACAGAAGCAACAACCAGAACAACAGGGTCATGAACAGCACCAACAAAATGCCGCAGCCATGCTCCTTGACGAAGGCCTGCCTTACTTTGGTTTAATCAACCCAGAGGATCCTCAACCAATCCATCCTCCGGAACAGCAACAAGAAGAAACGGCAATCTCGTCTTTAGAAAACTACCACCACTTCCAAGGATGCAGCCCACCAATTTCTCAAACGCAACAAGAGCAACCACAATACACACAGCCCTCAGACCAAGCCTCTCCCTCCAGCAGGTCATGCAAATGCGTTACTGCTCTCCTGGATCATCTAACTACATCCCCTCATACGTCCGCTTCCTCATCCCTTGAAACTATCTCGGCCGCACTCTCTACCTCCAGGACACTTATTTCCAGCTGCTGTGCCGCCATAGCATGTCCCAACGCCTGTTCTGCACGCCCCTCATCGGCGCTCGTCATCTGCGAAGCCATTGACCGTGCTCTCATTTCGCTCAAATTGAGCGGTACTTCTCTTTGGAACTCCACACGAGTTCCTGCTCCAAACTATGAGAATGGGACGTGTTCGCCACCATCGTCTTCATCATCGCCATCGTCCAGCAAAAGCAGCGGTCATGGCAATGACATCATGCTTCCCTCGTCATTGGTAGACGAGGAGCACGAGCCGTTGCGCTGCGGATCGCTACCGATCCGAGGCGCCGACAGACGGGCCGTTGTCAGGGTACTGTTGGTGAAGCGGGTGCTGGAGGTGCAGGGGGTGCTAGAGCGATTGCGGGACACTTTGCTATCAGGGTCTTTGGTTGGCGGGGATGTGACAGTGAAGAAGCCGCTGCTGACGCTATGTGCCGACGTCGTCGGAGAGTTCGCCGTGAAGGTGGCGGAAAGGGTGGAAACTGTAAAATTGCAGATGTGACATAACCAGGGCATACACAGTACTACTGCAAGAACTAGGGTCGAGACCTCATGGAGGCAGGAGGGAAGGCCCGTCGCCTACCCTTGTTAGTCTGATGTGAAGAACGCACTGCCTGTGCAGGGTGATTGTCTGGTGTGTATCAGTTGAATGCGTTGGAATCGATGCACGAATGTGACCATCCCTAGCCCTCGTGATCGAACGGTTATACAGATACATTATACAGCAAGTATAGAACTTAATGCACTATGAATTCGTATATCACTTTTGATTAATCCATCAGCTCAGAAAGACAAATGCTTATGATAGGAAATCGGGTAAGATAGTTGTTTACTGTAGATCATTCAATACTAAGAAGATGCTTCGCAATATAAACTACTTTGGTAAGACTTGCAGGGGCTATGGTGAACTATTACGACGGCCGAGATGCGCCCATATCCGCTCAATGCGCCCACGTCCGTTTAATGTATTGACAGGCATTCCTACATAGATCAGTATGAACCCTGGCTTCTTGCCTACCCTAGGGGAATCATAGTGAGGTCAAATGACGGCATATTCGCGTGATGATCTCTATTTACAATGTGAGTGGTGGCGGTATGTCTCCAACAAAATGGAGGACGAGGGAGCAAAAAATAAAAAACAAGGGCCGAACCGGAGTCGAACCGGTGACTTCGGGAAGGCGGTTTTTGGGAGAACTGCAGTCCTACACTCTACCACTGAGTTACCGGCCCAGAGTAGATGAGATGAAATTTCGATCAATAGTAAAAAATATCATGTCAGTAAAGTTGTGGCCAGAAATTCGGAAACTTCTAGCCCCGCTCACCCCCGCCCACCCCTCTTCGCTTGCAATCTCACGATAACATTGCTAGATCGGATCTATGCGATCAAACTTTCCTGTATAGGTGATTGTACAGTAATATACACTTTTCGCCCACATAATATATTACAAGTTTGCCAAGACTTTATTCTTACATCCACCTCTTGAATTCAGGCCATTCAGCTTGTGCTTATGCTCTGTGGATTTCTTTATCGCTTCCACAAACACAATAGCTAGTATCTCTGGCGCAAATGCGCTATGTCTAATCCCAACGGGTCTCCTTCTTCAGTGGCTTTTCCCAGTCCTTGATGTGATCAGAGATGACCTTTGCAGCTTGGTCAGCCGTGAAGTTTCGTCCAATAGCTTCCACAAAGTCGCCCTCGGGATCTGTAGCTGTATGTTAGCCCCATTGCTTTCTATGCGCTTCTTCAACTTAAAACGTACCCATCAAGTAAAAGTAGATGCTGTGATCCACTAGATAGTCCTGTCCAGGTTTCACGTTATTGGGTGTGCTGAAGTACACCCTATATGCCTTGCATGTACTCTTGATCTGCTCATAATCGCCCGTCAAGCCAATGAAATCGGGATGAAACTCAGCCAAGTACTCCTTCAGCACCTTGGGATTATCGCGCGCCGGATCGCAGGTGATCATGATTGGGAGAATAACGTTGCCGCATTCCGCAACAACCTTGTCGTACATGAGAGCCATCTTGTCGAGTTCGTCGGGGCAGATATCGGGGCAATGGGTAAAGCCGAAGTAGACCTGCCATACTCATTCAGTATATCGCGTCGAAAGAAGCTCGCATTGGCTCACATACCAATGAATATTTGCCCAGCATGTCGACATTGCTGAATGGATTTCCATTCTGGTCCACGAGCTGGAACGGCCCACCGACCTTAGGCTTGCCTATACCTTTTGTTTGCTCCGCTATCCGCTTCCGTGCCATGCGCTCCTTCTCGTATGTGAAATACGCCCATAGTCCGCCACCCGCTGCGACAAACAGGACCGCCGCTGTAAGGTTGAATGGCTAGAAATTGTGTCAACAAATGAACAATAACACCCGCATGTCATCCGACATGTATTCTTCAAAGAGTATCGAACGTACCCCGCCCTTGTTCCTAGCCCGAATCTGATCAATTGTCTTGAGCTTGCTTCGCGATGCAGATTGCGAAAAGGCTCGCATCTGTCGCTGCGAGCTACTCGCGGTTTTTCCCACTCCAATCTGTGACCTCTGTAACTCCTTCAAACATGTCGTGTTCAGCGCCGTGGCATTCCGTGATGTTGCGGACACATTCCGTGTGCTGGAGGTAAAGGTACGTTGCGAGACGGTCGTTATGGATGGGTTCTTCAGATTCCTGGTGGCCGTAGCCAAGCATCTACTCGAGACGGACATGGCAATCGCAGCGTCGAAAGGCGTATCGTGATGCGGTGTGGCGGTTTGACGATGCGAGATACTTTTCTCGCAATTCGAAATGCAACATTCGTGCACGGGCCAGTGTCGAATGACATCGTAATCAACAGCTCTCTCTTACTTGTCACGAAACTCAATTAACCATTATGCAAGCATCCGAGGTATCTTTTAATTCAGAACTCTGCAGCCCTACAAGGGGATCCTTGACTCGAGAAGTGACGAAATTCGAAGTTGTTTCAGTCTTCCTATTTCATCGCCTTTCTTTGCAATGCGGGGAACAAAAGATGGTATTTCTAGTTTCATATTTGTTTTTGCACGCACAGCAGATCTACATCTATGAGAGTAATCATGGAAGTGACGCTGCGATCTACATGCACCGTGTTAATCCCTTACCAAGCCTACCCGTCTACCAGGCACACGGCTTCATACCTAGAACAGTGTACTATATGCAATCAGTCACTCCCGCTTATGGGCATGTGCCTCATCCGCGCTTAAAAGCCTGCTTATAATGCCATAATTTTAACAAGAGGATCAATTCATATCCCACAGAATAACCCGCTGGGGCATGTATGCCCTTGGTTTGGTAACCTGGGTGATGTCGAGAAATTCAATTGATGTCACTTCGATTGCAGGCAGCGTTATGCAAACTACCCGAACGTTGCCCCAAGTATTTCAAAGCCAATGCTCCATTCTACAACTCTCTGTCTCATCTCACACGTGTGCTCGGAAACTTATATTCTACACACATTCACCACAGAAACATCTACCAGTGTCATAGCCATAGCTAGTAGCATCATAATCATCCCATCCAGCATGATAGAGCCCACATTTGCTCGTGATTCTCCCGCTCGACCTCTGGCGTTCAGAACTGCTACATTGTGCCCAGCGCAGGTCGGAAAAATTGCAGAAGAAGGCAACTACATTGCCACTAATAGCATAGTAGTTGTGACGAGGCTTAGTCGCTCCATATGTGTTGCATTGGCGGTCGAGGTCAGCATTTGCCCAGTCAGTGTCCTAAATCAAATTAGTGAGGCGCCTTGTTTGCTGGATCGCGAGGACTGACACCGCGGTTCATGTTTGCACTAGCACCGCATTTAACACCCTCGCTCCTACGGTGTAGAGAGCGAACGGAATCTGGCACCTCGGTTTTGGCACTCAAATGGGATTCTGAGTAGTCCGTGGCATCTGCGATCTTGATGTGGACGTCGAGACCATTGGCATCGACGTGATGCTCGTAGACACCGTCTTCAGTGCCATCTGGGATGATGAAGGCACTAGATGCGCCAAGGAAAGCAAAAAAGATCCAATTTTTGATGAGCATTATGGGCAGATTTGAAGTCTGGATCGATCTAATCCTGTTCGCGATGCTGCTTGTGTGTTCTACAACTCTAACACGGGAAGCATCGCTTTCTTTATATTTCCTTCTGCTGCATCCCTTGACCAGCTATCGATGGAGGCCCTATTTTCAATAAGGCTCTTAGCCTACATACCTTTGATGTCTGGTGCAACATCGATACTGCTTAGACCAGTATAGGAAATGTCAGTCTGAAAGGATCATCAGGCGCGCTGCACGTAGCGCCAAGCAGTAGGATCATGTAGGGCATTCCACTTACAATCTTTATTCCCTTTGGTCTGAAGCCGGAACAAGGGTCTTAGAAAGACATTCAGGCGTGCTGCATGCATCGCCAAGTGACTTGGTTATGCAGGGCATCCCGTTTGCCATCACACTTAAGAACTAGTGTTCATCAAATCGAGGAACCACAGCGAAACCAGAGCTACCATTTTCATTCCGCGGCTCTTCCTTTGTTGTTAAATGAAACTGAGGTGATAGCATACAAAGCACATATCTAACCCATGATCGGCTTAAGATAGACAGTTAGCGGAATGTATACAGTTCTTATGACATCTTGCTAATCGTTATGTCCTTATAGTTGTTCCAATTCAGCAATACTCGCAAGTGGTTTTCGCCAACCAGGGCACGTTAATACATTATATGAATGCACAGCCCAATTTTGGTTCTCGACCTTTTTTTTTGTTTGCGACAAAGCCAAGTACATGTTTGACCAGGACATATGTGAGCATAATGTATGTACAAGCCAATCATAGACAATCCGTGCTAATTTTGAGCAAACATGTCTATAAATAGCGGTAAACGACCACTGTGACATGGCCAGGCTTCAAAGATGCGTAGGTATCCAGGCAGCTAAAAGCGGCCCCCACAATACGGGAGGATTATAATCTTGGCAGGAATGCGGAGTTGCAGATACGACTTCGACTAGTCTTTCATGTTGGCTGTCAGATACGAGTACAGAAGATACGCTTGCCGATATTTGGATTGGTGTGTGTGAGTATTGCGCGCACTTGTTTTATACATTGATTGAGTTTAAGCGAGGCCCGGTTCACCAATGAGCATCGAACTACACTTAACACCTGAAGCCGTAAAACAGCTCCTAGATTACATGAAGCGCCCGAAACGATGTGAAATCGAATGCTTACAATGTGAAGCACATATGTTGCCTCGTAAATCGACTCGCAGTGAGCATTCACCCTCGCTTTGGAGGACCCATCATGTTTACTTGCATTCACAACGTCGACCGATTATACACCCATCCTAAAATCCAGGATGACATGTTCGAAGCTACCCGAAGACATTTTCCACAATGAATCAGACGCTCGTGTCTCTTTTGACAGGCGTATGGTCGTTGCGGCTCTAGTCACATCTTACATAATACTAAGCAAAGTGAATAACATTATAAGGAATACGGCCTTCGACTAATAGACTACAAGAGTAGAAAGCCGATACATCTCGCCATCATGTATCACAATCGCTACTTACTGTTGGAGATTGTCACTATGTTCTTCCTTCTCACCGGTCTATCTCTTCGGCTAAGAGCCCAGCTGTACTTGGTAAAACATGTTAAACCTTCAAAGCCGAGAGCGAATCACGACCCTTGACTTCGCATTTCCAGTAGCTATCAAGGCAAAAACAAAAACATACGACAGCGGGGATTCGCTAGTGGTCACCCGCCTAGCTACTAACTCACCGGTTTCGAGTTTAAGTACAGCAGATCAGACGAGATGCTCTGGTTGTCTCGAACCTATGGTCGTATGTGCTGGGTATTGGCGAAGGTATGATTGATGTTGCGGTGGTTCTCTGAACGTGCAGAGTTCGCTGCTGACAGGCTCAAGACCCACTGACGTGCCGTCGATTGGCCATGTGCTTGTACTTGCACTCGGCCAACTCTTATATGAATACTAGATTTGGAGATTAGATTCAAAAGATGGGTGTTCGGCAGAACTGCAAAGCATAGTTGGCGCCTCGGTGACTTACCGTCGTCGCAAGCTGACCGCCAAGCTCTGAGCCTATCAAACAAACGCGATAGTGCTGACACGCTTGCAATTTCGTTAGTAGGAGCGGTGGTGCTAATGCGAAGGGAAAATTGTTTTGTCTGATGAACCGCAGTGAGCTGATTGAGTATCGTTACCAGAAGAAGCATATCTGTTACCTATCACCTGTTCTCCGATTAGATGATTGGCCTAGTGGATACGGAGTACGATGGATCTCCGCTAGTATGTCGGTACGATGAACAGGAATGATAAGGCTACTGCATAATGTCTCTGGGGTGTCATGGCATTTGGAGACCATCAGATGCATTTCTCTCTCCAATTCTTCCGATAGCATTATGACGGACTGAAGAGGAGCCTTTATTTGATACCAACAGCCTTGAGGAACTTGGCTTTTTGCACATCGGCAGGGTGATTTGGTGCCTCTAGGCCCTTTACAACGTCACTTATACTCTCCATTTCCTTGACACCTGTACCATGTGCAAAGTGCCAAAGCTCTTCCTCCTCGTAGCGTACTTGAAAAGCTTGCCAATTTTGGGCTTTGAGTAGATTGATGTGCTCTGTGACAGCTGGCGATGGACCTGAGTAGATAAGAACACCGGGGTAGCCTGGTCTAGTAAGACCTGACACGGGGGGTGTCGAAGGCGGCGGCGAGAGGGCAAGTTTGCGCTTGTTGGTATTCAAAAGGTGGTGCAGCCATACAATGACTGTTTTTGGGATGTGTGAAAGATGATTGGTATCTGATGTTGAGCTACTATTCTGCTCTGTTGAGTCTGAGTGGCCAGGGGCAGATTCGGCAAGTTGCTTGAAAGCAGCTACAATGGCATCGAGCGCCTCCTCTCCGTCGGCCAAGTTCAAGTCTCGTACAGCCCGTCTCAACTGCACCCGCAGGTCATTCTTGGCCGCGTCAGTCGCAGCAATGATATCGGGAAACGCAGACTCGGGATACGTGTCCGGTAGGCGAAGAAGAAAGGAAGAGTGATCATCATTGGCGAACTTTAACTCGCGCGAGTTGGGGTTGTAGTGTGTCTGGTCGGGATACATGGCCTGGAGTAGCTCGAGCTCGGTTTCAAGGCGGGTGGGTCCTTGGTCCGGCATGATGGCGGCTGGCTGACGAGCTCGTCGACGACGACTCTGCTGCAAGTCTTTGTCGTTTCCCAATGCAGTCCAGGGGGGCAGCAGCGGTCCTTTTTCTCGGCTTCTCTGGCAGATTGGGAGCCAATGGGTGGGTTTGCGTCTTGGCTGCTTGACTCCACCCACTATGCGGTTGCGCCGGAGACGTGACGCGATCGCGATCCACCTGGAGCCCGTGCATCTGGGAGCACTTGAGAACGACGGCTGCCACAACGACGGGGCCATGGTGCATGCCCGCATAACTCATCAGAGGCACAGTCTACCGTAGAGTGCATAAGTGGCGTCGTAAGAAGCTTTGCATCTCGCTTGCGTCTCACGTTCAGCTTGCGATCGCCAGGGTGTATGCGGATGCGATTCATCACGAACCGATGGCACTCGAGTTGGAGCGTGTCGACGGGCTGCGGGAGCGTCTGGCCTTGTCCGCGGACCGAGACGAGGACGGATTGCATACAGGCCTTGTTTGTGTTTCTTTTGCGACTGACTAGATATATGTGGAGGGTGTGGTGCCTGGCCCAGGTGACGGTGAAACCATGCCCATTAGGCATCCCAAGGCGGCTAGCGCCAGACGCGGAACGTTCGCGCTGCCAGGCTCGTGTCCAGCCGGCCTACAGACAGGGCGCCAACCACCCACGGCCCATGAATGGCCTCAAGGACTACCTCTAGCGATCTGCATGCTGATAAAGAAAACACTGGCTCCTCATCTGTAGCCTTGCAACTCATCTTTAGCTCGACACCCGCCCTCACTCTAACCACGACTCTGGCACGAGCTCCCTCAGACCATCACTGTCTTTGACTATAGTCTCACACCACCACCACCTTGACCACCACCGCCGCCCTCAGGTTTGCAGACCGCCCTGTGTACACGAAGCCGCCGCCATTGACCCGGCCCATGAGCCGTGCCTACGCCCACGATGAAGGCTGCTCCGCTGCTGGTGTCCTGGCACAACGAGAATGCACCCATCTATTCGGCTCACTTTGAGCCTCACGGCAAGGGACGCCTGGCAACGGCTGGAGGAGACAACAATGTTCGGGTACGCCATGCCAGCAAACACCAGCCGCCGACATCCGCTGACAGGAACAACAGCTCTGGAACGTCGAGGCGCATGGAGAGGAGCGCAAGGTCACATACCTGTCGACGCTCGTAAAGCACACACAAGCCGTCAACGTTGTACGATGGTGTCCACGGGGTACTTGAAGGCCACTCTTGCATGCAGGCAGCACAGCTAATACCTACAGGTGAAATGCTTGCCAGCGCGGGTGACGACGGCAACGTCCTACTCTGGGTCCCTGCCGAAAACCAGACGACACATACAAACTTCGAAGAAGGTCTGGAGGACAAGGAGACGTGGCGGGTCAAGGCCATGTGCAGATCCATAGGCTCCGAAATCTACGACCTTGCCTGGTCCCCTGACGGTGTCTTCTTCATCACTGGCAGCATGGACAACATTGCCCGCATATACAACGCTCAGACTGGAAGCATCGTACGGCAAATCGCCGAGCACAACCACTACGTCCAAGGTGTAGCGTGGGATCCTATGAACGAATACATTGCAACGCAGTCGTCCGACCGATCCGTACACATCTACACGCTCAAGAATAAGGATGGCCAGTTCTCCCTGGCGCAGCATAGCAAGGTCACCAAGATGGATCTGCCCGCACGACGAGTGTCTTCAAATAGTCCTGCACCACCCGACTTTGGCGGCCGAGCTTCATTCGTAGGCGATTCCGCACTGGCAATCGGCTCTCCTGTACCCTCCATGCCTGGCACACCACAATCTCTCGCCCTGCCGACCATGCATCCGCCGCCAACTTCGCATAGTCGCCGTTCGTCATTTGGCTCCTCGCCATCCATGCGCCGCTCTGCCTCGCCAGCTCCATCTATGCCCCTACCCGCTGTCATGCCAAACTCCCCCAGTATCGGCAGTATTGGCACCATTGGTGTCCGGAACGCCCCAATATACTTCAATGAGACTCTGACATCCTTCTTCCGACGTCTCACCTTTGCCCCTGATGGAAGCTTACTATTCACTCCAGCAGGCCAGTACAAGGCACTGCATCCGTCGGTCGGTGATGCAAAGCCAGCAGAAGATATTACTAACACTGTGTACATCTACACTAGGGCGGGGCTGAACAAGCCTCCTGTGGCTTACCTGCCAGGCCACAAGAAGCCTTCAGTTGCTGTGCGTTGCTCGCCAGTATACTACACCCTACGTCAGACCACTCCCGCAACGAGGCACATCACCATTGACACGTCCAACATGGACGATGAGATCCCATCTTTGCCTGAGCCTGTTATGCCCTCCAAGCCTCCGACATCACACTCTTCCATGGATCCGCCGCCTATCACAAGTGCGCCATCGCCATCGCCGAGCGTATCAGCATCGGCACCATCACCCGCTGATGGTGAGACATCCACGCCTGCTGGGCCCGTATCCGCCTTCACACTTCCATATCGCATGATTTATGCTGTTGCAACACAGGATGCCATTCATATATATGATACGCAACAGCAGAAGCCACTCTGCATAGTTAGCAACTTGCACTTTGCGACGTTCACGGACATTACATGGTCTAATGATGGATCCATGCTACTAATGACATCCTCAGATGGCTTCTGCTCCTCGATAACATTTGCGCCAGGCGAGCTGGGAGAAAAATATACGGGACCATTGGCTGTGCACGCCAGACACACGCCGGTTCCCATTAACACAACCGCCAGCCAGGCATCAAATCACTCGACCCCAACGCCCACCCCAACAGCCACGGCACCTCCAATGCAAAGACAACCATCTGCAGGCTTCCCAGCCTCCCCCAGCTCATTTGTTCCAGCAAGACCAGGCAGCCCAACGAGGAGCAACTCGGTGTCCAGCATAGCTACAGCCTCGTCCTTTGCTCCCGGTGTGGGCGATCAGGGGGGCAACATGAATGCGCCGACGCCAGTCATGTCATCAGTTCCGAGTATTGCAGCGGCTAACTCTGGGCCGGTTCCAATGTGGACACCACCGCTCACCCCTGCTCCTGGCCATGGCAATAGCCAGGGTGGGACACATAGTGCAAACAGTTCGGTCAGTGGGATTCCGCATGTCGGACAGAAAGAGAGTGAACGAAGCGAATCCGACCGCGATGATGGGGCGTCATCGTCCAAGAAACGAGAACTCAACCCTGCCACAGAGGCCGAGACCGAAACCACAAGGGACAACAAGAGGCGGAGGATTGCACCAACGCCTGTTGCCTTGACAATGGAAGGAGATGAGGAGGCCATCGTTAGCACCGAGGAGGAGACACCTGGCCAACAATGAACAGTTTGTGACGTTCATCTTTCCTTTTACAAAGCGTCAATACTGCTTAAGCGTTTCTCCAGCACGGCGTTTGGGATATCAAGTACTGCTCCGTGAGCTGTGGTGTTGATTTTGAGCGATGTGCAAAGAGCTTTATTTTTTGGCGTTGTCCCAGGAACCAAAGTCATCATTTGTCTACTGTACGAAGGTACGCAGGGCCATATTCACAGATAGGTCACAATCAACACAGATATATAATCTAGTAACTAGTCGTAACACGAAAGGAAAAAGTACGGTATGTCTTCGTTGCAGAGGTCAAGACGTGATTGCGCAAGATAGTCGTGTGTTAGCGCCTACCCATGTTGGTATGGCGTGCTTCCAAGCACTCCAAGAGGCATCGGCTCAATCTTTGCCCTGTAAGAGACTCGCCACTTATCGTGCCGACCAATCACGGCTCTGCATCCGCCCTCGCGGTCAGGTTCAGACATTGCGTTTGCTGCAAGTTTACGGGTGCAAGATACTCGGTGCAGGTGACATGGATCGACCTACCCCTCGCGTGTCCCCCGGGTCATTCTGCTTTTGTTTTTCTTTGCATTTGACCTGAGTGTCGCGTGCAGTCCGAACCCTAACATACATAGCCGCCGAAGCACGCACAAAACACCAACCCCAGCGTGGTACAGACAGACATGGATGTGCCAATCAAGACGGGAGATGACCAGATGCTGGAGCGAGACGCCGAGCATGGCCATACTACGCACCCATACGATGACACGAGTAGTCTAGGCAAAGATGACATTCTGCAACTCGAGCATACCGACCCTGTGCTGAACGCCAAGATGCATCTGGTCAACAATGCTATTGACGAGGCAAGTTTATCAGACGTGTGCCGTCTTGCCGACATTGCATTCATGCTAATTTCCGCCCCTCACAGATTGGCTTCACCAGATACCAATGGAAGGTACCACATTTCCAGGACTCCCAAGACTCACTCTAGACGCATTCTAACCCTGTGACCAACGTAAAGCTGTTTATCCTCAATGGCTTCGGCTACGCAGTCGATTCGCTCATCTTGCTCATCCAATCCATCATCGCTGGCCAGGCCGCGCTGGAATTTCACCCTTCCTACGCCAACGGCTTGACCATTGCCGCCTATGTGGGCATGCTTACAGGCGCCTTGTTTTGGGGCTTGACGGCAGACATCATGGGCCGCAAGATTGCCTTCAACGTTAGCTTGTTGATTTGCTCCATCTTCGCCATTGTTGCGGGTGCAAGCCCCAACTGGGAAGTCCTGGGTCTGTTTGTGTGTCTGAGCGCTTTTGGTGGCGGTGGAAATCTCGTCTTGGATACGGCTGTTTTCCTCGAGTATCTGCCTAGCTATAGGCAATGGATGCTTACGCTCATGGCAGCTTGGTGGGGTACGCTGGCACCGGTTTTTCTTTTTCTTTTTCCTCTTCCTTCCAGGGCAGAGACGTGTCCCAAGCCATTAAAAAACACGATCCTGATACTAATATGTGGGAAAACTAGGTATTGGCCAACTCGTCGCTGGTTTTCTAGCTTGGGCATTCATTCCCAATTTCAGCTGCACCGACCCGTCTGTTGATCCATCTGCTCCTCCATGTACCAAAGCCAACAACAAGGGTTGGCGGTACGTGTGGTATGCGGCCGGTTCGCTCGTGTTCGTCATGTCCATTCTCCGAATCACGGTGATCCGGCTCCAAGAAACACCAAAGTTCCTCGTTGGTGAGGGCAGAGACGCCGAGTGCGTGGAAATCCTTCAATTCATTGCTAAAAAGTACAATCGCCCATGTAGCCTCACATTGGAACGCATGCAAGAATGCGGCACCATCCAACGCGCGGTTGCCAGAGAAGGGAAGAGCAAATGGGGCTTTGGAGAAGTGATGATGCATCTTCGTGGCTTATACGCGACCAAACGCATCGGCATTTCTACGTCCCTAATCTGGCTCTCCTGGACACTGATCGGTCTCGCATATCCCCTGTACAACGTCTTTCTCCCCGCCTATCTTGCCTCGCGCGGCGCAGCTTTCGGCCAGCCCAGCCCGTACATCACGTGGCGCAACTACACGCTCGTCAACTTCAGTGGCATCTGGGGACCCGTGCTGGCAGGATGGATGTGCAGTACGAAGTTAGGCAGAAAGTATACCATGGTGATTGGGGCGCTCATCACCATGGCATTTTTCTTTGCCTACACGCAGGTGCGAACAGCGACACAAAACGTTGCGTTTACGTGCATCATCAACTTTTGTCTGAACATCTACTATGGTACTTTGTACGCATATACGCCGGAGGTGCTGCCTAGTGCGCACCGAGGGACGGGCAACGGGATTGCCATTGGGTGGAATCGGATCATGGGTATTTTGAGTGCAGTGATTGCTACAGTTTCGGATGTAAGTCACGATTATTATTTTTTGGTTTCAAGCAGCGATTGGAATTGTTTACTAACGCGAAATGGCAGACTGGAACTGCTGTGCCAATCTATATCTGTGCGGCATTGTACATCTTCATGGCAGGTATCGCTGCCGTGTTTCCCTTTGAGCCATACGGTAAACGGAGCTCTTGATCAAAGCACTTAATCGTACCAAGTGCTTTTGCAGGATAGTATCAACGTGGGCTAGTTGGCGGAATCAGGAACTAAACATTCTTGTTCTTGGCGACTGCTAGGCTGGTTAGCATGATGTCCACATCAGCCATGGTGCTGTCAACAAGAAACGAACGTCTTTCATATGGGCGCAGCAAGATAGCAAACCGCCTTAGTAAACTAGCTGTCTGCTTCAAACTGTTGAAGCATACTAAAACAGCATCAACGAGGTGTCTTTCCCATAGTTCTCAGCTCCCCCCTCTACATCTGTCATAAAATACCTCAAACCGCACGCTCCACAACCTTATTTCCACATACCCCATCTCTTCTCCAACAGCTTCCCCAAATTACCCCCTTTGCTCAAACACATCCAGCTCCACATCGCCCAATCACCAAAGGTACCAACTAACTAACCGGCCAGCCCGTCGCGTGCCGGCTCGCCTTCTCCGCTCCACGCGCGCCCGCCGATCGCTAACTAAAACTTAATCTCACTTTTGGGGGGATGGGGCCTCCAGATACACGACTGAGGAAACTACGAGTGCAGATACGAAGTATGACAAGCTTTTTTTTTGTCTTCGGGCGGTAGATGCGCAGACGCACATGGATGATGGTGTTGGGTATGCAGGGTCCAGAGGCGGAGCCAGAGCCGCGATCTCATTTGCTGACAGTGTATGTAGGGTAAGCTGGCTGCTTGCGTGGTGAGGGAGGCGAGGCTTCAGGGTCCAAGGTGTGGATGGGGGG
Organism: Curvularia clavata; assembly: GCA_023920165.1. Taxonomy (NCBI): domain Eukaryota; kingdom Fungi; phylum Ascomycota; class Dothideomycetes; order Pleosporales; family Pleosporaceae; genus Curvularia; species Curvularia clavata. The sequence continues at coordinate 1,918,604 of CP089281.1, forward strand.
GGGGGGGGGGAAGGGGTGTGTGTTTAATGGTGCAGTGGATGGAAAGAAGTGTAAGAGAGGGCTACGAGTTTCTTTGGTTTACTATGTAGGATAATACAATGCTTGGATGCAAAGATATGAATGTTCTGCCTTCAACGAGTTACCATTTCCAGAGAACATGCGTGGCTTGCGTTGCTACTTGCCCTTTTCGACTCCTACGCATGGACCCGAGTTGTGGCCAACATTACCATCAGCATGTTCAGAATCTTGTCTTGACGCATGCTTACTTTCTTTTCAGTCACGGGTTGAGGGGGTTTCGGCTGTAAGAGGACTTTGCTTCTTCGTTCTGGACCATCTGCACGTGTTTGCTGCTCTGGGCATTCTTATTCCCAGGAGCTAGGCAGTTCGGGGGGACCTGGAGTCCGAGCTGAGCTGAGGTTCCAGGCAAGAGTCTGTTACCGAGACAAAACTATAGGTGGGAGGCTACAATACCCAACTGTCTGGTGCTGGGGGGTGACGAGGCTACTCGCGGGCTCGCTGGCTGCCTGAAGCTGATTCTGACAAGCCATGACTGGGGCGACGGTGCTCTGGGCTAAACCCATGTGCCAATCACCGTTCACGTGGATTTGTGTACAGGCCCCAATTTTCTTACCCAGACCCGGCCAGTGTTATGAGGAAAAGTTGACGGTTTGGCTCGCCTAACATGTGCATCTGCGTAGTATGTGGGCCAAGCTGGATGTGCGTGCTAGCACAGCGGCTGTGAACCGGACAAGGGTTGTGCTAGTACCATGTCGACTGTATCAAGGGCGCCATAGATCAGTTAGTACGGCAATCTCCAAAAGCCCATTGCTTGATGACGCAGGATTCTTTGCTAGTTGTCAAGTGCATTTTCGGCTGGCTCGGTTAACGGATCGTCTACCGGACTGGCCATGAGTCGGATGCAGAGCTGAGAAGTCTGAGCTAGGGCGTTGTGCACGGGGCTGAGGATTGTGGCGCAAAACATCGGTATAAGGGTATAGGGATGTCCCATGGATAAATGACAGTTTGGTACAGTGCGGGAGACGCGTTTGCATGAAGTGTAGAGGCATTATCAAAAACCCGAACCGGGCTAGTGATGCAACACAAAGTGACAAGAAGCGTGGCCGAAGCTGCAAGGTGGAAAAGGTTCGCACCGTTTGACGATGCTGCTCTGCTAGTGGTTGTGCATGCTGGCAATGTGATTAGGCTGTTGAGGCGCCCATTCCGAGATGCAAGATTTGCGCCAGAGTGCGGGGCTGAGAACTTTATCGTACACAGAAGATTGTCTTGCACATGGCCATGGGAGATATGCTTAGCAGTCGGAGGTTTTTAGTTCCAAGACACACAGAGTGACAGGTCGGGGTAATGTGGTAAGAAAATGGTCATTACATGTGCATACTCATTTAGGGCTGAGCAGCCGGTGGTCTCTGGGTCGGAATCGTTGCCCGACTGACGCTCAAGGCACATGGCCCACTTGACCAGCTGGGAGGAGAAAAAAAAAACTGTTTTGAAGTTATTACCCTCTAGGACTGGCATGCTGTCAAGGTCGGCCTTGTTCCAAGTGGCCGATGTCCAACCGGGCCTTGTCTCCATGGCACGGCGCGGGCTCGGGGCAACAGGACCGCGCCAGAGAGTTGCAGGTGATTGGCGGGACGTGGGGTATATACAGTGCGTCGGCTCTGGAACAGTAGGTGGCTTGAGGATTGGCCTAGTGCTGACTGACAGGCAGGACTGATCGACAGGCCTTGTCAATGTTCCCCTTGTATGCCCATGTCGAGGGTTCGGTGTCCACCTACCAGATGCAAGCGATGGTCATGGCCATGGCCATGGCTGAGGCCAGAATGCCAAGGGACACGGGACTGAGTGGATACACACTTTGCTCAACCTGGCGAGCCTCACAATGTCTCTGAAGACCCAAGGCGGGGTATCGCGGCCTCAGTGTCTGTCAACTGATACTAGATACTATGTAGTATCGGGGTGCATGTCCGGGCCATGATTGCGAAGCCGCAGTCAGCAACGGTTCCGCTGACCAGGGAGTAGTCGGGAGCACGTTAGTGAGACTGATGCGGTTAACAGCTGCGGCATCAGCATCGACAACACTGCACTCAGCCACAGATGCAAGCGAAGTCGAAGTAGCCCGCACTTGTACATGTTGCGAGAAGGACGGCCTGGTTGCTGTGGGTTGGGTGGCCGAATAGGAGGCGAGCCGTGCATGCAGCAGTGGCGGGCAGGGCATGTCGATTCGAGCAAGGCCACGAAGAATATGGTCTGGGAAACGCCAGCTAAGCAGCCATTTGCGTCGAAACCGTTGTGCTGGGGTGGGTGTGCGATGCATGTGCGCTACCGGTCGTGTACTTTGGCCCAAGTGGGCTGAAGGCGACGGGAGTGATCACCTCTAAGCTCCATCCCTACCTGTGCGTTGCAAATATAAGATCCGCAGCTTCAGCTGCCCATGGCGAGTCCTGTTTCCGGCTCATTTCGTTTTGGGGCACACTGAAGGCTGGCCTCTACAGATTGTTAGCTTGGTGTACACATACATATACCATCTCCCTCGACATCGACAGCGTTGGCCGTGTTTCGCCGGCGACCCAAAGACACCATGGAATACAATTACTACGGCGCGCCCCAGCAGCCATACGCCCATCTCATGGGCGTCAGCCCGCCCTCGTTTGCCCACTCGGGGCTGGAAACGGATGCGGCACGGAGCATTGTGAGTCTTTGTTTTTTCTTTTTCCTTGGTGGTGTGACGGACGCCGTGGATTCGGGCCTGCTACATACATGGCGGTGATCCTGACTAATCTGGCGCTGCCTGCACAGGAACCTCTCGACGCCATCCTGTTTCCCACCTACGATGCCATTGGATTCACCAACGGTCTGCCCACCCCGCAACAGGGCTCTCCAGAAAACCCATCAGCAACCACACCCATGCCCGTCGGCAGCGTAGACTCGGGCATAGGCGCAGAGTACGACGATGGCCGGATCAGCCGGACGCGTAGCAGCAGTGAGGAGAAGGACAACCTGACGCCTGCCCAGAGCAGGCGAAAGGCACAGAACCGGGCAGCGTAAGCCTCTCTGCCCCCCTGCCACTGCTTAAGTACTCGATACTGACCCTCTCTCCTCGATACAGTCAGCGTGCCTTTCGTGAACGCAAGGAGCGACATGTCAAGGAACTCGAGACCAAGCTCTCCGCCCTCGAATCCAGCACACACTCGTTGCAGTCCGACAATGAACGCCTGAAAGCTGCCCTCCAACGTGCCCGTACCGAGAATGAGATCCTGCGCGCCACTAGCGGCCACGCATCTGCATCGCCCCCAGCCCCAGTATCTGCAAGCTATCCTTCGCCCGGTGCCCATCTCCTCCTGGAAGAGGACGAGAAAGACGACTTGTACAACGTCCAGCCCCTAAGCAACGGCGCCGTCATCAACGCAGCCGACAAGGAACACTCCCGCCAACAGGCCAGGGACAAGGAAGTCCCCGCTGCCAAGGCATGGGACCTTATTCAGTCGCATACCCTCGTCAAGCAAGGCCTCGTAGACGTGGCCGACGTGTGTGAGCGGCTCAGAGGCTCCGCCAAGTGTGATGGCCATGGCCCCGTCTTTGAAGAGAGCGCCATCTGGCAAGCCATCGATGAGTCGCGGCGCTGTGGAGGCGATGAACTAATATGATTATCAGTCACGCACACTTGATGCCTTCGTTTCTCCTAATACCCCCTTTGCCCTGTTTCTTTTCGTCCCAACTGCGTGGACTGACACGATGATTCTGTTGCTTCTGGTGTTTGGCGTTGGGCACATGGGTAATTGGTTGGCTGCTCGGTCGGTCGTTCGGTCGGTTGGGTTGTCTGCTGTGCTGACCCACACAAAATTGGGCACTCATGTATCACGAAAAGTCACATTTTCGGATGGGTTTGTTCATACTGCGACAGCGAATAGTGGCAAGCTCAGGCCCTCGAGATTCTGCATACACTCACCACAATCAAGCAAGTCCGCATTTCTGATCGGTACACCAACCTCTCCCCCGTCTCATTCTCCGTCTAGCCCACAAACACGTGTCGCACTCTGACTGCTATGGTGGCTTTTGTTCCCCCCTAGGATCCTGCAAGAAACATCCGAGCAAGTGAATCTGGATTAACGCGTGTTCACACAGCGAGCTGGAAACGGTCAAGGCACGGCTCTTGGAGCCATATCTGGTCGTCGGAACGTGTCTGCATCACGATCTCGCAGGTCGAAAAAGTATTCACCACGATCCTGATGAAATGAAGCAAGGATGGGAGAATGGCGTTCCGAGACATTGATCCATGATAAATGCACGATATTCTCTTGGTAGGCATGACATGATCCCTCGTCGCAAGCAACATCCGAAAAAACCCGCAACCACTCTGTACACGCATCCTGTGTCACTATCAACTTCTTTCCAAAAAGGGTAGTAGAAGCTAATCAGTCTCGCTTGTACAAGGCCTGCTAGGGGATTGCTACCATCCAATGACATTACAACATGGACATGACACGCTTCCACCGTTGGTACGGCAGGCGGGCCGACTCAACTGTCTGTTGTTGACTGCACAGGAAGCCAACAAGGGAATTTCGGCCGCAATAACGGAGCCAATTGAGCTGTAGGAGGCCTGTGGCATACCTAGGAGGAGGCCTTGACATCATGGTTTCTGGGAAACACCCATCATTTCTGATGCCAAGGCCCATGTTCTACACTACCCCCCAAGAGGCAGCAAGCCTGCCGTGCAGAATCGAACCATGGAAGTCTCAACATCCTTACGCAAACCTGCTCAACCCCGATTCGTGGACGGAGAAAAAGAAAAAAGCCCGAGTAAATGACGAACACAACATGTCAAGTCCCAAGCCCACTATCCCTTGATAACCACGACAAACGCTCTTTCAAGCATGCCGAAGGTACATGCCTCCCCAAGCGACCTTTGTACCTAACCTCCCAAACCCCCTTCACCCGTGGCCCCCAAATCTCCAGCACATGGCCCCAGCCCAATCCCCCACCCACATCGTGCCCTTCCCAATCTGCACCTGCAAGCCCACAGCACTCATCCCAGCCCCCCATCAACCGCACCTGCACGCACCCCTTCCCCATCCCAGCACCACGAAGAACAACACAGACACACCGGAGCAGCAGAGCTGCAAGGCGCGCGGGTGGCCTAGCCTAGTCAGCAAGCCCACCTGCCCCGCGCAACATGTGTCACCTCTGCGAGCCGGCAGTACAAGAGGTGACATAAGCGACCGAGGCAGTGCCCGCTGGATGACATGAGCGAGTGAAAAAGGATGCGCGACCGGGGTGAAAAGAGAAGGTCTAGGTCGTCGGATAAGTGCTTGGGTGGTACCGATGCTGCAGCTACGGTATAGCTGCAGTTGAGCAGGTTAGCAGGGGTGGGGGTGTGTGAGAGAGTGATGATGAGGGGGGGAGGGCTGTCAGATCGAGGCTATGGCCGCTGGGTTGGGCTGAGACATGTTTGGGTATGTGGGTATGTATGAGGTAGAAGGCTGGATTTTAGTCGAGACGTCGATAAGTCTTTGGCCGATGTGAATGAGGGGTCTAAGGGAAGGATGACTATTCCCGTCTTACTTCACAGGGCATGCGTATCAAGAACTTCTCCCCCGTGCGAGAAGAATACATGTGCACAAGTTGCGCTGCATGCACCCTATTCCTTCCTATTGACTCAAGAAGGAAAAAAGTACGCAGAAAGGAAAACAGGGCTGGTTACATTCGACGCCCATTTTCCTCCCACCCCCCCTCATTCTCATTCTAGTGTACTCTGCGCCTCTTCCTCCTCGCACCTCCTCCCTTTTGAGCAATGTAACATTCCACCCCCACCCTTTCCCCCCCTCTAGCTTTCTGCAAAAAACGTACGTCGGCAAAAAAAAAACAAGCCAACACCCTTCCCACCTCGGCTAATTGGGCAAGTTCTCGTGCTTTGCATTTGGCACCCACCCACCCACACATATATATACGCCTGCATATCTCGCAACATGACTCCTTGTCTAGAAGGGCGGGCCGTTGGATATCGCAACCAGCGCTTGAGCCTTTTCTCTGCGTTTGCAGCATGTGCTTTGAGATGCGAAAAACAAGTTGAAACAGTGGGGTAGGTAACACTTTCGCCTACCTACCTGCCCCCTCTCCCCCAAAAAAGAGTGCATGTTTGGGGGAGGGGAGGCCTTTGGGGGGGGAGGGAAGGGGGATCTCGGGTATTGCCCTCAATCCCAATCACTGTCGTCATCGTCGACGGTGGCCGTCTTGCCTTGTCGAATCTTGTTCGACGTCTCGTCTTCGTCGTCCTTCTTGCGCTGTAACCGCGAGTCTCCAAGTTTGACGGCTCCAACGTCCACTAGCAATTTTTCTACATCTGTGGTTTTGCAAAATCAGCATAACTCTGTCTCTGCTATCAGGAAAAAAAAAAGGTCCTCAAACTCACCTTGCAAACTTGTCCTTGGCCCCGCCAACTGCATCAGCGTCACAATCTGCCTCTTGATATCGCCGTCCTTGTAGATCAGAATCGTCGGCGTGTTCTTATCCGGGTACCCTTCTATACACAAATCTGCCCTCATCTGGCAAAACTTGACGTCTCCGAAGCGCTTCGCTAGCTCCCGCCAGTGCTCGATCATGACCCTGCTTTCGGTGTTCGTCCCCATGGAACTCGTCAGCAGCACGAGCACATAGGCGTCCTTGCTCGCTTCGGTCACGTCACGCGAGTAGTCGGGCTTTTGGAGGTGGTAGACTTGGTTGTAGACAGAAGAAGTTTTGATGCTAGACAGCTCGGCCATGCGCTTCTGACGGTATGACTCTAGGAAATCGTCGTCTTCGTCGTCTTCGAGTTCAGCCAGCTCGTCGAGGTCCTTGCCTTCGAGTCGGTTCTCGTGCGCTAGCTGTCGCGCCTGTTCGAGCGCTTCTTGGATCATGGGCGTTGGCGACGGAGGCTTCTCGGGGATGACGCCATGTTTGCGGAGGATATCGTTCCTGTGCAATATGTGTTAAATGTGGTTTTTATCTCGACATCACTGTGCGGTAGACTGGCTGACCATTCGGTATCGGCGTTGGGGTCGTCCACAGGGACATTGACTGGCATATCTGGCATCTGCATGGCTGCGGTTGAAGTGATACGATATATAGAGGCCGTGTATCGAATTGAGTAAACCAGAAGATTTTATCGTACTGTCAAAAAGTGTCGGTGTCGTGAAATGTTGATGCCTGCAAACTGTCAAATCTTTCGGGCAATGCGAAGCTCCGTCATGAACCCTGTCGATCTGCCCCGCCCCCACTTCAACTCCACGGCGCCAATCTTTTTGCCAGTACCTCTGTTAACAATACTGTGAAACCACAATCTTCTACTATTTTCTCTACTTCGACATCCATTCCAGAAATGCGACTCGTCGGCCAATGGCAATTTAAAGAGTTATACTGGTAGCGCAAAAGAGTGTTTCAATTTTGGTTTGCTCAAGTCCTGTATGTATATCCATCCGTTCTTATATCCATCACCATCACCAAATCGTTGTATTACCCAGCACCTCTATCCATCCACCTTCATATATTGCGAGAGCACTCTCAGATGATTGGTCGTAGTTGTTGTTCCTCAGTCTCAAAAGAACGTTCCCTTTTGACCAGCACGAAGACTGCTGTTCTCAAGAACAGCATCAGCATCGTGGTCGTCAATCGCCCCAGGCCGGTCGATAGACCGGGGAATGGGTCGGTCGAAAGCGTCAAAGCGACGGCCCTGAACCTTGGCCATGACCCAGAGGAAACTGATGCGAAGAGCGCAAGCGCCAAAAGCCCACAAGAGACCGCCAAACGGCGCGGCCACGAAAGCTCCTGCCCAGAAGTTAGCAAACACGTACGATAATCGAATGGGACCAGCATTGACTTACCAAAAGCGCTCCAGTCATTTGCATACAGTCCGCCCTCAAGTAAAAGCAATTTACCAGCAAGGGTGGCATCGCCATCATAGTACACAAGACCAAATAGAAAGATGGTGAAGATACCTCCAAGGCCTCCGACCACAAAATCAAAGCCACGGTACCAGTAGAACCTCTCACTCAAGCCAATGACCAAGCAGGGAACAACAGCCGCACTGACCAAATCACTGATCAAGAAGATTTGCAGAATATCCGGGCTGCGTAGTGCGACGACAACGACAGGGAAGATGAGGGCCACAACGCAGGCGCGGATGATCCATATGTTCAACTTGTTGCGGAAGAAGTCGTTGCTTCCCGTGCTAATCATGGCGGACTGGAAGGAGTCGAACGCAGCGGTTGAAAGCGAGACTGTCATGACGAGTACCACGCCTACAACCCAAGCAGGTAGCTTTTCAAGAAGAAGAAAGAAGGCGAGGGAGCCATTCTCTTCATCACCAATAGTGTAGGCACCGGACCATGCAGCGAGCATGCCCGCGACGCCAAGCAGCGTGAGAATGATGAGTATGCCCATGCTTGCGAGTGAGACTCCAATCCACAAGTCCTTGTCTGTGCGAGAGGCAAAGGTGCGCATCCAGAATCCTGAGAGGAAAAAGTCGTTGGTGAGGATCGCGACAGGGAGAATGTAGATGAGTTGCCATCCTAGCAGACTGGACTCAAGGTAGCCAGATTTGTCGATCAACGAGCGGTCAATGTCGGTTTCAACGCCCACAGCAATCACTCCCAAGATGATGAGACCGATGACCATCACACCCTGGATATTGTCGGTTATAAAAGAGACTTTGAAGCCACCAAGCGCTGTCGCTGTTAGTTGATCATCCCTTTGCTTTGACAAAATCACCCTTACATGTATAAATGGTAGTGACGGCACACTCGACGATGACAACGGGAAGCCCATTCAATCCCGTCAGCAGTGTGACGATTTGTTGCAATGCAGACAGCTCGGCAACCATGTACAGAAACATGGTTATGAGTGTGCAAGCACTGAGGAATATGCCTGCAACTACCCCGTAACGCTGCCTGGTCCATTCAGTCAGGACAAAGCCTTCGGGGCATTTGCGTCTAATGATGGGTCCCAGCGCGCCGAAGACAAGAAGCGGCAGAGAGGAAGACAAGGCGTATACCAGTAAGCCCTGAACGCCAGCAATGGTGGCGATTTGAGGGTACGTGAATAGAATACCCGATCCGAGAGCTATGAGTTAGGAAAGCCTAGGTCAGCGTCAAGTCAATGAGGGGGAGGAAGGGGAAGTGTAAGGGGGAGTAGCGGCAGCACGTTCCTCACGCAAGTATTATCTTGATCGAGTTCTTACGGTACTTCTCAGCTTCCCCTTGGCTGGAGTCAATACATCTCAGATGCATGGACCCAGCCTCAGTTCGGCGCCCGCAGTGTAGCCGCACAAAAGACTGACCTCATACCAGACGCGCAAGAGTAACAACGACTCTTGTGCGTAGTATTTTTTTGAAGCCAGCTTCTGCGAGAGATCTCAATACGAACCTAGAGGATTTCAAATTGCCTCATACGAGGACATGCGCTCCAAACGACGACATGATCCTACTGACGATAAAAAAAAGTCGCCGATCATGGTGGAATACCGATACTGCCGCTGCCTCTTCATGTGCAAAGCACAGGTGCACGAATGCACTCACCCGATGCGATGAAATTGAAAGCGAGCGGGACGCCTGTAACAATGGTCAGCTGATCTTCCTTTTCACTAAATACAAGGAAGAATTATTTTGCGCAAAAAAGGCGCAAAGCCGGGGAAGACGCTTATGCTGACCCTTCTGTGTGCGGTTGCTAGACAGCCACTCCGTCTTGGACTGGTGTCGCAGTCGCCATGCAACGAAGCATCCCAGGACCCTGAATCGTACATTGGTTAGGACAAGTCCACAGGTCGCCAAAAACAAACTATGACGTCTACTCACAAAAAAGAGCCAAGGGTAAGGTAGATGATGGCGTTGGACGCCGGCTGCGATGGCATGCCCATGGTGTGAGAATAGTCAAGATGCGAGGCGGGCGATCAAAGGCAAAATGGTGGATAGCTCTCGAGGATGCAGGTAAATCAGAGCCGCGAAGTTAAGAACATTGGGCAGGCAGGGTTAAGGTAATAGTTCGCCCCAAAAACTTTTTTGCTCGTACTAGATCCCACGCCTTGCTTGTTGCATCACTAGCGCTGCACGGAGAAACTGGCCGCGGGTGTTAGACATGGGGGTTTCTCGTGGGGTGATGAGCACGCTGACTGCTACAAGGTTTTTGCTACGGCCCATTACAAGTCATACTAGAGGACTGTTCACGCAAGAGTAGGTTTAGGATATTATTGCATTCTCTGACCGAGTATCCGTTGTGTTCCTCCATAACTTGAAAATCGAGTACCAAATAGTTTCTCCAGAACGCCTCGTCGCTCCATCGCGCAGCAAATGCGGCATTATCGAAAGTAACATTTTCTCCGTCACCACCACCCCCCAAAACTATCGACTTAGACCTGCCTGTAGAAAATAATTTTGCTGGCGGTTCCTTGGTAGCATGACCTGCCCTGGCCATTCTACCATGCGTGCCTGTCCCAATTTGGGTCTGCCAAAATATCAGTCGACGCTTTGAATATCCACTGCATATGGACTCACCCTGCACAAATGCCGCAAGCACCTTGCTGCCGGTTTGCAGTAGCGGATGGCCGACCACTATTTGCAGGAAGCGCTGAAGCCCTTCCCGTCGGTGCTCAATCACATCGTCGGAGAAGCGGTTGGTAAGGACCTTGCCCGGCAGCGGTGGTATGGTGACGCGCGCCGACTCTCGTTCGAGAATATCACGGAAGGCTTCGAATTCGCTGTACCGGCGGCGGACTGTCGACGACTTGAGCTTGAAGGCGGGGATGTTGGTGCGCATGACGATTTCGTAGGTTGTGTACATGCCACGGCCGACTCCTAGCACCCTGTTAGTGAAGCTTGCTAGACACTCGAAGCGCTTGCACTTACCGTGTGTCATAGGGTTTCTAACCTGTGCACGCGACAAATGTGAGCAAGGCTGCAGGTTCACACAAGGGTACGGGAGCTCCAGATCAGCCTACCTCTATCTCCAGGAAGTTCTCGGGAGGGCCATACAGCTCCTCAAAGCTCTGCGATCGCGCATCGGGTAGGGACTGCATCGTGGGCGTAGAATGTGGACGTGGAAGCTGGACAGAGGTTGGTTGCGCGAGAGTTGGACATCAATGGCGGGGCTATCGCGAACGAACTAATGGCCCGGCGCTTTGGTTGCTCTTGGTTTGGCGAGCTGTTGGCAACGCACCACGTGCATGCAACCGCCCTGCATGAACACCAGCCAAACTTATTACAGATGTGATGCAATGCCAATGGTTGTTTGCTGTAGCAGGATAGAGAGCTTAGGCTGTGGGTTTGCCTCTGATTGCTTTTGCGGAACATGCTAGAATGGTGGCCGTTGATGTCATTCGTGAATTTATCATCACGAGACAAATATGCACATCAACAGAACGGGTTATCCGTCGGCTGAACTACTTCGCGAATGTAGGCCTGTACAAGTGCAATAGTCTCTTGTTGACTACAGCCATGTCACATTGTCGAAACAGTACTGAACAACGGGATGAAGAGATGATATGACATCATCAGAACGGTAGTCATCCGGGTTTTCTTATCTAAACCCTCACCTTACGGCTAAGTCACGATAGTAACATTGCAAAGTACGAACAACCAAGATCCGAGGTCGTGAAGAAAAGTTGAAATGTATTGGCAAAAAAACAAAACTACACACTGTGGGCGCATGTTCGTAACCGCTCACTCTAAGAACAAGTAGTAGAAGCACAAACTCCCAGCCCATGCCTTGATTTTCGTCCTGTACCCGCTTTTGACCAGTCGTCAATCGTGAAAAGCGTAGAAACAAAACGAACGCCTAGCTTTTAAATTGCCATTTTCTACTGGCGATCCCTCAGGTGACGAGGCACCCACTTTCCGGTCGACGAGGCCGGAGCTTCGGTGGTAGGCCTCGACTCACGCTCGCCCTCACCCTCACGAGCTGGGGCATCACGGCGTGCACCAGGAGGGACGTAGCCACCAGTGGCGGCAGGGGATGCTTTCCTGTCTCCCCATCGATCTCCCCCACGAGGAGCCTCGAAGCGGCCACTGCCAGCAGCGCTGCCGCTGCCGCTGCCGCTAGCCTCGCGTTCGCGCCATCCGCCACCTGGGGCGCCGCCACTTTGACGCAGCGCCGGTGGGACATAGCCAGTCCTCTTGGGCGCCTCCGCCTCGGGGGCTGGAGAGGCGGCGGGAGCAGCAGCAGCAGGGGCTGGAGAGGTACTGGCGGCTGGGGGAGCCTGACCAGCGGCCTTCATAGCCTCACGCTCACGCCAGCTGGGCTTGCCGCCAGCCAGTTGCAGTCTTGGAGGACCGCCGGCTGAAGGAGTATCGGCAGCCGGCTCACGAGCGAAGGGGCGGCTAGCACCAGCTCCAGCACCGGCCCTTCGCTTGGCCATGGCCTCCTCCTCACGCTGTGCTTGCAGGCGAGCCTTCTCAGCAAGAGCACTGGGATATGTTAGTGTGTGGTTACGAAGCAGACATGGTAATACTGACTTGCGCTCTTCCTCCCTCTTCGCCTTTTCTTCGGCCAGTCGTGCACGCCTCTCCTCATCAGCCTTGGCCTTGGCCTCGGCTTCAGCCCTCTCACGCTCCTCTTCCTCGCGTTGGCGGCGTTCAGCCTCCTCACGCTCCCTCTTCTCCCTTGCGATGCGCTCCTTGACCTCCTTGACACGAGCGGCCTTTTTGCTTTCAAGCTCCTTCTGTGCAATCTTCTGGCGCTTCTCAAACTCAGCCTTGCGCTGTTGCTTGACAGTAGAAACGAACTGCTGGTAGGGTGACACCAGTCTTGACAGACGGTGCTTGAGGGCAACGTCCTCTTTGTGCTTTTCTTCGGCTTCCTTGAGCTCCTCAGCCTTGGCCTTCTCGTAGGCTGCAAGGTCGGCCTCCTGTTGCTTCTCGTAGTCAGTCTTGAGGTGCTTGATCTCCTCCTTACGGTAGGCTCGCTCCAAGTGGTCGATACGCTTGCCGGTGATGCGGAGCTGTTCGCCAAGTTGGTTCTTCTCCCTCTCAAGAGCTTGAAGCTTGAGGATACGGATCCTCTGGGAGTCGAGATCATCCAGATCTTCCGGAAGCTCAATGTCAACCTTGGTGGTGGCCTTGAGTTCCTTGATCTGCTTCTCCATTTCCTCGCGCTGGATACGCTTCTGCTCAGCCTTCATGCGTTGCTCAGCACGCTGCTTCTGCTCCTCGGCCAGGCGGCGAGCCTCCTCATCCTTGATCTGTTGCTGGCGGATGAGTCTCTTAGTTTGCTCCTCATTCTCCTTGGCCTGCTGGGCCTTGAGGGCAGCCTCCTTCTTTTGCGAGATGATGTCGCGGCGGGTGAGAATGTCCTGGTGTTCCTTCTCGGCACCTTCCTTGGCACGGGCAAGTGCAGCCTCCTTGGCGCGCAGACGGTCTGCGTTGAATGAAGGGTCAACATACTGGCAGGTGACAAACAGAGACTTGGCAAGGCGGGTAAGTTGAGAGCGCACAATCTCGGCAGGGGTGCTCTGCAGACGCTGCACGGAGCGGGACTCAGTCTCGGCTGATCCCGCACCAGAGCCAGGGTGCATGGCCTTTGCTGACGAGAAAACGTCCGAGTCGAAAGTAAGGACACCCGTAGCGTGGTCAGTGCGGATGGCGAGATCGCCCTTCTTGCAGCCGTTCATGATGAACTTCTCAATAGTGCCGGCGCTAACGTGGAAGGGCTCAGGGAACTGTGCAAGGCCGAGCACAAACTTGATCTCGACCGAGTCGTAGACTTGAGAAAGCTGCTGGAAGAGACGGGTGAGGATGACCTGCTGGAGCGGGCCAACGTACTTTTGCATGTCCTCATCAGCACCAATTTGAGACAGGATTGGCGAGATCTTCTTGCAAATGGAGAGGGGGTGGAAGTCGACCTCGAGGATGTTGTAGAGGTCGCGGATCTCGGGACGGACACGCTTGAGCAGGCCCTTGCTGAGAGCATCTTTGAACAGAATAGCACGTGTGGGGGCCTGGGACATGCCGAGCAGGTTGGTAAGACGCGAGTTCTTGTTCTTCCTGGCCTCGTCAACGTCGACAAGAGCACCACGGGAGCGCGAAGTGCTGATGACGGGAATGGCAAGAGCGGACAGCAGGACAAACGAGGCGGCCTTGGTCATGTCGGCGTCGGTGACAGCTGGGTTGTCCTTCTTAGGGCTCTGTCCAGAGGCAACGGCAGCGGCGGACTGGCGGAGGAGGTTGTAGTAGCGGCTGTATGCAGCAGCGTGGAACAGGTAGTTCTCACTGACCAAGAAGATGCGAGTCAGCTTCTCGAAGTAGTTGGCCATCATGATGTTCTTGGCTGGGCGCTTGCTCAAGCTGAGCAGGGTGTGGATGTCCTCGACGCTGCGGAAAGCCTCCTGCCAGAGCTCGAGCTCGACAGCCACGTTGAGCTGCTGGAAGCGTGTGTCAAGGTGGCGCTGCAGCGTGTCTGGGTCGGACAGGTTGATGGCGTGCATCTGCGAGGAGAACTTTGCGGCATTCTGGAGATGGTTGCGGAGCAGCTCGCAGAGACGGCGGAACTCGGTCTTGCGGGCGTACTTAGAGCAGAACTGGAAGGCCTGGTGGGCGGTCGACTGGTACATGAGCTCCAGGCGGGCATTGTTCTTGAAGATGTCGAGGACGGTGCGGTATGTCTCCCACAGGAACTTGAGCCATGGGGTAACAATGGCCCGGTCGGTGCGGTCGCGCGACTGCTCGCCCGAGACGGTGGAGAGGAGGATGGACTCGGGCGTCTCAGAGGCCTCGAGGTCGTCGATGTTCTTGTCGTCCGAGGGCTCGAGCGAGGACTGAACCTCGTCGGCCTTGGCCTGGGCCTCTGTGACCTTTTGCTCGGCGAGCTCGATGAAGCGCTTGAAGACGGTCTCGATGGTGCCGACGTTTGTGTTCTGGGCCGTGTTCTTGTACTGGTAGAGGCCGTCCTTGGCGAGCTTGCCCTTGCGCAGATCGACGCAGAGCTCGACAAAGAGGATCATGACGGGCTCCAACGAGGTGATTGGGCTGTTGCGGGTGCGCTTGGAGGTGACATGTTCGTGGAGGAGCTGGAGGGCAGCCTGGTGCTGGTCGACTCCGATGAGTTCCTGGGCGCGTTTACTGCGTGGTATTAGCTGGGGGGTGCTGGGTGCGTGGTGGGTGTGTGATTGTGAAGCGGGGCGGCGCACAGAGTGTTCTCGGGCTTGGAGTGTGGTGGTGGCGCCATGCTGGGCAGATTGATGTCGCAGATCCAACGGCTCGGGTCGGATGGGCTTTACAGCAAGCGGGCGACGCAGCCAAGGGCGTTGGAGGTTGAGAGGCGGTTGCGGGTCTCGCTCTCTCTCACAGGCGGTGGTGGGAAAGTCAGGGCGTTGCAAAATGGTTGTGCTAGGCTGAGGTAAGCGAGCTCGCGGCGGACGCGGCACATGAGCCCCCGCACAGAGGCATGCATGGCCAGGCCAAACACGGCGCCGCACCGTGCAGGGCAGAGCAGTGCAGGCAGCGAGCCAGCGAGCGAGTGGGCCCCGATAGCGACTGAAGCCATGGAGCGCTCGTCTGGGCGAGCCAACGCGATTGCGTGGGCGGGCGTCTTGTTTTGATGTTGCTGGGCTGCTGCACTGCTCGCTACGCTCTGGGCCGTGGGTGGCATGGCCAAAGCCAAAGCCAAAGCCAAAGCCAATGAGGCGCTATGCCGCAACCGAACGGGGCCCGAACCAGCCCAGCACCAGGCCCGTCCATCAAGGGGATGGGTGGCCCGTCTTCCAACCACCTCTCCTTGCATCCCGTGCTTCACCTGTCGCCCTTCTCTGCACCCTTTGCCAGCTCTCCTGTTACAGTCGCGGCAGCAGCAGCTACAGCTCCGGCTCCAGCATCCAGCATCCCTCTCGCGCTCATCTCTGGCGGCAGGCTCACACCCGGCTGGCCGTCTTCGCTCCTTACCCCCTCTCTTCCCTACCCGTCTCCTGTCCACGCCGCCCACGACCACGACGCCACCACCACCACCACTACCACCATCAGCTCCATCGCCATAATACCCAGTGACGCCCGTCGCCATCTCTCCTCTTCCCTTATAGCCTAATACTTTTCCCACGCGCACCATGCACGCCATGTCGACCATGATGGCCGCCGCGCCCTACGAGATACGAACCGGCGGCGACGGCAAGACCAAGAAGCAGAGCATGGCCGAGCTCAAGCTGCGACGCCTCACCGAACTGAACCAGCGCCTGCGCGAGGACCTGGAGCGACGCAGGATACCCGTTTCCGAGGCTGCTCTTGAGTATGTTGTCCGATAGATTAGGGGGACGAGGCAGTCGCGCGACAAGGCAGCTAACAAGGCATTGCAGTCTCATTGCATTCACGGACAAGGAGCCCAAGGACTGGATGGTGCCCTCGCGATGGGGAACAGTAAGTGGGCGCGCGTTTGATTGCGCACTTTCCCCGTGTTTGTTTGGCGAGATGCTAATGCGAGGATGCAGATTGACAAGCGCGACGACCCGTACGCGCCCCAGCAGAGCAACGGCTGCTGTGCCGTCATGTAAACAACGAGCAAGATGCAAATGGGTCATGTCCATTCACGGCGTTTCTGCGGGGTCGGTCGGGCTACGGCAGAGTGATTTTCTTTTCCCATGTTTTGGAGAAGGTCGATAATACCCAAAGGAACCCGCCAACGTGTTGTCGCATTGGCCTGGCAAGCACAACAACTGTCGGACGGGTCTCTCATGTTCATTTCACCCCATGTGTAAATTAGGCTTGGATGCGGAGCTCGCTGCTGGCTGCTGGCTGCGGAGGGTCGGACACGGCAGTGCAGCGCAGCGTAGCGTCTGTTCGCTTTCTTTTTCTTTTTTTCCAACTTCTCATCGGCCACGCTGGCTAGCTAGGGGGGAATCTTTTTTATTTTATTTTTCTTATATCACGAGATGAGAGCGCTCGCGTAATTACAAGTTTGGCCGGTGGAGCTTTTTAGTCTTGTTATGAAATGCAATTGCAGTGTGCCCAATTGTTTTGATACTGGACCGCAGAGGTTGCAAATTGGCGCGCCAAAGTTGCCCAAAGGGGCAGGTGGATGAGGTTGCGCTTGCCCGAGAGATTAACAGGGCGCGCCCTCTTGTTGCCCACTGCATTACCCTAACCCTGCGCTACCAGAGACACAGCCGAGCCGGGCGGCACACAACCAACCACGGTCGCATTGGGCCTACGTACCACGCACGCAGACTGGACAAGGACCAAGAGCATCGGTGCGGGCGCAGACAAGCCTCGCTGGACCGACCGAACGTGCCTTGATTATTACACCCATGCTTGCTGCAGCTGCACATGCACATTACCGCTATGGGTGCCAGCGCCGCGGAGCAGCTGGCGCCAGGCGGCGCGCTATTGGCCAGCTCATCCCGCGCGTCGAGATGGGCAGCGCACTGCAAATGGCCAAAATACACATGCGGTGCTGCAGCAGCAACAAAAGCGTCCTGTTGCGAGTGGCCGAGTGAGACGAGACCCTGCAATCTATAATTGCATGTGTGCGCTCGCCATGGCCGCAGCGAGTCATTTCTGGCAGTCACGAACCACAACCACGAGCTCGCCAAACACGACAAAGCCCTCGACATAGTTGTAGTAAAACCCACCAGCACCCTCGTCAGGTGCGCGCGCCCTGTCTCTCGTCCTGCACCCTCGCCGCCGGCACATGGCGACGATAATAGGCTGACGTCGCCAGCCAGGTCGTCGCAGACCGGCCTTTGCTGGCCATGACCCACGCCCAAGTCGACATGCGCGCGCGGAACATGCCCCCCATTTTATCAAATTCCCGTGGGGGTCCCTCTCCACCCGGCCTCTTCTCGTCCACCCTCGCCGGCCACGACAGGTAGACCGACCTCAGACCTGTTCCTGTTCCTGACCCTGTCCCTAGCCCAACACCTGCTCCAGCTAGAGTCCAAGAGGCCGTGTGCCTTGCTCCCACGACGGCACCAACAACGTACGCCGGCGGCCCTCGACAAGCGGCACATGCTGCTAACGTGTAGGCGCAACCATCCCGGTCCCAGTTCCGCCCCAGCCCCACCCACCTGTCTTCGCAACACCAAATTTCTCCCTTCTCTCTGCTCCTGCGCGCAGACGACATGAACAATCCGGCTGCGCAGTCCTGGACGGCACCAGAGCAGTACACCATGGACACCTCCACCGACAACTTTGCTGGCGCAGAGTTCATCGACTTTGACAATCTCGATCTTGACTTCAATATGGACGGGTACAACAGTCACGGACCCGCCTCGACTGGGAACCAACTCGCCGATCTGACCGACTCACTCAACGTCCACCACCTCCAGAACCAGTTTCCCCCGCAGCTTGCCCCAGACTATCCCAATGGCTCCAACGGTCCCCAGGAAGCTCACAATGTCGATGCTCATCATGGCCTATCCCACTCGGCCAACAACTTCTTCGACTATGCCATGTCCCAGCACTCTCAGCCTAACACGCCAGCCTTCTCCCAACCGCCAGACCAACTATATCGCCCACACCAGCGTGTTCCCCCGACACCAAACAGCACAGAGTTGCACGGTGACCCCGGCCGCTATCTCCACCACCAAGTCGAGTCGCATCAAGCCATCTTCGACCAGCGCTATCACATGCCCAAGGATGACACAGTATGTTAGACCTGGGAAATGCCATCTCTGACCTTGTGCGACTGACGCTATACAGACATTTACTCCACTCGTCTCACCTGCCGTCACACCGCATGATGCGAGATTCCAGATCCCGGACTTCAACATGGGTGGCTCCTACTTCAGCCCTCTCACTTCTCCCGCCTTGACGGCTCAGAGTCACCAACATGCACACCAACCATCGCAAACCACAACCTCGGGAAGCTCCACAGGCCATTCACCCATTGACGTCGACATGGACATGCTGGGGGAACCTGCCATGGGCACACAGGAACAGGCGAGAAGGACCCGGAGGGCCTCGACCAAAAGAACTATGCCACGCGCCAGCGCCAGCACCCGCGTACGCCAGTCTCCTATTGTCAAACCAAACAGGCGGAAAGCGACCGTTTCCTCACTGATTCCGCCAAAGGATGTCACTGACCTCATGCAAGAGGCGCGCTCGCAACGTCCATTCTCAAATGGCCTGGATGCACCCCGCACTCGCGAAAGTTCAGAGACGGATTCCATCTCACCTGAGCCCATGTTGTCAGAAATGCGCCCGCCGCCCAAGCCTGGCTCTTGCACAGCTTCGCCTGCCGTCCTGGCCCAGCGCAGCAGCCAAAGCAGCACTCCAGCGACTCCAGCCTCGCTCATGCGCATACAGCCATCACCTGACTTCAACGGATCGGAGCAGGCTCTACCAGTACTGGACGATCTTACCCTGCCCGAGGCCTCTCTTGACAGACCAAGCCTGTCAAGGTCAGACACGGCAATTCGCGATGCTGACGCTGATACGCCTCGCTTATCTGCGCGAAAGACACCGAAACTGAACCCTCTAAGCACACCTGGTGCATCCATGTCGAGTCGACCAAGCCCCATGCTCGATGCCATGTCTACTCCAACAAGTCCAGCTTTCTCCATGACTTCCAGCAAGAAAGACACAAAGCTGTCTCGCAACCCCAAGAAGCGGAACAGCGTCAGCTCGCACCTTGTCAGCCCTGCTTTGATGCCCAAAATCTCTCCGAGCATAAAGCCTCTATTGCCAGACGGCGGTGGTGGTAAGCATACCACTGACATTGACCAAGAATTTTGAACTGACATTCAGTAGGTTCTACTGACAACACCCATGCTCTCCTGCTTGCGTCCAAGTCAAACTACCAAAACATTCTCGACGGTACTACTGTTCCTGGCGTGGTCTACCCCACGTCTCTATCAACCAACCTCACTTCAAAACGTACCTCGCACAAGATTGCCGAGCAAGGTCGCCGAAACCGTATCAACACCGCTCTCCAGGAAATGCAAGCTCTCCTTCCCTCGCCACGCTTTGGTTCCACATCCGACGCCAAAAGCCCAGAGACGAGCGCACAAAATTCAAACAATTCAAAGGCAGCCAAGGTCGAAAGTGCGATTGAGTACATCAAGCAGTTGAAGCAGGAGGTGTCGGAGCGGGATGAACTGCTGAGCAAAAAAGACAATGAGATGGATGCTCTCAAGAAGGAGTTGGCTGAACTGAAGCGGAGTCGTTCGGAGAGCTCAGTACCGGAGGCAGCAACGGAAGCAGCAACAGAGGCAGCAACGCAGCCAAAGGCGGAACCGTCACCCAGTCCAACGGACGGCAATGAGACTTGAAGAGACGCGGCACATGGATGAGATTTTGATCATTACACCTGATACCCACCCTGTTCTAGGGGAAAATACATGGCACAAATCAGCTTGTGCTGTTTTTCCACCAGCAAATCGTTTGCGGTTTCCAGCTCTAGCTCTAGCAACAAGAGAGTCACCCAGCCACCACGCCCGTCTTGCTTGTCAAATTCTCGATCTGGACACGTAGCAGATTCGCAACTAGGTTGCTATTGCGTTAGCAACGCAGGCTTACATGTTTTTTTTTCATGTCAGCTTCATTGATGGAAACTACCTAATGTAGCCGGAACTTCTTCTTGGGGACAAGAACAGAGCTTGGGAATATACGATTGATGTGCCACGCTTGTACTGCAAACGAACGCATACTAATTTCTCTGAATGAATGCTATAAATGATGCGCCATTGACCTCTCCTTTTTTTTCCCCCTTCTATTGGTTTTCGTCTTCTATCAGAAAGAGAGCCAACTGTTTATTCTTGTAGCTCCTACACTAGCTGTAATACTCATGTCTAATCTTATGGTAGAGAGGCAATAATAATTTTTTGGCAATCTATCAAAAGGAGTGATAGGTACTGCGTGTTCTGTGATCCAATTCCTTTCTCTTTAGTGTCGATTATTTGAAGAGGAAAAGTATGGATGATATTCCTCTTTGTAACATGCATAACTAACTAGTTAACTGTAGCTTTCAGAATATTAATATTTTGTTATTCGTCTGATTTTTTAATCTTGGTGTTGCCCGAATAAGATGATGAGTTTTTAATGATGAGAAATATTTTTGAGGAGAAAAAATATTAGTTGTTAGTTAGTTACAACTAGTTAAATTTAGTCTAAATAGAAAACAATTCTTCTACCTAGTGATACCAAGGTATATTCATACATTTTCTGTTAATAAATAACTATAGAGTTTTTGAGTGGCTGTTTATAACATTTTATAGGCAAACCTGCTTTCACAAGAAATGTTAATATCCATCTTTGGCCAAGACGAGACTGTCCCTCCAGACAAGCCTCGACGGATCTTCCCGCACGGTGGGGCCATCGGACATCGAGGACGATGCGAAGCGCACTAATAATATGCTGAGCGCACATGTTTTCCCTGTAGACGACGGGTCCAGGGGCCTGAAAAGGTGAATGTAGATCGGGCTCTGCAGATGCAGCACCATCAATCTCATACAATACCCGGTATCGAAAGATGTGCTGCTAGACGGTCGCAAAGATGCTGAGATGTCAGATCTTGGCTACCTCGGCCGTCTTGTTTTGGTAGTAGTGGGGAACCCGGACGTGCACAGGCCGGCGGCAGCCTCACAAGCCATCACCGTCCTGTCTCTTTTTGCGTCGGACCTGGCATATTATTTGCCCAGACAATCAAAACTTGTACTAGTGCGTTTGCGAATCACACCGTGCATAGTGAAATACGACATGACATGCTACATCTGCCATCTTCTCCTTGGGCAGACCTTGGATAATTTCTTTCACCCCTTGGTAGCGACCAGCGCCCATGTACTCTTGGTGCACGCCACAGGGGAGGCAATCAAACTCAATAGCGACAACTATACACAACTGCCGCTGCCATTAAGAGCCCAACAACGGACCAACGGCGGTGTGGGGTATCGGTAATATGGGCTCCGAGTGATGTTATTGTTAGTGCCCGAAACATCCGTCCCAGCCTCCCTCGGATCGCCTCAATTCCTTGAAAACGAAGCCATCTTCCCGTGCGTGGTTTAGTTTTCGCGGCAGTTGTTCGCGCCTCTTCTGCTTCACGCTATCAAACCGTGCGCGGGGTCGAGCTGTAATGACGCTGTCTGTACCCATGCTACATCATCCATGCTACATGTTTCCCCGCATTCCCAGAACCTGGTCGTTTTTTCTCTGGTTAAATACATAGGTACCTACCAGGTCTGCATATCGTTATGTAGTTCTGTCAATTCAAACCGGTCCAGCCATGTATCTACCGTCCTTGTTCGTCGTTGCGGCAATTTTTCAAAGTACCGTAGCCATCCCTCATGCTAAGCCCTACGAGAAATGGAAACGGCAATCTGCGTCCAGCGCTACACGTGTGGATCTTGGCTATGAAGTTTACGAGGGCGTTGCAAACTCGTCTACTCGCTTGAATACGTTCAAGGGGTACGCTACTGCTACGCATGTTGAGCGTCTTTACACTAACTTCATTGCAGTATTCGATTTGCAGCCCCACCTGTCGGATCTCTCCGATGGCAGGCACCCAAAAGCCCAGAATCCAATCGAAGTGCTGTGATATCTGCCGCCGATGAAGGCCCTACCTGCCCTCAGTCGCCAGTCGCCCCGGCCAGAGGTGGCGCACAAGGAATCACCGGTAGCGAAGACTGCCTTTTCTTGAATGTGTTTGCTCCACAGAACGCTACTGATCTACCTGTACTTGTCTGGATTCATGGTGGCGGGTATGGACTGGGATCTGCTGTTTCGGCGGACTTGAGTGCGATAATCAACGCCAACAACAATAGCTTCGTTGGCGTGGCTATTCAGTATCGTGTAAGTATAACCCCATCATAAGTTGATTATCTTGGAGCTGATAATGCAATATAGTTAGGGGCTTTCGGGTTTCTGGCAAGTGATGAAGTTCACAGAAATGGAGTCGTGAACGCTGGCATCCTAGATCAGATGTTTGCTCTTCAGTGGGTTCAGGCATATATACACCTCTTCGGCGGTGATCCCAATCAAGTCACCATATTCGGCGAATCTGCAGGAGGAGGCTCAGTGATGCTGTTAGACATTGCGTATGGCGGCACACTTGGCACCTCCTTGTTCAGAAATGTGAGCGTGCTCCTCCACCCTCGGGATGAATCGTTGTGCTGAACGTCGCAGTCAATTACCGCTTCGCCATATTTGCCGCAGCAGTGGCATTACAAAGACTGGGTTCCTTCCCAGTCTTACTATGCTTTCGCCGCAGCTGCTGGGTGCCCGGCAACGTGGGCCTACGGCAACAGTTCCCAAACCATCTTTGAATGCCTCGTCTCGCAGAGTACCGAAAAACTGCAAAACGCTTCTGAACTTGTTTCCGCATCGGGCACGTACGGAACCTGGGGATTTCTCCCAGTAACAGGTCAGTTCAATCCCTTCTCTACTAAATCAAAATAACATTACCGCCTGTAAACAGCATAAAAGGAAAGGAGCCTCTTGCTACAAGATTATTTATTGACTAAACATCTAAATTGAGAGGCATTCACTAACTTTTACCCACAATATGGTAGACGACGTCTTCATCCAATCCACCCCGAGCAAAGCGCTCCGCGAGCGCAAAGTAAATGGACTGAACCACCTTTCGGGAAATAACGCTCAAGAAGGCGATACTTTCGTACCGCACAACATCACGACCGAAAATGACCTGGTAGATTGGATACGCCTTGTTTTCCCGCTCTTTACGCAGGACGATATAGCCAAACTACTTTACTACTATCCTTCATCGAACGTCAGCGATTCTTCGGATGGTCTCACAACATTTGCTACAGACGGAAGGAACGAACCCACGATAGTCAACGTCTCACAGACTGCTACAGGACAGCAGCAGCGAGTGCAAGCCATCTATGGCGAGTCGACCTTTGTCTGTCCTAGCTACTGGCTCGCAGAAGCGTACAACGCCCGAGGCCGAACAGGCTATAAGTACCAATACTCTGTGCCCCTTGCTTCCCACGGAGCAGACGTGGCCGCATACTTTGGCCCACCTGGGCCCAACCTGGGACCGGATTTTGTTCTTGCCTTCCAGCGCATCTTGGGCAACTTCGTCGCGACTGGTAATCCGTCCATCTCAGCGTCTATCGCCAGCGGCAGTAGTTCCAATGCAACAATAAGTGATTCTGGTTTGGACAACTGGCCCGTATTCGCCTTGTGGAACCCTCTCATGGTCAACTTGAACCAGACTGGCGGAACACCATTAGTACAGGACTTGTCTAAATCTCAATATCCCACAGGAATCAATCGAAATGTCACAGTGTTCATTGGCCCTGGGCTGATGAATGACATTTCATTGGTAGATGGATACTCATGGGAAGGTGGACGTGGTAAGCGATGCGATTTCTGGTTGAGTGTGGCAGATATCACACCAGCATGAGTCTTGCATTCCACTCAGTGTGTGTGTGTGCCAGGATTGGAGGAATCGGATAATAATAATGTGGTGAAATTCAAAAGGGGTCGGGTAGAGTGAGCTTGTTCACCATGTTGTATTGAGTCTCGAATCTCTACATGGTCCTGAGAATCAAGAGTTTGCCGGTAATTTACACAAAACTCTCACCGACCATTGTGCAAAAAGTCGACGTTAAAATCACTACATCACATACAAACTCATTTCAAGCCAAGGTTTTCGCAAAAACATATATTTCTAAAGCAAAGCAAAACAAACGAATAAAACCACCATCACTATACTTCCACCCGGCCCCTCCCCATCTCCGAGCGCAACGGTAGCAAGCTAGATCTCCTTCTTCCCCGTCACCGGAAGCCGTCTTCTAGCCGCCCACGTATTGCATCCCTTCGAATCTACCATACCAGCCAAGCTTCAGCCATAATTTCTTCCGAGTGATACAATTTAGCTTCGTCCCCTTTGTTAAGCTTTACCTCCCCACAAGCTGGCAGCCAAATCCGAAGGGGGGAAACGCAAGGAAATGTACTTCAAAACAACCATATAAAGGACAAGGGGGCAGGGGGGGAGATGATTAATGCGAGGTGAAAATCAAACAAACATGAGTGATCAGCCCAGAGAGCAGCCCAGTGACGCTAGCTTCGCAACGGGTTTCGCATGATTTCTTGCCTCCAGTCGGGCAAGAACCGTTGAAACATGTCCGTTTGCGAATTAAAATGCTGTGCCAATTTGAGATGACGTATGGGTCAAGCCCTCCAGAGATATGAGATGATTGACAGGAACCCGTGACCATAGCAGGTGTGAGACATCAAGTGCCGCCCTAGGTCCGTATCAGGTTCTTGACGAATGTGTCCCATGGACTGATCAATGAGCGACGCCGTCCACAATGTTGCCAGGACGGCGGTGCCGCATTTCCCATTCGTTGAACGCGCGAAGCCAAATCCAAAAGAAGTGGCCCCTCGCAAAGAGTTGAGATGACGAATCGAAAGCCGCATCAAGAATCAGTAACCGGAAGCATACTGGTCCCCGCCACGCTTATTGGCCGAACGAAGCTGCCTGAAAGAAAGAACAAGGTTAGTAAGGTCTGCATCTGCCATTTCCCCCCACGCTAAGCGTTATCACACCAAACGCAAAGGAGAGGGGTCCCTTACGAGGATCAGATATATCGAACTCACATTCCGGTGCCCTCCTGGCGTGCGTTGACCGGTCCGCGCTTGGTGCCAGCAGCGGTGCCGGCGTTGGCAGCAGCCGTGGTTGTGACGTGGCGTCCGCGACCCTTGTCGTCTTCATCGCCCTGGCCCTGGTTGGCGGCCTGGGCGATGGCTTGGGCGTTCTTCTGGTACTTGTAGACAGTCCAGTCGAAGACGTAGTCGTACTGGAAGCCCTCACGAACAAAGAGATCGCGGAAGATCTTGCGGAGGTACGAGTAGTCCGGCTTGTCGTCAAAACGCAGAGAGCGGGTGTAGTTGAGGTAGATGGCGAACTCGTTGGGGAAGCCACGGCAGAGGACCTCGGTGGGTGTGGTCATCTTCTTTTCCATGATGCGGTCGTATTTCTGCTTCTTGGTGGCCGCCTTAAGACCCTGCCACGGAAGGGAACCACGGCAGAAGTAGAGCATGACATAGCCAAGGGACTCCATGTCATCACGGCGAGATTGTTCTGGTCATGTCAGCTGTGAAGGCCAAAATCGGGTCTATGTAAGGGATACGTACCGACACCCAAGTGAGTGTTAATACTGGCATAACGGGCGGTACCAGTCAAGTTCTTGTTCTCACGGTAAGGAATGTGGAAGTGAGTCTTTGGGTCACGGTACTTCTTGGCGAGACCAAAGTCGATGACGTTGACCTGGTTTCCACGCTTGCCAATGCCCATGAGGAAGTTGTCGGGCTTGATGTCGCGGTGGATAAAGGACTTTGCGTGGATGTACTCGATGCGAGAGATGAGCTGATCGGCAAGCAGCAAGACCGTCTTGAGAGAGAACTTGCGGTTGCAGAAGTTGAAGAGATCCTCGAGTGAAGGGCCGAGCAGATCCAGGACCATGGCATTGTAGTCGCACTCAGTTCCAAACCAGCGGACAAAGGGGATGCCGACACCGCCAGCGAGCGACTTGTAGACACGGGCCTCATACTCGAGCTGAGGATGCTTGGCCTTGACGCTCTCGAGCTTGATGGCAATCTCCTCGCCAGAGATGATGTTGGTACCTGTAGGGGTGGGTTAGCTCAGCTGAGCCGAGGCCGAGGCTGAGAGGGCGGCCTTTGTTACGCACCGAGATAGATGTCACCAAAACTGCCGCTGCCAATCTTGCGGCCGATTCTGTACTTGTTGCCGACGCGGAGATCCTGATGCTGTTAGCCTTGTGGTTTGCAGGAGCTGGGCTTGTCCGAGGGCATGACGATGGTGGTCATGACGAAAGGACGAAGCGGGGAGCGGCGGGAGCGTACCATTGTCGTCATGATGGAAGGAGGTTCAACCTGGAGGAGGTTGGCCTAGTGGTGAGGGTGAGGTGGTGGGTGGGCCGAGGGTGTCGACGATGGGGTGTGGTGGTGTTTTGAGGATCAGCCTACTGTGAACGGACCGGTCAGTATGAGGCTTTTGCCTACAAAGGCGGTGAGTAAGCGGGGAGTGGGTAGCCGAGAAACGCTAGAAGACGCAGTCGAAGGCGGCGGCGACAAGGAGCAGGCCGAAGAGAGTGGAGAAGAAGGGAGCGAGGAAGAAGGGAGAGTGCAGGTGGTGCAGAGGCTTGTGGTGAGGGAATCGAGGGCGGGCTTGGGTGCAGCGAGCGGAGCCGGGTTGATGAGCTGGGCAGGACTTACAATAGGGCGTGAATCAGCCCAACGGAAAACGGCAGCGCAGAGGCTGTGTGGGCGACGGCGAGATGGCGAGCGTCGGGGTGGATGAGAGAGAGAGAGGACGTGGTTGAGTGATGGGCGATGCACAGAGGCAGAAAGCCTGGCGGAACAAGCACCGGGCGGTTGTTTGTGCTGGCTGTGCTGTGAAAGCGCGGATGAAGAGAGAAGTGGAAGGTGCAACCACCGCATCGCACCTGCACTGCACTGCACCGCACCTGCTGGCACGGCGCCGGCTGCGGCTGGGCGGCGGCTGGCCTGGGCGCGCAGTCGTCACGTGGTCCGCTAGGTGGCGACGTCCTTCATCCTCGCCTGGCCCCCACTGCGCGTGCGGCGGTGCCCATCCATGGCATGGCTGTATCAGCCGCCGCCCGGAACCCATTGCTACCCAAAGCTTTCTTTTCTTCTACATGCTCTCGTCGCCCTCGCCCAGCGTGTCGCCAGAACACCAGTTGCACGCTGCGTTTCAAGTGCCGCACACTGAGCCACCCGATGCTTCCACGCCGCCCCTTTATGCGTCATGCGCACTCCAGCAATAGCGCCATCATGACTTGCCCTGCCCATCGCCACTGTTACCAGACAAAACCCGCGCCCTGCCCGACATCTCCCATGTATGGGCAAATCTGACGGCCCGAAGGAGGCTCGCTGCAGCTCGCTTCGCTTGCAATTCACATGTCTGCTCGGCAGGTACCGCTCAACCTTGCCTGTATGTCATACTGTAAACTGGAGCATAGCACACGTACATGGCGCCCAGCACCTGCATGCTCACAATGATGCCATTGATCCCCTTTTCCTGCTCAAAACAGTGCAAATCAAGTTCTTATCGCTGTTTGGTACTCTAACCAGTCGGTTACCGAATCCAGACACACGCCTCGGCGAGGTGCATTACCCCGTGTACCCAGAGAAAAGTGCCGTTTGGGAACTGTCATCCGGCTGACTGGTTGTAACATCATCCCATTTCACACCGTATTTTAACTTTTCCTGGGCTAGCCAAATAGACGTGACCTACACCGTACATAATAATAGCAACTGATACTTACCAAAGGGCTTGGTCCTCGATTAGCACACACAATTCGTAAAGTGTCGTCCGAGTGTTGCCCTAGCAATTGCTCTTCTCTCCCAACGATCCAGACCTCTACTAATTCGTCCCAAGTCAGCAATACATTAGCTAATGTCAGCCAAACTATACTGCTGATTGTCTTTGAGCCACTCATGGTCCGTGTCCCACGATAGACGCCTTTTGCAATGTTGAGCACAACTTGCTTTTCCTTACATAGAACCTGGCCCATTCCAAGCACGCACGTCATGATCCACAAAGCAGGGGGACACGCTCAAGCTGGTTGTTGATCAGGGTCGATTGGACAAAATCTATGTGGCCGTCTCAGTGCGAGATTTCCATTCCTTTCCCACCGCCGCGGTCTATTTTACATTGCCTCTGATAACATCCATATGCTCAAAACCCGCTTCCCGCGTCAAATGGCTTGAGGCTTAGTGGTTCGCCGACTGGTTCTTGACGGCGGGGTTTCGCGGGTCGTTCTTGTACTCATCGGCTGTGCCGTGTCAGCTTGCGATCAAGGAAAATTGGTCAACCTCGTGAGGTTTCCAGATATAGGCTACGCACCCTGGGCCATGGCGTTCGCGGCAGAGTTGACTCCGTAGAGGATGACAAGGCCTGGTGATTTCCGTCAGTCCAGCGCTTCCCACATCCATTCATTCTTCCATGCACTTCGCAAGCCGCCCACACTCCATCTCTTTCTTTGCTCCAAATCTCTGCTTTATGGGTGCATTGAGCCACGCAACGTACCGGAGACGTAGAAAGGCCACATGGGCTTGGCTGTGATTCCTTTGTTAGCAATGGTTCGAGCTTCACAGTGTGCTATCAGTGCCATCCGAGGCGACATACCAACTTGCGCAGGGAACTTCCTTCCGAGAAGAGGCATTTTGGCGTGCGTTGGAGGGGCAATGGGTTGATTGGCAGTTGCGATGAGGATGGGCGGTGATGGGGTTGAGCTGCGGGCGTTCGGCTTGCAGAACTTCGATATGCTTGGCATCGGCGCGGGTAAAGACCGACTCGTACTTGTAAACAGCACCTACACCAAGGGCGCCAGGGAACAACAACCCCGCAACCGACGACTTGGCCGATCGTTCTGAGCTCTCCACATTTGACTACAGAAACTTTAACCTTTTATCATGGCCTCCCCGCTAGAAGGCTGCGTCGCCTCGCTGCGCAGTAGCATGCAACTACTTGATTCGTCAATCAACATACTGGACCACGGCGTCAGTGACTTTCCCCGCCTGGGAAAAGTACTACAAACAACACGAGTACGTATCCTCTGCACTGTAGCTTTCTTTGCATGTTTGGAAGGCTGACATGTTGCGCAGCACTTTGAGCTCATCTCTGAATCCGATCTCCAAGCCGCGCAATCAGGTCTCCTCTCAGAAATTCGCCCAGAAGTCGACAATCTTCTCAAGCGTGTAGAAAACTACGTGGACAAACTCGAGCGTCGCGAGCAATCCCTCATAGCCAAATGCGATCTGAATGACGGTCGACTTGGCCGAGACAACACGGACGGTTCCGGCTCAAGGCCCGCGACTAGGACTGCGCAGAGGAATGGAGGCAAGGCTATTAGTGCACAGCAGGAGCTGCGTTTCAAGGCGTTGAGAGCAAAGAAAGACAGACTCAGCTATGCTGTAGAGACACTGGAGCTTCAGGCGAAGCAACGAGAGAGACAGTTGCGAATGAGCATGGCAGCACCACAACAGTTGTATGACGATTGAGCTCGTATAGCCTCTTTCGCCTCGTTTTGGATTCACCTTCCATGCAGTATATGCATGCAGAGGAACAGCATCATTGTCTTTAGAGAGGCGTTTTGGAATTGAGATACCCCCGCCGTACATGAATGGCATACAATTTACATGGACTTTGACGGCCTTGAAATAAAATTTCAATTACTCTGCATTGTGAAATTTATTGATGCTTGCTCACGTCTTGTACAAGTTGAGATGGTGGGGAGCATACAACCAGTGATATCGCGCTAACCTTTTTGACGGTGCCTTATCGGCTAATCCCGAGAAGCGCAGAACTCGGCTTCGCAGAATCAACACCAGCTCCGGTAGACCAGCCATTGCATCTTCCCCACAACCCCGTCCATCATGAGCGCCCTCCGTATCGCCAGAGCCGCCATCCGCGCAAGGCCCGCCGCCATTGCCCGCCCCATCCAGCGAAGGGGCTACGCCGAGGTCGCCAACGACAAGATCAAGCTCTCTCTAGCTCTTCCCCATCAGGTACGCAACACCACCAGTCATGTCTCATTTGCAGCCTGACTGTGAATGTACGGGCGCTTGAGAAACAAAGACTGACAGCAACCCGCAGTCCATCTACAAGTCCCAGGATGTGTATGTCCCGAAATCCCGACCGATACCGCAAAACGATTACTCGATGACTGACTTGGCTTTCCGTACAGTGTCCAGGTCAACCTCCCCGCGGAGACCGGTGAGATGGGTGTTTTGGCCAACCACGTTGCTTCGATTGAGCAGCTGAAGCCTGGTCTGGTTGAGATCATTGAGGAGCAGGGCGGCAGCAAGCAGTTCTTCCTGTCTGGTGGTTTCGCCGTTGTCCAGCCAAACTCTGTTCTCAGCATCAACGCCGTCGAGGGCTACCCCATTGAGGACTTCAGCGCCGAGGTATGGACGGATACAGTGACGAGGGGAATTTGCGGCTGATATGGAAACAGGCTGTCAGGAACCAGATTGCGGAGGCACAGAAGATCGCCAGCGGAAACGGCAGCGAGGCGGACATTGCCGAGGCCAAGATTGAGCTCGAGGTATGTTTTGAAAGCATGGCCAAGGAAACGTTGCTGACAAGTTCAAGGTTCTCGAGAGCCTGCAGGCTGCGATGAAGTAAACCTTGAAATAGCGTCCCTCAAGTACGGCATGGGTGGTATGTATAGTAGCTGATGCCGCGTGCTTCCTGTGCGCAAAGGATAGAAGGAACTCCAACGAGGCAACCACAACATTCCAACTTCTTGCACTTTTGCTCTTTGCTCATGTTCTTTTCTTACCTGACGCAAGTGTACTCACCTCTGCACACAGCCCTACACCGCCTGTTCTATTCCTAGTTCCTATCATTTCATGCCCTTGCTCGAAATTTTGGTCAGCTCCTATCGCATCCCGCGGCATTCTCTGCTACGCACTTGACAGCGTCGTTCTACTGGCGAGCACGGTGACAGACAATATTGGCAATCCTGCATGCCCCACGGGCTTGAGCGATCTATATTGAATTCCACGTCTCGAGCAACCAATGGAAGGATACACAAGCACGCCCCTCATTCTAGAACTCTACGAAAAATTCCAGGTCGCATTGAATTCCTCACATATGCGGACAAAACGAAGCAACCGTCATCGCCATCTTTGCATTGCCCATCAGTCGTACTTTTTCCGCCTTTCATACACGCTCTCAATGTAAAATCCTTGACGCGCATACATCAGTCGGCTGGCCACGCTAGTGAGGGAAGCTCCCATGCTTATAACCCAGGGGCTATGAATGATGCAGCAAAGAAGGGTCACGAAGACCAACTACTAACATCTCGCTTGGTACAATCTGTTGATGTTGCCACAATCGATCAAATTCTCCCTGGTGTTGTCGCAAGAACAGCTACTCCTCATCCTGAATCGTGGATTTTCAATTGCGAGCACAGTGAGATAGAGCTTGGACACGAAAACTTAGGTCGCAAAGGGTCAATGGGTGTCCTTGAATCTCAATCCGGTGGTGCTGCATTTCTATGTTCCGAACAACCCGCTGCAGATGGTGATTTCAAACAAAACCTGCCTTCACTAGCACCGTCTTTCCCCGGGAAAACAAGCAAACTAGCTGATCAAACACAGGAACCTGGAGCAATTGCTAGGCCACCAATTGCACTTGAATCAATGGCAGATGCTGAGATTGATGAAGCTATGGATGCTGGACGGGACAATACTCACAATGAAACCTCTGCTGTTAGGCTTCTGCCATTCAACACTGCCTCCAACCTGGTCGAAGCGCACCGCCGAAACATTTCGGTTCTTGATCATGTCGACAGTCGCCCAACATTTGGACGATGCATTGCGCAAAACATTAGGCTCCTAGGTGTACGTATCTCACCTCGTGGCGCAATCGCAACAAAGAGATTGCTCAAAGGCCCTGGGTATTGCGTTCAGCGGTTGTTTGGCCACTTATCTTACATGCTGAACGATAAACTTTGTATGCAAACCAAAGCAAAGATAAATCCACAGGTCCCAGGCTGGGTTCGTCCTAGATCACAACCCAGCCATCGACGAAAAGCACGAGGACGAACGGCGGCTAATCCTTTCACGCCCCATTTGTTCTCTTTGCAAAACTCCTCATCCGTCGGCAATCTTAATTCAATTAGCTGTTGGGCTTCTGCTCAGCGGTTATCGAGTGACCGATGCGCAGACCCACCTGCAAAGATTCTGGGTAAGACCATTTTCCCCATTCCAGAATCGTTGAGAGGATATTGAGAATCTTTGAAAGATGCCAACTCAGTAGTATCTTTACTGACCATTTGAATTTTAGGAAATTCAGCAAATTATGACGGGCACCTACTGTTTCCTATGTCAGCTCCCAAAAGTGCTGAAAGGCTCAACGTTGGATTTCCAGGTCAACTTGCTCCTAACATCAACGACCCTCTTCATAGCCTATACCAGTCTATAAAGAATGTATCAGATCTAGTGAACCTAATCAATTCGGCAGCCGATGATTGGGGTCTTGACCTGGAGCAGAGATCAGCTTTGGAGGGCGAGGTGTTCCATAGTGAATCATGCGAACGCACGCCTTGCGGTACTACACCAACACATCCGACCATGGCTGATGGAACCTCAGAAGGGAAGACTCACGAAAAAGAGACTTCCGACACGGACTTCCAAACGCGAAAGAAGATCGAGGACTCGTGTATTCCTTGGGATGTGTGTGAGCGATTCGCCAAAAGCTTTGACTTAGTAGCGGGAGACTCGAATGCTCAGAATCAAGGCCGTGAAAAATTCGAGCGAGCTATTGACGATGCACGAATTGACCGAGAAAGAAGATTTGTTAGCCGATCGGAAGGCGCCGCTAAACCAGACGGCGATTCTATTGAGCTTGACGAAAGCATACTCGAAGCGGCCGAAGAAGAGGCTGAGGAAAGCATCGGCCACTCATCCAATTATTCCTCTGAATGCTCAACGCCCGCCTCAGCTATTGCGAAATGCCCCCGAAGGTTTGAAAATGTACTACCCAGCGAGCCTTAGGAAAAGCTTCAGGTGGCGCGATTCGACCTTCCGTTCACACTTAACTCCATCACAGCTTTTCTCGAAGCTCTCGAAGCACAGCCAACAGTAGAGCTCGCCTCTACTGAGATCAACGAAGATGTGCCAAAGACTGAACACTCTCAGGATCCTGTGGATGAGGAAAAATGCTTTTGTAGGCATCCAGAGGGTAGTGAGTCTGAAGGCGAAGTGCAGTACACGCAGTCCGATCAACCACCGAAAAAGCCAATTTCATGTGATACCTACAGGCCTCCAATCAAAAGTCTTCAAAGCTACTTGAATGAGTCACGAAACCGGGCGACCCTGCAGATACAAAGTGGTGATTTGCCCAGACAAATACTTGAGTTACGAGACGAGGCCAAGAGCAATTCTCTACCTATCAATCTCAGAGCAAAGGGGGTGATGTATCCAGATATACCTGCTCTCGGCCAAGGACCACAAACCATCACTGGCTATTTCGATATCCCCTGTCGGGCGCCGTCCGCCTTGAAAACTCGAAGAACGCCTAACGAGATTGCCATTGATAACTGGCTACGACAGCTTCCAAACCCAACATCTCCAATGGCTTTATCACCAGTGGAATCGTGGTCGAGACACTCGTCTCTAAGCTTGCAGACTCCGGCGCTGATCCACGAACCGTCTCTAGAGCAGCTAAGGATTGTATGTGCTGTCCAAAGCCAATCGAGCGTGTCAATCAAGACACATTCTAAGAGAGAAACCGGCCAGAATAAGGAGCCAAAGACTGTCGACTGCTCTCAAAAGCCAGATGCTGTGAGATCCGCTGTTACCAGGTCATGGCCTGAGGCGCTGCCTAACAAGAACTTCCGGCTTGACTACAAGAGAACCCAGGATTTTTCGGCAGTGTGTGAGTCCCGGAAGCGACTTAAAGCACCCCTCGAGGCAACGGGAGAGCAATACCAAAGTGAACGCAACGTGCCTCCGGGTACAGTGGATCCTCGCCTCGAAACAACTCAAGACCATGGACCCACGACTTCTCCTTCCACATCACTTTCCAAACGCTCTGAAAGGGTGGCGAATGACCGCGAGCAGCAGCCCTACCTAACGTGTTCTTACCGACAACGTGACGCCTCTTTGTGGGGGGAGTTAGACTCGCAAACACGGTTCCCCAAGCCAGAAACCGAGACTCTGCCTCGCAAACGAGGATGGTTTATGCGTGTTTCACGACCCAAAGCAGAACCTCAGCATGAACTTGGTCAAATCTCTCAGTCTCATCGAAATTACCAGTCAACCAAGCCGTTCCGAGATACAGTAATACTAGGGCTACCAGCGTGTCCTATGGGCATGCTAAGAAGAAGGAATAGTTACACCAATCATCATGGCAACAGCCAAGAAGGTGGAAAAGGCTCGGTTAACCCTGATCCAATGGGCAGCGACCACTCCCGTCTACAAGCAGCCTCTTCTAGGAGAAATGATGATTGTCTCAAACTCTGCCGAATTTTCCAAGAAAGCCACGAAGATGACCCACCATGCTGTCCCAGGCCTGTATTGAGGGAAGCTCATGAGCGATCCCGAGCTCGAACACCAACTACGCCTCTCTCGCGGCAGTGAACATGTTGTCTACCTTTTTCTTAGCATTAGCTGTAGAGTTATCGGGAGTGTTATGGCTGCCATCAAATTCAATGGAGTAACAAATGACGCATAGTCCTGTTTATGGACATGTCACCGTTGAAGCAAAGGAAAATTGTTGTATCAAAGGCAAAACCACCACACTTGAGACTGGTATAGCCGGCTAGAAAGTTTGCCTGGATGGAGCTTTTTCACGCAAGCAGAAACATGCCATACGCGAGAATTAGCCGGACACTCAAGTCCTAATATCCAGAAACTGCAAGCCAAAAAGGTCATTGTTCGTATTCTTCAACGACAAGGCGCTTTCTGAGCGATTTTGCAGGGGTTTGAGACGGGTCAGAGATAATTCGGGTCTTGAGAACTAGACAAGAAGAGAAAACAAAATAGCGCCCAGGCGATCACTGGGAACATATGCTAAAGAGACACAAGATGTGGAACTAGGCATTGAGGTTAGGAAATTACATTCGGAATGTCCTAGTCGACTGCATGCGATTGAGGATTGGAGTAATGAACTGGGTAGATTGTAGCGTGTATCATCCTTGTCAACAAAATAGCACCTCACATAGCATCATCGCTGCAGCCAACGTGAGGCATACTGAGTTCGATTCACAAGTATCCAAAACTCAGACTTTTCTACATGAAAATGATCATCATTCAACCAAAGGCTCATAAACTGCACATCCTACAGTCCCATAGCCTCCTTCGTCTCCTCCACCTTATCCGCCTCTCCCTTCTCCCTCAGCGCCACCTTCTCCACCTCATCAAACGCCTTGAGCGCCTCACCATACTGCTCAAACACCCCCTTCCTATATCCCTCGCAAATCTTCTTAACAAAGCCCTCCTCATTCCACCTCGCCTCCAGGAAATCCTCAAACTTCTCCGTCGGCGACGAGCGCTGCACGCCCCATGCAGCTTTGTACGCCGCACCGAGGGCGCACGCATTACCTCCGATTTCGAGCTTGTAGACGCCGTCGGAGCCGCCGAGGACTTGGCCTGCGAGCTCGGCAATGGCTGGGTTTACGGCGCCGCCGCCAACCATGTAGATGCGGCGGGGTTGGGCGGGGAGATTGCCCTGAGGGGAGACGAGAGATTGCGAGCGCAGGCGAAGAGAGAGGAATTGCGACTCGAGGATTGCTCGGGCGTCGGCTTGTGGAATGGGCCATGCCTTGTCTTCGGTTTTGCCCTGGGCGGCTTCTGGTGCTACGGCCGACAGCTGCTTGTCTTTGGCTAGGAAGCGCCATGTGCCGGCCTTTACGTTTGGCACGATTTCTGGACGGGGGAAGAAGAGTCCCAGGCGCATAGGGTCCGAAGGCTGTGCTTGACCCAGAGCAGGAGTGGTGAGAGCTGTCTCGTTGAACTTGTCCCAGGACTTGTCGGATACACCGGAGGCTTTGTTGATTGCGTCGCGGATGTGCTCGCGGGCTAAACCGCCGTTCTTGTAGCACAGCATGAACATGTATAGGCCAGCGGTTGTGGGATGGTTCATGAAGTGATACGCGGGATCCGGCCTGTACTGTGGGGTAGACATAAGGAAAGTTGTCGACGTGCCGAGCGATACAATGGCATCTGAGGCGCGCAGAGGGAGAGCGAGGATCGTGGACGGGTTGTCGCCCGTGAATGCAATGACTTGCGCGGATGAGGGGAACCCGAAGCGCTGGCTAAAGTATGGGGAGACGGTGCCGAAACTGGTGCCGCCGTCTTCATAGACGTTACCCAGTTTCTTCTTGAGTTCTTCGAGACCTCCGCTTCCTCCAGCTGCAAGGGCGAGCAGGTCTTCATGCCAACGTCCGTTCTTGATGTCCCACAGGTTTGCGCCCGTCACATCCGAAATATCCATTGGGGCCACCTTGCCCAAGAAGATGGATGCGAGGAACGACGATACAAGAGAGATGCGGGCGGTTTCTTTGTAGGCTTGGGGGTACTTTTCCTGGAAGCGGAGGATCTGAGGGCCACTGAAGCGCTGTTGGAGTGATCAGTAAGAAACGATACAACAAGCGCGTGCGATACCTACGTGGTGAGCACTGCTTCCAGTAGCTAGCGCTAGGTTGTTTGGGTCTCCCAGTGTTTTGTCGAAAGCGTCGCACTGCTTCTGTGTGCTTGCATCCTGCCAGTTGGGGCTGAATGGATGGCTGAATGCACCCTTTCTCTCTCCTTTGGCACCTCCCTCGAGCTGCTCAATTAATGTCTTGCCAGCATCAAGACTGCCAAGTAGCTTCTCTGCATCATGGCTCCAAAAGACAGTGCCATGCTGCATACCAGCGCCTGAGATACCCTGGACCTTTGAGAAGTCGGCGCCCTGCTCCTTCAATCGCTGCAGCACCAGCTCAATGGCTTCGAGCCAGAGAGCGACCGGTGCAAACACCTCGCCCTCGTCCGGGTTTGTGAGGACACCCTTTTCGATGCCATATTTCGAAAGGTCGGCGTCAAAGTCGACTTTCGCTTCGTGAATAAGTTTGAGGTCGGAACCGACAATGATTCCTAGATACCACCGTCGCGTTAGATTGTAGAGGCGGAGGGGTAGCTTGCGCGGGGTAATCTACACACCTTTGAGCTGCTGCGTGCTCAGGTCGAAGCCCAAAAATTGCTCAGCCATAGTAGATGTTGTGGGATGTGTTGGACTGCAGAGGCGGATCTTTGAATGTTATGACTTCACCGGGCATTGCTAAATAAGCCGTCGAGGCTCGTTGGTCTTGAGGACCCTCCTCGTGTCCCGCGATACGGCGCACCTCTGCCCCCATCACGGAAAGTACCGTCATGCACGGTACGAAACGAAAGCTGAGTTTATTGCGCAGCTCCGCTATTTTTGCGCGAGCTTCTTCGACTTTCTATGGTCAAGTTATGTGGTGTTGAAGATTTTCTCCAGGTGTTGTTCAAATGTTGTCATGCATACAGAGCTCCTACTTTAGCCGGAGAATAAACGACAGGGAGCGTACAAGACGGAATAAAAGGTTTGGGCTGGTGGGGCACTAGCTAAGGGCTGCAGCGATACCGAAATCATGATGAAAATAGCCTTTCGGTACCGGGCTGCACTAGTTTGGCAAGTCGAGCCGGCTGAAGTCCGCAGCCTCCACGGTTCTAGACCTTTTCTTTCGAAGTGTGATAGTCACGAGCTGTACATTGGCTTTGTAAGTTCTGAATAATTAAAGATCTTTGCTTAAATCATAAGATCAGATACATCCCATATCTTGAAAATGCCATCCCATGAAGCTGTTGCAATGTAGTTATCGTCTAATGAAAATGCAACGGAATTGACAGTGTGCTTGTGACCTCTCAAGTTCCGAACACATACACCAGTCTGAATGTCCCAAACTTTGGCGTCGAGATCTGCAGAGCCTGTCAGCAAATACTTCCCGTTATGTGAGAATGCAACTGAGATGATATCCTTTTGGTGACCGAAGAATGTACGGACACATCTTCCGTTCGACATGTTCCAGAGTCTGGCGGTAGCCGGCGTTCCGTACCCGGCAGTCACCAGATGCTTACTATCTGGGGTTATGGCGATTGCGTTGATGTAGCAGTCGTCGGCGTGAATGCGGCAGACAAGAGACATAGTACTGACATCCCAAACACTCACAATCTCATCCAAGGATGCGGTGATCACTCGAGTACCGTCCATAGAATACGCCACCGTATGGACGGTACCGGGATGTTCATGAATCGATGCAAAAAGCTCCTTGGTTTCTAGATTCCAGATCCTTGCACGTCCGTCCTTGGATGCTGATAATATGTATTTGTTGTCGGGAGAGAATGATAGCTTGGTGGTGGACTGATGATCGAGGGATATGAGTCGGCTTTTATTGACAGTATCCCAGATGTTTATAGTCCCATTGTACGAGCTCCAGGCTAGTAGTTTTCTGTCCGGAGAAGACACAAGCCGCTCCAACAGCTCTCCATCGCCTATGAGCATTCGGCTGCATGTACCATTTTGTGTATTCCAAAACCCAATGTTGCCATTCCCCAGTGAGCCCGCAACGCATTTTCCATCTCGCATAAAAGTGACTGAGGTGGCTGGACCGAGATCTGGCCTGATCGTCATAACAGATATGGCCTCGCTCTGAGAAGAGACTATTGAATGAGACTTCGGCTTGTGTTGCAGTTGTCCCATAGCTAGATCTCGTTAGCTGCGAAGAATTACACAACTAGAAGGCTAGCTTGAATCTTCAAAATGCATAATAATAAGCAGAAAATTACGTACAGAACCTCGCAGCAACCACTTGGGGAGCCTCTCGCTCAAACTGGGTCAGCTTCTCTCGCGCGCTGGTATACCCTGGGTGGTTCCTGAAATCAAACTTGACTATTGTTGAGTGGTCTGCGTCAACAGGGATTTTTTCTTCGATAAAGTCGGGTAGTTGAAGAAGCGCTGAATCAGTCTCGACTACAGTGACAAAGTCGCCCGTCCGCTTCCAGCGTTTACTCTCACTATGCTGTCATGGGTTAGTAAAACCATACCACTGCATTATTCTTGAGTGAATATCCTACAAACTCAAGGCGCCTAGTCTGGCCCGTCTCATAGAAGCTCACAATTTTCCGGTCGCGGATGAGGTTCTTGAAATCTGCCAGCTGGACTGCGAGCAGATCTGACTTTACTCTGATTTGCTTGAGCAGTGCGCTGCGCGGAGACTCTTCTTCTCTAGCCAGCATCTTTCCAATATCGTCTATCACGAGGCCCTTGTGTGGGATCCCAAAAAGAAGCATACCGTACGTGGCCTTATACAAGGACGCAATCG
This sequence comes from Curvularia clavata, assembly GCA_023920165.1. Classification (NCBI taxonomy): domain Eukaryota; kingdom Fungi; phylum Ascomycota; class Dothideomycetes; order Pleosporales; family Pleosporaceae; genus Curvularia; species Curvularia clavata. The sequence continues at coordinate 1,958,406 of CP089281.1, forward strand.
TCGGGTGGTCGACATTAGTGGCTTGGACCGCCTTTACAAGACACTAGTAACTTAGCCATGAACACAACAGAATACCTAGTGCTCATAACATACATGAGCAAGGATGATGCCACCAAAGCTGTGTGCAACAAAGAACAGCGGCCTTTTCCGGAGCTGGTAAAATTATAGGGTGAGCCAAGCCCCTCATGTTGGTTCTTTTTATAACTTTGCTCACCTCCTCTGTGTTCCGCACTTTCTTCAGTTCCTCGAGCAGCCCACGTCCGTAATCCATGATGGTGTCGATACCATGGCTCAATAGCTTCGAGTTGTACCCGTAGGTCATGGTGCGGCAAAATGGCAGGTCTTTAGACAGGAAGTCTCGCAGCCACATCCTCCCGAGGTTCCCCTTTCCTCTCCACGATCCGTACGCGTGGCCATCGAGGCCAGTGATAGCTATGACACTGCATAGGTTGTTAGTGGACATGATTTATTGAGACAGGGATACCTACTCGGCAGTAACTGGAGAGTCTGCCTTCGGAGTGTACAACTGCGTGAAGCCAAAGAAGTGCTGATCGAAGCTGATATCTGTGTCACCCATCTCCACCTGCCAGTCACCAAACGGGTTATCGTTCAACCCAGAAAGGAATTCCGGTACCCCGCCGTGGAATTCCACTAGTGCAATCTTCTCGTCATAGCGGTAGCATGAAGGGACAATCGCTATGCTGGGAACTTTCTTTGGCCGCTCTTCTTCGGTTAGGCTGTCATCGATAGCAGCCCTTAGTGAGGCAGTCAGCTCGTCGTCTAGCTGCGAGGCTAGTAAGCCTGTGACGCGGAAAACAGGGCCCTTTGCCCTAGCCATGTGGGTGTTGGTGTGTATGGAGGTGTTCGCAATCGAGCGCAGCGTCTGTCGACGTCTCCAATGGGCATGGGAAGCAGGAAGGTGTCAGTTCAGCGAGATCGCGAGCTGAAGACAAGGGCTGAACTTGCATGCAGGGGTACGGAGGCGTCGACACTCTCGCTTATCGATCTCGTGCCGCTGTTGCCTATCTATATCATTTAATCTAAATGCAACATGAACTACAAGATGAGGGGTATTTCTCTGCTCCTAACCCAGTCGAGTTTGTTATGTGATATTTATATTCCATCTACCATTCAAACGGACTTGATTACTGATCTTGAATGCTTTACATCTCTCGTTCCGCCATGTCGCTATTAAGTGATAGCAAAACGAAACAAGCCATACCAAAGAGATTACCGTGAGACCCAACGCCACAGCAACCAAGGATGCTATGATAAGGCCTTATGAGGTTCTCTGAAATAGTATATCCCCCTGCAGTGTTGTTGTCGCAAGCCCAACCTATAGTGCCGACAAGACAACAGACAGAACAGCAAACATAGCTAGTATCCGTTTGACATGACGGTTAAAGAAGGCTCGATACCATGTGGATCGGCTTTGATATCCTCTAATGAAATTTTGAGAAGAACAACAGGTGGGACGCACCCTGTATATAGCGTTCGAAAGGTATCTATAAAGTTCACCCAGCTGGACCACTATAAACCTTTTAGCAAGAGCCTCGTTTCTGTTGCAACCTCAAGGCCGCTTTTTTTGTACAAGCTATGCATGCGAAGTAGCAACCCGCATGCAGCGTTGTACAAGTCTTGATCTGAGGAGAACCGGCTGTTTCACGAATCCCAGTCGAAGAGGAGATCAGGCAACGTTTTGATGAGAACCTGGTCTTTGAACCATACCGGATGCTTATCAGGATCTTTAGTAATGAGGACAGAGCGCCCTATAAACTTTGTCGGTGCAAAGGCCTTGTGGCTGTTGGTTGGCCCACGAGCCAAAGGTGATGGTCAATGGCGTTGAGTCTCTGTGTTTTCAGCTCCATAGACAGGCAAGCAATTGGGTTTGAGGTTGTCGGCGGTGGTTGCTCCAGTTGGAAAGCCATTCTAACTCTTATCGCTGCAAATCCAATTGGTGTGAGAGATGCGTCTGCGAAAGGATTGGTCTTCGATATTGGTGGCATGATCTTCCCAGATTCTATGTATCTGAAGCATTTTAAAGCCTTATCAGAGTATTTAGTTGAATTCCATACTCGCTTTATACCATGACTAGCCATTGGGGAGCCGCTCGACGACTGGGACACGTCCTATGTGATGAGTATGACTGTCGAAGAGACTTTGGCTGAACCTCTCATAAAAGTATACCAGTGTCTTTTGGAATCAGGTAGCGAAAAAGGAAAAAAACGCAGACGTGAATGCAGGAGATCTTTCTTTAGGGAGGAGGAAGTGTTAGGTGTGCCAATGATTTGCTGAGGTGGTTGCCCCACTATGACTTTGGCTAGTACCTCACCTGACTTGAGTAGTTATCGCTAACCATGACTATAGAAGAGTTAGGGTATCTGCCCAACAGACCCGCAAAAAGGTTTCATCTTCCCTGCAAAACTTGTGTGTGCTGGACTTTTAGCCTCATGTCTGCTTGTATTTCAGTAACTGTGCAAGGCAGCAGGACGAGAATAGAGAAGTCTTCATGTTAGTCCCGAAAAGGCGCGAGTGCGCCTGCTGGCAGCACACCAGTCTAGCAGTGAGTCCATCTTAGTAAGACGCGTTTCTCAGTTATACGCGATGCATGTTAGCATAACACGGAGTTACTAGTATACTTAGCTAAGAGGGTCTTCCAAAGGTGATACTATAATGGGGTTGAGCGAGGAGAGTAAGTGATACATTCTCTAGCAGACCCTTTTTCCATTTGAGAGTTACGCATGACGCATTATCTTGCTATATTCCCCTACGTTCCACCGCTAGTATGATATGCATCGCAGCAAGGGACGGAACAAGATTGAGGGTCATCTTGTCGATATCCGTCTTCGAAAATATTTGGGTGGTTTCCTCTACAGCTCCGCTTTCGAATAGCGGTAGAGGAAAGTTACTCGTATCTAACAAAATAAATAAAACCTATGTTGTCATAGAATAATATGAAAATACGGTAGTTCGCAAATGGATATGGCGTCAACTCAGAATGGCTCATGTTGACAAATGTCCGTCGTTTGTCCGTGAACTTTAATTGACGAGGCTCCGGATGAAACGATGCCAGCGTTCTATTGGTCTACATTGTAGCTGGTAATTCATGTCAGAACTAAATGTTATAATATTACTGCCGATGACTCATTTTTGCTCATTCTGGGCTTATTCAGCTATAAGGATTCGGTCTGACAATAATCGAGATCACTGCATTACCCCACCTTCCTTGGGTGTATTGCTTGATCAAGGTACATATACGATTCGGGAAAAAGTATTGCAAGTCCAAGGAATATGATGCATGATCGACTCATAAGCAGTCATTATGATATTTGTTCAGTACTCGTGACTAGTATATATATCAAGCAAATCAAGCCATGATGAGAACTCATCCAACTCAATAGAGTGAAATATAAGAACAAACATGTTGGTAAGTATATTGCAAGCTTAGCACCCTCCTATTCTCAAAGATTATACCTTTTTTTGCCGAGGTGATGGCACCCTGAACAGGTGCCACATGATCATACCATCTTTCCGACATCGTCTGAAAAGAGAATACTTCCCAGAAATTTCATAATGCCTTTAGAATTCATAGATGCTAACGGATGTAAACAGTTATCATGTTTATGATTTTCTTTTCAGCCTTTTTCTCACAACCAATCAGCAGCATGTAGTTCCTACACGCGCTGCTTCCCCTTCTTCCTGCAGCCGCAAATGGACGACTACTCTTTAACGATTTTGGTTCCAGTTTTTTGTATTTTCACATATTCCTAAAGGCACGAGAAGACAACTAGACGCCAGCGTATGTGTACTCAGAAAAGCCTTTATGCAGCTCTACATTGCTTACGACAAATGGCTGTAGCGAGGAGCTTATAAACCGATTTTCTGCACATCAATCAGGACCGTCCACGCGAACGAAAAGAACAATTCATCATGTCTATGCAGTGAACGTTGGTTGTATCTACTGACTTAGACATATATAGACGAAAACGTAGGAGTTACAAACGTGTCAGCTATACGATCAATCAGTGGTCCGCATCGCAGGCGAGAAAGATCTTCTCGTATTTTTCAATCATTTCCATCTCTTCAGTCATGTCCACATCGTTTCTCCTCTCTTCCAGTCCACGACGTAGCTCCTCTAGTATCTTCACCCATAGAACAACTCTAGAGTGCTGCTGACTTGGATCAGCACCAATTTCGAGAAGCATCTGAATTATTCGTAGTTGATCCGATTTACCATCTTTGGATGTCTGCTTCCAGATAGCTGGTATAGAATTGAGAAAGTCGATCCACAAAGCAGGCAATTCTACCGTCCTCCACGCATGTGTCCTCTCGTTCTTTGACGAATGTATGAGAAGCTGGACCATAGATGGATAGTATGTCCATTTGTTCGAGAGTAGGGAGGGATTCAGTGCAGACGCTAGTAATCTCGTGATGCTTGGGAGGGCACGCTTGCCCAAAGCTAATTTTCGAGTTATATATCCGCAAAGGCCGTTTCGTACCATGCATTCATAAAAGGATTGTTGTATATCGTTTACCGGGCTATTCTTGTCGAAGCTTACTACAACGCCTTCCATTTGCCATATGGAATTTAGCATGAACAGGGTGCGTTCAAGCTCATCAAGTGTTTCGACTTCTGGTTTCTGGAAATGCGTCTCTATGGCTCGAGCGTAGTAAATCAGATCCTCAACCAGCCCGATAAATCGTCTGATATAGCCAATGTCTTTCATTGGTAGAGCTTTTATCTGCCCCAGAATGGCTCGACACACTGCCGAAAGGGGTTGAAAGTTACAGTCAATTCTGATCTTGATCATGTTCTGTATCTCCTTTGTGTTGAGAAAATCTCGAACTGTCCTGTGGAGGAACTCGACCTTGTAAACTACCAAGAGTTCGGAAACTTCCATATTGTCGAGCCTAGTCGATGAATCCCAGAAGTCGTCGATGGTTCTGCGAAGAAGTTCGCGTTTGCTTTGGTCTTCGTCATAGTTGGTAATCTCAAGCAAACCATTGCAGCGGGCATTCAGACGTCGTTTCATTGTCCTAAGTCGATATAGGACTTCTCGCAGTCCTAAAGGCCTGATACCAGCATTGATTGCGAACCTGGGGTCTTCTTCATCGAGGTAGGAGTAAGTCATCAAAGAAAGCGGCTCAGAGGCTTGGAGAGCTATGTCGAAGGTCTCCGCTGCGCGTTCAGAGTAAGTCTCGTCAGTTGTGTTCAGGATGTGCAGAAAGTAATCTTCCAATTTCGAAGGGAGTAAACGTATCCGCCGCTGCAACTCAGATATCCGGTCACAGTTGACAAGACCTTGGAGGAGTGACCGTAGAATAAGAAAAACCCAGAGAAAAACTCCATCCGCCTTTTCTATGATTTCCTCCACAAGTGCATGGTACCGCGTGTCCATTTCTCTCAGAGACAAGAATTGCGCGCTGGACTCGAGTGTATCTCGAACGAATATCTCAATGTCAGGTCTTGTCAGCTCTTCGAGGAACAATCTATTGCCATAATTCTGTCCGAATATCTCTTGGAAGATGTTCCACGGTCGACTCGAAACGCAAATTTTGAAGTCCCCGGAGTTTGCAAGACCCTGTAGTATCTCGGCGAAATCTGCATGGTTTCCCTCGTATTCATCAAGGCCATCAACGAAGAGGCAGAACTTCGCGGGTATAGTAGCTTGCTGCTGGATAAGTCGGAATGCGTCTTTCAATTCCCACTGAAGCCATGGTGTAGCCTCTGAATCGTAAAAGCAGCGTTCCTCCCACCGCATCGGTGCCGCAATAGGAATCAATGTAGGACATTTCCGCAGGATTTCAAAGAGAAGGGATTGAAGGAGGCCCTCGACAGATTTCTGCATCTCTGTTCCAGCGTTCCAGAAGAAGAAGCTTGCTGTTATCAAATCTTTGTTTCCAGCCCATTTTTCTAATTTGGATATTGTCCGTGGGTTATCGTAAAGAAACTTAACAAGAGTGGATTTGCCAGAGCCTGCTTTGCCAGCAATCCAGTAGAGACCATTTCCAGATCGCAACCACTCAGCAAACTTGAATTCTGTACAAGAGTCGTCTGGAATCGTCCGAGAGGTATACGCCCATTCGAAGGTTCTTTTATGAGCATCCGGGATTTGAGCGTGCCGTACCTTCATAGACCTAAAGCACAAACTTTTCAAGATGCGGTGTTCGGTAGCTAGTAGAGTTCCTTTTGCAGCCAACTCAGACAAGGTAGATGCAACCACGCCGAGGTTCGAGGATGTATCATTCGCTTTGTTGCCAACATCGTCTAACGAACTTTTGATGTCTCCGAGCTTCTTGATCAGGGTAGTCTTCATATCAAATAGATCTTTTGAGCACTTCTCTCCTTGCACCACGTGATCTGAAAGCTCTATCAGCATTTTCACCACATTCGACTGGTTGTGTCTAGGCGCAATGGTTAGAAATTGAAGCAGTAAAGGTAAGAAGGATACTTGCTTCAGAATTACCAGCAGTTGAAAGGTCATTCTTGTTTGATACTGCTTCAGCTTCTCTTTAGCAAGGTTGATATCATTTTCATTCCAGGCGATTCTAATCGCTTGCAGGAAGCTCTCCCACTTGCTCCTTCGTTCATGGCCCTTGACTTTCGCCAGTAATTGGATGAGCTCGTCTGCAAGCTTTGTACAGTCTTTTGCCAACTCTAATAGCTCTTTCTCATCATCAGAGACATTGTCTGCAGCGGTGATACCTGTCATTGAAGATGAAAGATTATGCGTGAGGTGCTTGAGACTTTTCATGGCGGACTCAAGATCCGCATGGTCTTTAGAAAACCCATTATCGGAGCGGTGCACCTCCCGCGCTTTGGAGAACAGTTTGCCGCTGAAGTCGATGAATTGCACGATATTGGCTGCTAATGACAATGCAGCGAAAGCTTCAAGGACCATATCGGCTTCGCATCAATAAGCGCTAAGACAGGAATGAAAGATATGATTTTCAGGACCGCGTAGCTCATAAAGTTAGGGCAGAAGATTAGAATGGTGAATGTTGAGCAGTTGTGTCTTCATTACGAACCGGTGAGCCGTCTATAATCACCCCCGCATCAGGCTGCAGGTTGTGGCTTTGCCAACACGTCAGTCATGCGCCTATCAATCTGCCTCGCAGAACGCCCTGGGCTGGATCTTCGCGCTCTATTTCTATTTGAAAATGCCCATTTATCAGGCGAAGAAGTTACGATTTCGGGTACGGATAGTGTCCTTCATCTTGCGGCCGGTCATACAAATGAAGCTGCTCTTGCCTAATCTGGGCTCGTCGCATGGGCGAAGCACTTACTTTCAACATCTGCGCAGAACCATATCGGGCACGCCACTCTGTGTTGGGAATTTTCAAGGATAGGAATACGATAGCTAATAGAAAGTCTCTACATTAGTTCCAAAAGAAAGCGCCAGTAGATCCGCTGGCAATACGCTAATCTGATAGAAAGTCTATCTTGGTGAAGAGGTTTTCTTGATAAACTCAAATTCAGAGCTCTAGATCGATTAAATTGATTGTAAGCAAGTCTGCTCATCGAGCATTGGCGTCGTACAGTGAGCAACTCCTGTCACGCCAGTGATTGTTGCAAGTTGCACATCCATAGTCGGTCAAGCCGCTGTTGTCACCGCCACATCTACAACAAATCCATCTCCATATCGGCGGAAGTTGTGGCCGCTGGCGGCGAGCAGGATTTGTACTTTCTAAGGACTCTTCTAGAGCCTTGAGGGAAACTGCGCAATCATAGAACAACTGTTCAAGTCGACCGTATGAGATCCCTTTAATTTGGGGTTCCAGATACATCCATGCCGCTTCATGGCGAAGCTGGTTCCTTTGTTTTCGAACATTCCAACAGGCTTCCTCATCGATTCTGTACCGGAGACGGAGTTCGATGTTGTCAAGGTATTCGAAGAACTCGTGCCCAATTACGTTTCGAATTCGCTCACTACAGGAACGAATGGAATCCTGGGTCAGAGGAAGTCTCTTAGGAAACATGGGTTCTCGATAAGCTTGTTCCCGGATCAACTGGGACATCCAAGTAACAAGCTTGCCCAGCTCTTCTATCAAAGAACATAGCGATTGTGAATTCGATTCGGCCTGAAAATCCACTCGAGTAAAATTTGCAAGGTCAGGGTTGAAGCCTAATTCAGAGGCGATGCTCTTTAGTGAAGATCGTAACCTAAATTGCCCAGATTGGTTCGTTTTGGCGATTTCTGTTCTGAGGTTTTCGCTGATCTCAGTGTTCTTTGTGATTCGGGTCATGTACCAAGAAACACGGAAGAGTAGAAGAAGCTACATGTGCCACCGAATCTTGTAATCTCCGTACCTCGTGTCTGTCTCGGTGTTTACCCCAATCTCGGCAATGTAAAATATCCTAGTACTGAGACGGACGCGGACTTATAATATGCTTTTGACTCCTCCCCGCATGCATGCCTACTAACCCACCGTAAAATAGCCTTACTACTACAAAGATGTATAAGAAAAAAGAGCTTTTTGTAATCAGGCATAAGCGGTTGGACGCACTCAAGGGGAAAAGTATGTATGATCGACAGAGAAGAATGGTGGGATACTTTCTAGTTATGAATGCATGGTATGGAATCAATGACAGAGAGTCAGTCTTTTAGTTTCATCTATTGTTGCTATGCTGATATCTTGAAGTCTCTCGGTAATCTATGCAGTAATACGGACGGTGGGTCTAAGATGCAGCATGCCCGGCCCACACGGATGGCTTAGTGTCCATCAGGGTATTTTGCCGGCGGCGCCTCCCGAAAAAGCCCGTATTTGGGCACGTGTAGTCAATGGCGGATAAATTGCAGCCGCGTCTTGTACCATATTCTTCGGGTTTCGTGTCGGTGAGAAGCCGACGGGAGCTAAGGAAGATGTGTTGTTAGCGCAAGAATGTGGGACCAGTTATGCGTGGTGTGGATTCGGTATTAGATGCGATACATGTCCAAATGGTCAAACACCTGAAATATCCTGCCGGGTAGTCTTCTTTTACCCAACGCCAGAACGCCCAGCCATGCTTGTCTAGAAGTGCATATCTAGAGTGTATACAGCTCATTTTCTTCGTCTTGCATTGCCCTCTGTAGTCTTGTGCCCATGCTCATGCTCATGCTCGTGCTCGTGCTCGTGTTCATGGTCGTGATCATGCTTTGTTTCTGATGCTGGGTCTAGCGCCGCAGTGGTGTCGCCTGGTATAAACTCATCCAAAAAGTCTGGCTCCTTGGTCGTATTGCTCACGAACCGCACGCGAACCTTCTTCACTCCCCGGACTTGAGTGCCCACCTGCTCTCGAACCATGTCCTCGACGCGGCGTGTCTGGTCGACGGTCCATGCGCCAGCTACGCCAAGCTCGACATCCATGAGGTAGTTTTGGCCAGCCTTGACACCTTGGACTGCGCGGACATTGACTGGCTCGGCCGTTGTTGTGATTTCCCGGACAGCCTTGATTGCAGCCTCGCGAACATTGTCCTTCATCTCCTGGTCTACGCCCACATCTGCCAATTCCAACAAAGCTTGTTTAGTGTTGCCCCATCCTGCCTGAACGACCATGAGAGAAATGACCAGACCGCCGACAGGGTCGAGCCATTGAGCATTGTTGAAAACGTTTGAGCCGGCGATTAAGAGGAGAGCGACAAAAGCAGTAAGCGAGTCTACGCGATGGTGGTAGGCGTTGGAAGCAAGGACCGTGGATTTGCGCTCTTGAGCAATCTTTAGCGCTGCAGAGAATGTTAGCAAATTAACCCAGGGCTGCTGCTACAGGTATTGCTTACTGGCTCGGTACAGCCACTCCTTGATGACGATTGAACCCGCAGCGAGCCATATGGCATTGATGTTGGGTCCTAGGTCCTCGATGCCGTGATGATGATGGTGATGTGGTAAGAGGCCCCATTGTTCAGCCACTTCGGCAGCGCCAGGGAAGAATTGCTGACAGAGGGCGATGAGAGCGGTCCAGCCCATGAAGAAGCCTCCACCGAGCAGGATGCCGCTGACACCCAGCGAGCCTAAGCTCTCGACCTTGCCGTATCCGCTGGGGAAGCGGTCAGTGGGGGGTTTGAGGGACCAGCCGACGGTTGCGAGCGTCATGATGTCGCTGACGAGATCGGTGAGACTGTGAATGGCGTCGGCCACGAGAGCTGGGACGTGTTAGGGTATGCCACGCCGACTGTGTATAAGGGGCGGCTGCTCACCTTGGCTGTTGAAGACATAGCCGCCAAAGCCCTTGCTGACGGCCATGCCCAGGTTGACGTAGAGGCCGACTCTAGTGATGCGCACGCCGGCGTCATGCTTATTCTTGGACAGCAGGAAGGAATTGTCGTGGTGGTGATGGTGGTGGTGGTGGAGGTGGGAGTGGCCAGCGTGTCCTCTGGAGTGGGAAGGTGTCGTCATGGCGGAAGGGGAGAGGTGGAAGGTGCGATGGAGGGTGAAGGACGCAGGGGGCTTGGGGAGTAATAGGGCGGAAGCACAGGTCGTCTTTGTCTGGGTGCAGTGGACACGCGAGGCCTGGGGACCCAGCGGCTTGTACGCGTAACGGAGAAGGGCGCGCGGTCGCAGTCGCAGTCGCACTGAGGCGTGCGTCGAGTAATACTGGAGGGGAGCACTATGCATGGCTTGGGTCGAGGACCAGACGGCGCGTCGCTGGCTAAAGACACGCATGCCATGTCCATTGCTGCCGACGGTGCGCAGTAACATGAGGCGAGGTGGCCGCTGCTGCGCCTCGTGCTGGTGCCGATGCGACTGCGGATGCGCTCTCGACGAGATTATCGAGTAGTCTTCTTCTGCGGTTGCGGTCGGCTGTACAGGCCTTGTCTTGTCCATCACCACCACGCCTTTTGCGTCAACGGCCGCAATTGTGGGGCGCCCTCGCTGCCGGGCATTCGTCTCAAGACACCACATTCAATCCACATGGCCACCATGGCCCCTTCTACCGACGCGTCCGCGCTGACATGTACATAATTTGGCCCATTGGCTTCTGTCTCGTGGCGAGCCATCACATAGAATGGATGCAGCATGGACCCCGGAACCTTTTTTTTAACTTTACTTTGCCGACGTTCCACCAACACGTTTTGACATGGTAGGCAATATATGGACATACTAGTACGCACGTACATCTCTGGATTTGCGACATATATATAGGTACATACGTACATGTGTACGCGCACGTCATGTTTGACACGACTCGCCAGGCTGCTTGCCTGTCTTCCTCCAAAGCTTCACAGCCTTGGCTTTGCGCCATCCACGCCAGCCGGGTCCGTGCACCGAGCCAGGATCCAGTTCACCACATCATCTCGGAAGGCTTCCTTGTCGGGACTCGGCTCGTCGTGTACTGAATCTGTTAGTCTGCAGTCTTCGCCTCCAAGTGCATACGTACGGCGGTGGTAATGTCCGGCATAGGACTTGAACTCCTTGTCCTTGACTTGCAAGGCGTCGAACAGCCGCTTCGACGCTGCGTAGCTGGTGATGCCGTCCTTGTCCCCATGGGCAATCCAGATTCTCGTCACGCCACCCTCTCCAGCGTTGTCGGGGATGATGACCTTTCCGCTCGCAAGAGCACTGGTTCGGTCCAGCATGCCCGCGAGGCCCTCGAGCGTGCCTGTGTTGTGGCAGAGCGTGTCCTCCTCAAATCGCTTGCCAACTTCTGGGTCACGTGCGAGCAGCATTGGGTCCAGCTTGTTGACCAACTGGCGCTTCTTGGCCAGCTTTCCGGCCAGTCTCCCCAAGAAAACAGTGACGGCAGACGGCTTGGACTTGGGGTCAAAATCCACAAAGGGCGACTCGAGAAGATAGCCGCGAATGTGCTCGCGGACTTCGGCCGGACCATGGGCGGCGTAGCACAGCGTTTGGCCTCCGCCCATCGAGTGGCCCATGAGAAAAAGGGGCGCTGGGCTCGGAGTGCTGATTACTGTCTTGAGGAACGAAGTCATGTCGTCGAGCACCTGCTCCGTCGGTCCCGTGTCGCCTCGCTCAGATGGCTTCGACACTGAGCGGCCCCATCCTCTGCATCGACTGTGAGCCAAGTATTGGAAAAAATGGTGTCGACGCGTACGCACCGCTGGTCAAAGGTATAGACCTCGATGCCTTTGGCAGCTAGCCCTGGAAAGAAGTCGCCATATGTGTGGACTGTAGGCCCGTGTCAGGCGTTGGAATATGTATCAATAGGCCCGGATACCCTCACCGTGCTACGCGTCGGTCAATACTGCTGCCAATGTTATACACCAGGGTAGCCATACATCAGAGAAGCCGTGAATGAAGACAAGCCGCGCTTTTGGGGGACCGTCGGTCTGTTGAATAGATTAATGCCGATCATTGCGGTTGCTGGCTCCACCGTACTCTAAATGTCTTTGTGAACAGCTGCTTGCCGTCGGCGAGGCTATGGGTGCCTTCTTGGACAGACATGGCGGTTGTAGGCGGGCGGAGTCGGGGCAAAAAGGCAAGGCAGCGAGGCCAATGATGGATTTGTAGTTGGGATCTGCGAAAAAGAAGCCGTCTCTATTGCACGAGCTGGGCGATCGCTAGCATTTGCGGTCGCGCTGCGTTGCTGTCAGGATCCAAAAGTCAGCCGCTGCGCCCGAATGCGTCATAGCTTCCTTTTCGGTGCACCAGCCACTCAAGGGCATTGGCACCATAATACAGAGAGACTTTGTGAAAAAGGTCAAAGCCATGGCAATGCACCGCGCCATGGCCCAGCATGTATGAAAGCCCATGCACACTACCAAGTACAAGTACCTATACATAGGTGCAGACCCGGCAATGCCCAAGGGGGGACAGGCTGCTAGGCTCAACGGCTGCCGTCCAAGCTCCCGCCGGACGGATCATCCTGCATACGCATTGGACCCCTCTTGCTGCATGTCCCCACCTACATTTTCCTCGTGCTAAGATACTTTCTCCCGGTTATGAACTGCCTTGGCCGCCGTCTCCTGTCTCCTCATACCTGCCCTCGCCCTCGCCCTCGCCCTCGACTTCTCACTCGGCCGAGAAGCATGCTGGGCAGCATGCCTCAAACACGCTCTGCCAAAGCCATCCTCAGCCACCAAGAGCGCACCGCCCATGAGCCCCGCGAGAATGACGTGCACACGGCCACGCTCGCCAAAGTGACGCCTGTCAACGACCGTATCAAGCGCTTCAAATTCGAAATAAAGGACAAGAACGGCTTCAACGTATGACGGAATCCATCTCGCCCGCAACCTGCGCTGATGGATAAGTCAGTTCCTCCCTGGCCAATGGCTCGACGTCTTTGTGCCAGACGTAGAAAAGGCGGGCGGCTTCTCCATCACGTCATCGCCCTCTGAAGCCCTGCCGCGAGCCGACCCGGACCACACGCCCTACTTTGAGCTGGCCGTGCAAAAGAGCCCAGACAACCCGCCAGCCGCATGGCTGTGGCAGCCCGCCGAGGACATTATTGGCAACGACGTCAAAGTCCGCGTCGGCGGGAGCTTTGTCTGGCCGCCACCGGGCCTTGACATGAAGAAGATTAAGCGCGCCATCTTCATTGCTGGCGGAGTGGGCATCAAGTAAGTCGGCCACCCTCGTCCTGTCCTGGCTCTACATGTGTCTTCGGCGACTAATTCTCGGCATAAAAGCCCTCTAATGTCCATGATGACCTACATAAACCAGAATTACCCCAACCTCGAAGTGCGCTTCTTATACTCGACAAAGGTGCCATCGCGCGAAACCGATCCTAGCGAAGTCCTCTTCCTCCAGGATGTGCTCGACCTGTTTCGCATACCGCGATTCAAGGTGACCAAGGACCGTCTCGAGCTCTTCTTCACAGGAACATGGGACGGATCGGAAATGGGCACAAACGAGGTCGACCTCATCCACCCGCTCATGTCGCTGACGCTGCCGCAAATCGACTCGGCTACCGAGGTGCCCGTGTGTGCATGGACGCATCGCATCGACGACATTGCTTTGTCGAGCGCAGTGGGCAACCGCAAAGAGGCGCAATCCACCGTCTTCTATGTGTGCGGGCCGCCTGCCATGGCCGACGACATGGTCGAATTTATCAAGGCACAGGACAATGTGGATCCACAGAGAGTGTTGTGTGAAAAGTGGTGGTGACGTGGTGATGAGGGAACAGAATGCACCAAAGCTTCTTTGCATACATGAATAGGGGGTGGGCAAGGCGATCAGGACTTGGACTGGGACTGGGATTTGAATTCGATATGCAGTCGTTCGGTTGCTACGACAAGCGACATTGTATGTACGATGCCCCCCAAAGGGACCGTAATTCCGTGGGCATAATATGTAGGATAGTTTGACAGTATAGAATCGATGATGTTGACAGTTGAATCCTATAAATCTTTTCTACTCCACCATTTTTGCAACAATCTCAGACAACCGCACCAACAACCGCCTTCACCCATCTCCTCCGAACCCAGATCCAAGATGGAAGTATAGCCCCCATAGCTGGTGAAATACAAACCCACTCTAGTTTCAAAAGCAACTGTAGTTGTCGCAGTTACCTTTTACCGTATTAACGGCGTAGGTGAACTTGTTTTGATTTACCGGTTTCACTAGTTGTGGGAGAGACTAGCCTGTACAACTCCTAGTTGCCAGTCGCCTTAAAGCAGACAGCTGCGCCAGACAAAAATCCGGCAAATGGTGTAGAAACGCATTGGATAAGTGTCAAAGCAATTGGTGTGTAGGCGATTTCTCCTCCAGGAATAGCAGAAGCCGCCGCAACCGCTGCATAAGCAGCGTTTGCGCATCCAGCCATAGCACCAATCGCTAGACTGCCAGCGGCGCCAACGCAGAACGAACAGGTAATTGATTTAATGCATCCGGCTGCCCCCTGGTCCGCGGCCTCATCGCTCTTCACCTGATTGTCATATTTTGCCACCACATCCTGGATATCTGCACGTGCGATGGCCCGGGTCGTGTCTGCTCGTTTCACCAAAGGTCCCGATCTCTCAACTAGTACCGTGTTCAGGAGAGAAAACATGCGATGTTTGGCAGTAGCGTCCCATGTTGCGACCTGTTCAGTAGTCTGGTTGAGGAAAGTAGCCCATTTCGTAGCGTCAATGGTTGTGAAATCCGTCGCGTTCATGAGTTCGGCAACGGCAGTTGGATGCACACCAGGGAGTTCGGGAACCGTCTACAGTGCAGCTTTGGCAGCGGCGAGCTGAGCGCCAAAGGAAAAGAGGATAGACAAGGTTGAGAAACGCATGGTGATGGTGATGATGATGATCTTCTTGCGGAAGATTGAGTGAATGAGTAGAGAGCTGGGTCGGTGATGAGAGTAGAATCGAGTGAAGCGAATAAAGTTCCGTGATGAATATGGAGATTTCAGTAGGTAGAATGATAACCTTTATGTTCTTCAACCATCGTGTCTATGCGAATAAAATGGTTTAACAAGGTCTATTACATTTTACCTACTAGGGAAAGCTTTAGTAGTACTCCTCTAGCTGCTAGAGCAGTCAGCGGGATGGAATTTGTATCTAGAAGATAGTGATTCAGTGAACAGTGACAGGGTCTTTTTTGCAAGCTTTTCTTTTTTCCATCTCGGGAAGATTTTTGGTGCTGACTTGAGCCATGTAACATTTGACCGCAACCTAGTAGATGTATTTGGTGAATGTCAAGTTCTAATTCTAGTTTGGTTACGAAGCATTGCTCCGTATCTATCACACACGTCAGCATCGATATTAGCGTCGGCGTCAAAAATGTCGCTCGAACAAGCAACAGAGTTAATCTCGTTTTAGACAGGATCTGGAATACTCCATGTTAGCGCTACGAACTAGACCTCTAGTTATAACCTGTTAAACTAGGATCATGCTGCACATGACACCCAGTCTAACTCGAACACGGCCACAGCTACTGTTCTTGATTCAGTCCTACTGAAATTGCAGCCAAACCGAAGGGGCCCGTAGTGTAGATACGATTGAGGCTATTGTAGTACACCAAAGTATATAAAAGCACTGGAGGTAGCTTCTAGATATCAGTATCAAACAGCATCCGCAATCACTATCGTCGCACGAACTTGTCTATCTCAATATCATCACTGATAAATTACCAAAACGTACCTCAACATGTACCTCCGATCTGTCATTCTTTTCACGCTTAGCCTTGCTATGGGTATACACGCACAGAAACAAGGTTGCAACAAGGGCACCTGGGGAGGTAAAGCTTCTCCTTTCGCTTCCTATATTTCTGCTAAATATCTACATAGAAAGCTGTGTGCTTGATCTTGATTGCTGCAGTGCCAAGTGCGACAATAACCAGTGCACTCAGTCTGATGGGGTCTGCATTTGCTAGGTACAGTCTCATCTGCATACTTGGGAGAGCTCCTGGCTAACGGTACCAGAGTGGATCACTATGGAACCACACTGAGGGTATGTAGTGCGCCGATGCACATGGTTACTGTAGCCCTAGGCTAAAGTCTAACCTTATCTTCCTGACCCTTGATAAGAGAGAGGCCTGAGAGGTGTGCTGAGGGTAGCTTTTCTATGTATGACAGATAGCAACAATTACACTACTCTCTATTCTATTCTTTCGTAAATGCATCGAGTGAATCTAGTTTTGAATCACATTGAGTACTTATCGTGACTTGACACAACACAGTGCCTTGCCAAAAGTTTCGCGACGCTAGCCCCGGTCACCCCACCAAACACGAGCCCACCAACCGCGACCTTCACCACCACTTTGAACGCCCCCCACCAGTGCACCACTGCGCCGATTTGATCACCTAGTGCTAGAAAACATGCCCAAAGGCTCGAATATGACAATAGACGAGCGATATATCGCGATTGGGATGTTGCAGGGGGGTGCAACAGTCGCAGAAGTTGCCGCCAAGTTTGAGCGCAGCCGCTCTACTATCCACCGACTTTACAAAAAGTTCTCCACCACCACTACCGCACACGACAGGCCCCGATCCGGGCGACCAAAAATACTATCAAATCGTCAGAAGAAGATTATTTCTCGGGCTGCTCGCGCAACACCAAAAATACGATACCAGAAGCTCGCCAAAGCAGCTGTCGTGGTGCAACCCGATGGCACCTCTTCGAAGCCTCCTAGCCGCAGTACATTGTACCGGGTGCTCCGCAGTCAAAATCTATCCGCCCGCTCAATAGCAAAAAACTAGGTCGCATGAGCAACACGGGTAGAGAACGGGAGGTTTAATCTGAAGAATTTACTGTGTTGATGGCAACGTGTTCGCAACAACGTCATCTATTTTGTACCGCTAGGAGCCATCATGCTCTACCAATCTCTGTTCACTTCATCGTATCCCTGCTTTTCATTGCATTGCCAGTGTCTGCTCTCTAGCCCTACTCCTACTTGTTCTCGTCGGAATTCTTTTCAAACACAAATTCAGGGTATTCTCAGACGATACCCTCGGATCAATTATATGTCATTAGTCTTTCTTGAATGCATCGTGTGGGACCGTTCGAATCGCTGCTTCGACTGCAGATTTACTATTTTTTTAACTGAGATAATTTGAAAATGCTAATCGCTGTAGGCAAACTAGAGGCAAGTCGCTTGAACGAGCTGGCGAGCAATGGGTTTCTGGTATATTTGGATATTAGCTTCAATTGTGTCGTGTGCGTAGACTGCACGTCAAAACGGCCTTGGGGAGACAAGCGATAAACCAGTGAATAAAAGAGCAAGGGCAAAGACATTGATGGATAGTGAGTTTTGGAACTGCACAGTCAACGTCCAGACCAGCCGGTTTCTTGATGTACCAACAATGCGCCAAGCCTGTCCTTGGTCTCCACATTGGTCGAGCGTTCGCAGTCACCTACCATGCATAATCTTCCGCGTCTCTTTCAACACCTCTTCCTATCCTCGCTAAATCACGCGCAACGTCGCCGCAATTTAATGCCGGATGTTCCGCAATGGGGTCCCAACCAATAGCTGGAGGATTAGATGCCTTTGCGTCTTTTTGGATTCTACATATCAAGATGTTGGCATTCCTGAACCTTCTGGGCATGAAATAAAGGTATTGTGGATGTATTATTCTTTTACTTGACGATGCAGGATTCCGTATATCCACTCTCTAAATTCTTCAATCGTTCGGTCAAGCGACAAGCGCCATTGTATGTACGATGCTCACACGATTAACCGCATTTTACGCGCCCATAAAGGCCGCAAATTCCGTACAGCTCGTGATAGTCAAGCACCCACCCGCCCCGGCGGGCTCCACTCTGCATGCTCCCATCGACGCCACATGGGCGCGCTGTTGGTTGCGCGCATAGCGCCCACCTTCTGGGGCATGCAACAAGCGATCCATCCTGTTAGGGCAGACTGCCTATATTGGAATGCCGAAAGCGTCGCAATTAACCCACATTCCAAAGACCCAAGAGCAGGGGTTAGCGCCAGGGACAGGCTCTGTAGTTCCCGCTGACGCTGCCGTCCTGCACATCTGATTCGCCATCACACTTTACTCACACTGTGATCGCGCAGCATGCGTGTGCCACTCAGCGTCGCCCATGGCCATGTCGCCCCTCAGCCCGATTACTGCCATCGGCTAGAATGCGCCCTCTCACACCCGTTAAGAGCATTCGACGCCCCCAGGCGTGCCCTGCTGACGGCTTACCTGTGCGCTCGCCATCTCAGCACCGCCGTCCACGTACCACCGCCAGAGACTTCCGGTACACGTCTCTGATCCCCACTACCCGGTTGCGACGCCATTGCGCGACCTCTCGACGTGCGCTGCGCACTTGAGCGACTCCAGACTCGCCGTCCGCCTGTCCGTCCGCCTGGCGCCCGGCACATATACGCCTCCAAGACCACGACCGCACGACCCCGCAGCCATGGGCTTCTTCATCTCGCGCACATGGCGGCTGCCAAAGATTGTCTGGTTCCTCATGGTCTTTGAGCTGCCCTTCACTGTCGCCAATCTCGCGCTCTTCGGCATCGCCTCACCAAACCTATATCGCACCATCTTATGGAGAGTGGGTGGAGAGAAGGGCTTCAATTCGGAACCATCCACTGTCTTGTACTCGTATGCCAACTATCGCCCGGTCGAAACGCCGCTGGTATGGAGCAGCTTGTACGTATTACCCGGTTCTGCCATATGGCCTCAGCTTTTACTTGCCGACCTTGGCTAACCTTACCTCACAGCAACACTCAGTACCATCTCGTAATCGGCGTTGTGTGCACCTTCTTCTGGCTCGTCAAAGTGACTCTATGGCTCCTCAAGGTCTTGTATCCAATTCTATCGCTACCCCTCCACATCGCCCTCGCATGCCTATGGGCATACGGTCTCCATGTTCAAACCGCCCCCGACACCATCGATCCGCGTCGTGTGAACAATGGACCACCGTGGTACATTACCAAGAGCTGTGACATTGTAGAAGACAAGACCATTAGAGGTTATTGCATGCAGGCAAAGAGTAGTTTTGCTGTTAGCATCATCATGCTGTACGTCCCTTGATGCTTACAACTGAACGCAAAGCTAACAATCCCACCCAGTGTCATATATGTTGCTTTTATCATCCTGTCTGTATACTCTCTGATTCCTACTGCTGCCCAAAAAGAGGCCCACGCCGCTAAGCAGGCGGAAAAGAAAGCCGAGAAGGAGAAGTGGGCGTCTTCACCATACGACAATGAAATGACTGCTGAAGAGCAGTGGCAGCATATGTGGGAGCTGCAGCAGTTGCCCCGTACCCCCGGGACAGTCGGCGGTATGAAGTCGCCCATGACACCGCGCACGCTGGCCTTCAACAACTTGGGTGGTGAAGAAGCCGGGCATGGCGGCTATTACCCCCCCACAGGAGAACATGGGTACTATGGCCCACCGCAGCACGGTGGTGTGCCCGTGCAGACAGTGAGCCCGGTCATGGAGCATGATGAATATCAACATGGCCAAGACGGCAAAGGCAAATCCATGGGATGGGGTGGCAACGCCTACTAAGCGCTTCCTCAGAAGCATCTTCTTGTGTTTATTTTTGGGCGGCGTTTGAGCGTGTCAACTTTTGAGATACCACATGGGGCTTGGACTTCACTCATTACGGATATGAGAGGAACTGGGATTAAGGATACACATATCCCGAGATCTTTTTTTTTATTCTGTTTGGATACTTAATTGAATCATGATGTCGTCAAAAGTTTGTCGCATATGAGCTTTTTTCGTTCTCGCGTTCAGTGCAGTACAGCAGACACGTGATTTGGCGCGGACGTGCATCGTGGTCGCGGGGACCCTTGACGTAGGGTGGCTGCTCGAGCTCCACAGATCAAACTCGTTCTCTCTCAGCAGGCATCATTGGCCACCTCACTGCTCCAGCTCGCGCGGCCTTTCATGTCTACTAATCAAGAGAGCCATATTGTTTGTGTTGGCGCTGTCTACACAGACACTATCCTAACGTAAGTACCCGCCTGAGTCTTCGGGAAGTTCCGGTCAATTTACTCAATAACAAGATTCAAATAGCGTTCCACACTTTCCCATAGAAGATGAAAAGCTGCGCGCAAAGAGCATTACGAGGCGAAGAGGCGGAAACACGGCAAACAGTCTCGAGGTGTTATCACAGCTATTACGGCACGACCCATCACCTGCACAATCACGCACTTCAACAAATCTGCATTTGATCGCCGTGCTTCCCAATGCACAATCTCCGGCCTCGCAGTTCATCGTTGAATCGCTTCCGGATGTAAATATAGAATGTAGCCTGTTCAGAACGGACTGCCAAGAAGCCGCCTCGAGCTACATCATCCAGAGCCAAGCGAACCGTTCGAGAACGATTGTTAGTATCAATGAGCTTCAGGAAATGCAGGTTTCCGAGTTTTCTCAAAAGGTGCTTCAAGTCGCTACAACAGATGGAGGGCTTGATTGGAAAAGAGCTTGGTTTCATTTTGAAGGCCGCATTCCAGATGTTACGCATTCTTGTGTTGAGTTCCTGCGCAAGCATCTCCCACACGCTAGAGTAAGCGTAGAGTGCGAGAAGCCCGAACGCACTGGCATGGCTTACGTTGCAAAACTCGCGGACGTGGTGTTTTACTCCAAGATCTGGGCCGAGAAGAACGGATACGCGGATGCGAGGAGTTTCCTGGAGGCACAGTGTGCGGATAAGCGAGACGGTACGATACTGTGTTGTACATGGGGTTCGGGAGGTGCTATGGCAGTCAAGAAAGGAGCCGATGATTCTTGGGCGGATGTCAAAGCATGGAAAGACGAAACCACAAACGTTGTCGATACGATTGGGGCTGGAGATACGTTTGTCGCCGGAATGCTTTTTTCGCTAAACAACCACGAAGATTGGCCACTGCAGCGGAAGCTAGAGTTCGCGAATGAGCTTGCTGGACGCAAGGTTCTGCAAGAAGGATTTGGCAATCTGGGTGCCAAAATGTGGTAGATGGGTAGCCACTGGCGCAGTTCATCCAGCGGAAGCTGCTTTCGAATGCTTTCTACGGGTAGTTGCTCTAGCATAATGCAAGGCTTTACAAACACCAAATATACCGGAGCAAACATCTGCAGCGTGATTGGCTAGTCTTTGAGAATCAGATCGATGACAAGTGCGAGAATGGTCCTGCGGAGGAGCCTCCGGTCATATCTCCATAAGCATGGCTTCAAAGAACTGGAATCGATGATCTTTTACCCCGCATTTTCATGTATTAGCCTGTCTGGACTCAAGATAGAAAACACACTATCATCGGCGAGGCGGAAGCTAACTGAGCTGCCGGACTGCCGCTAGGGCGCCAGAAGTCATTTAAGCAAACGTTGTTCCGATCCATAGATGCGAATAAAGAAATACAACCGCCAAGAGCTTAGAGAGATATGAACGGAACAAAAGCCGCAACGTGCCCAATGGGTCACCACCGGATCCAGAACATACACAACGGCAAGCTAGCCAACGGGACTGTCAGAGCTGGTGGCCAAGACAAGAAAGCCTGTGGGACCTTCATCAAATGGGATGCCTCAGGCGTCGAGAAGATTTCAGCTGATGAAGAACAAAAGATCAAGGATGTGTCTGCTCAGTTCAATCGCTTTCAGATGATGAACTTTAACGAGCATATGCATTGTCTGAGAGGAACACATTTGAAAACGCAAGGTGTACGTTCACGCCGTTGCTCTTCAATATATTCTACTGATCTCAATTATAGTGTGTTGTTGGCAAATTCACTGTCCATGACAACCTCCCGCCCTACCTCGCCCAAGGCATGTTTGCCAAACCTGGCACCTACAATGTCATCATGCGCTACTCATCTCTGACTCCCAAAATCTTGCCTGACAACCTATCCGCACCTCGGGGTATCGGCATGAAAATCTTTGGAATTGAGGGCGAAAAGTTATGGGGCGAGGACAAGAAAACGCAGGACTGGACTTTCAACAACTACCCAATACTCGAGCTACGGGATCCACAGACAACATATGACATAGCTGATTCCCTAGAGAGAAATTGGAACGACTTGCCTACATTTGCTAACGAGCAAAGTAAGAGGGTAGACGCTGATGTTGCCACGCTCGGCTCCCAGCTTCCGAGACAACACATGGTCGCCATGCCCGAGTACTCGCAATCCGCCTACCGCCATGGCGACTACGTAGCCAAATATGGCGTTTTCCCCGCCAGCAATTTTCAGAAAGAGCTCGAGAACGATGAGATCAAAGACGATGATGCAATCAACATCATTTCCCAAGCCCTTCGCAAACACCACCTCAACAACACAATTTCCTACACCTTTTGTGCGCAAATGCTGCAGGATCTGGAAGAGCAGCCTGTAGATGACATTGGCATAGAATGGGATCCGAAAAAGTATCCGTTTGAGCCTCTTGCGACGATTGAGTTTCCGCCGCAGGACTCGTGGATCCCGGCATTTCGCACATGGTGGGACGATCGCATCACCGTGAATAGCTGGCATGGATTGAAGGAACACCAGCCTCTTGGTAGCACGAATAGGATGCGTAGAGTGGTTTATGCCGAAAGTAGGAAGTTGAGGTTGAGGGTCAACGGGTTTGCAGACGGAGACTATGTTGAGCCGGCGAGTATTGGCGAAGTACCGGTCAAGGGTCCGGAGGCGCCGCAAATGCAGTTGAGGTATTAGGATGTAGTGGGATGGTTGAAGTGCTTAATGTTGAGTTGGTAGCATTCGATAAATGAGTAGCTTTAGTACATCCTCTTGTATTGACATGTATGACCTGCTTTAAAGCCTAGGACACCTTTCTCTGTGGCCTTCCCATGCACTTCAATGTGTTACATAGATCTCACCACCTTCAGAATAAATACAACTGTGTATATAGACTACAAAATTGCAACTAGCCAGCGCATCTTCGATTCTACAATAGTGCGGCTCCCCGCACTCGGAACATCACCGTATATCTGCATCGAGGTCACATGGCTCCCTATTACGCATCAACTCCCAGATCTCAGAAAAGGAATGAAAGAAATATACAAAATAAATCTCTACAAGGGTGAGGCTACCCCGCCGCAAACAATGCTAAAACTCTCCATCCTACCCCTCCTACTCTCCTCTATAGGTCTTCCCACCATTCTTGCAACACACACAACTCTCAAACCCTTACAAGAAGTCCTTCTCTCGCCGCAACCTTATCCAAGCTTCTTCTAAATACCATGACAGGAAACCTCATCACCCATGTATCCCTTTGGGCAACCCTTCCCCGAAGCCTCAAACGGCACGCAATCCCAACAAAACGAAATTTGGAAGCAAATCCAGCATGACGCGCACAGTGATGGAATCGATTTGACTGCGCTTCCATTTGCAAAGGAAGCGATTGGGAGTATTGCAGCGCTGGCGAGCGAAAAGGTGGAGCTGGGCGCGGGGGCTTTCAATGGGAGGAGAATCGATGTGCATACGCAGTAAGTTCTGCTTCTACTTTTCTTTCATGTAAGATAACGAGGCTGCTTGGTGTAAAGAAAAAGATGAAATATTGTAGGAGTGGTTTCATACCACGGGATAAAAGCCAGAAAGTAACATGAAGGTACCAGCCCCATCCCCGATTGGTTCCGCGCGCTGGAACTCAACGCCGCGGGACGCGCAACACCCTCATGGAGTGTAAAAGACCACCTGCAGTTCATGGCCGATCACCAAATTGCGCATTCAGTTCTCTGCGTCTCAACGCCACAAGCCAATGCTTTTCTCACTGAGCAAAACGACGAGGTGAGGAAGCGCAAGACGCTTGCGCTGGCCAGGTTGTTGAATTGCTTCACGGCCGAGCTATGTCGAGTGTATCCAGAGCGGTTCAGCTGGATGGCGATCATGCCATTGCCGCATGTAGCGGAGTCGATCACAGAATTGAAAAGAATGTTTGGAACAAAAGGGCAGAAACCAATCGGTGTCGGCGTGCTGACGAACCACGAAGGCCTGTACCCTGGAGACGCGACATTTAATCCGCTGTGGAGCTTTTTGCAGAAGAGAGCGAGGGAAGAGGAGAGTAGAGAAGTTGTCTTTGTGCATCCAACTGAGCCGGTGATTAGGCTTGGGGATGGTCGATTCGTGAATTCTACGCCTTGTAAGGCAGCCCCCACTCTCTCTCTCTGAATAACCCAAGTCCCTTCAGACTAATGGAGAATGAAACCAAATAGCACCTCTTCGCTCCGGTCTAGGTGAATTCTACTTCGAAACCGCCCGCGCAGTCTCCAGCCTCACGGCTTTCTCCGCCATACTCAACTACCCCAGTCTGCACTGGCGCATTTCCCACGGCGCCGGAGCCTTCCCTGACATCTCGGAACGCTTCTTGCTTGGCTTCCCTGACATTTCTTCGCGCGCACGAGAGGCGTACAAATCCCGCTTTTGGTACGATAGTGCGGGCCCCGTGTGGCCGAAGCAAGTTAAAGGCTTGACTGAGGGCATGGGAATTCCGCTGGACCAAATGGTGTTTGGTACAGATTTTCCGTATGGTATTGGGTTCTGGGACGTGGATGCAAATATCAGGGGGTTGGCGGAGGTAAAGGGGATAGCGGAGGCGGATAAGGAAAAGGTGTTTTGGGGGAATGCGAAGAGATTGTGGGGTGGGAGGAGTAAGGGGTTGGACGGAGTGTAGGAGAGAGGGGATGCGTGGTTTCAGTATTTACTGGAACTGCTTGCATTGTAAAGTTTAACGATCGTGCATTAGAGAAGCTACTCATGACGGCATCTATGGTTGCGATTGGTTACTCGGCTTGATGCGTGGTCACAGTGTAAAAAGGACGTTCTCATCACGTAGTCAGTCACTCAATATGCGTCCATTGTAACATCATTGGGATTTACACAAAATCACAGTTACTTCACTTCAACTGGAAATTGAGCAGCTTTAACCCCTCTCCTTACGGAAACAATTGAACTAGACATGAAAGTGATCATGAATGATTGAAAGATATTCGTATCAAGTACTCAGCTGCTGAAAAGTGGAGCACTCATGAAAAGGTTTAGTTTGAACGATGGAACGACGCGTCTTCAGGCCTGGTATGCACATACTATGATTTTGTCAATTTCTGGCGAGGGTTGAAATCTGAATACACTCTGGCTTCATCAATCAACTGAGCATTAGCAGAGCAGCTGTTTGATTGAAAGACTACAGCTAAACAGATAGATATAGTTCAGCTCCTAATTTTCCAACATTGAGTAACATATCTTTCGTCTCTAGTCACCTTCATTGACAGCATCAAGTCGAAGTGACTTCAGGTGTGGGTGCCGCCGTGACCGTAGTTGGGGGTATCGTTGAAGTAGCTGACCACCCCTGGGTATACCTTGGATCACCTGGAAGCGTGGTGATAGGGATCCAAGTCGCATCGGCAGCAGCCGCAGGATGAAGCTAGATGCGTTATTTCAATGCTTTATTTACAGTGCGTTACTTCAACATACCACACAACTCTTGTAACTAGCTTCTTTCTTCGCAGCCAGGTTCACCAGGCTCGTCGGCAGCAGGAGCGCTGGGTTGTAATCATATGGGTTTATTGTTGGTGTCACACATCGCGTACTAATCATGTCAGTGCAAGTGCTTATAGCGTCGTTCCATTCACATTGCGTAATTTCCGAGCAGATTTTTGTGGCTGAAACCGGCCAGTTCAACGTGCTTAGCGCGAAAGGTTTTGGGTTCTCATATGTCGGTCTTCTTCCCCGCGACTGTCTAGTGAGTGTGGAGATGGGCGACGGTGGAATTGAAAGCGTCAGAGACGTGAGTTGAGAACCGCAGCCAGTGAATAGATTTGTCCAAGGGAACTGTCCGTATAAGGTGGGTATTGATATGTAAATTGAAGGCGAGGTCATTGTGAGGCCATCAACTACTTTTACCACTGGTGATTTGGATGTGGCTGCTTCCGGTGCTGGACGGCTGATTGGCAAGAGAGTGTTTGTTTGGGGGCAGAGTGGCTGCGTGGCTGGGGTTGGCCAGTAGTATATCTTCACGCTCGATCCTGCTAAACTGCATGGGCCGCCAGGAACAGAAGAACATGCCCTATATGTCGTGCATGGGACTGGAAAGTCTGGGATCGGAGTTTCCGTTGTGTGCGCCATGTTCCAGCTTGATTGGAGTTTTGCACAATCGTTTGCATTCACCGTGCAAGTTGGTGTTGGACTAGTCATGCTCGACCACGTGGTATACGCTGCTGTTGGATACCATTCCGTAACATATGCGCTGTACTGGCGGCCGAGTAGACGAGGGATGTTGTCGCAGAAGGTCGAAGTAGGGACAGCTGGGTAGGTTGAAAATATCTCGGTAGACGTGAGAGTCGTTGTGTAAGACTTGGATGCTAGACTAGACAAGGTGGAGTAATATTGCGTCCACGAGTTGAAGCAAGCCTGAGCAGGTGGCAGAGGCGTGATAACATTCGCTATTGATGTTAGCACAAAAGCTGCATGGCATTTTTTGAGCAGAGAGTCATCTTGCTCAGCTTGCTTGGGAAATGAATTACCAGCTGCCTGAGTGGCCAGGATCAAGCAAAGAACTTGGAAACCAGATAAACTGACCATGTTTGGCAAAGTATTTTTATGAAAACTGGGGTTAACTATAGAAAAAGAAATCTTTGTGCGCTGCTATATGAACGGAATCGAACAAATAGATACATGTGTATATGTATCTCTAAGGAAGAAACCATTCGCTATAGAAACCAACCTGGGCTCACCTGATCAGTGGTCTCTAGATTAAATAGGTAGAAAGCCCGAACGTTGGTCTCCATTAATATCGCCGGATAATGAGCGCAAGTAAATATACGAATGGCTTTGAAGGATCAGTATGAATACGAATATAGCGTGGATCGCCTAATTCATTATGTTCTAGAGAGTTGATTTTTTATTGCCAAGGCTGCGGCCCATCGTCAGCTAGTACGCTTATGGAGTCCGAGTGTAATTTGTGGCGTACGACAAAGTGTGAACATGCAGGAGCTGAAAAGCACAACATGAATATTGGTAAGAGGTTTTCCAGCCTTGTGTATCTTCCGGGACTATTACAAATCACTAGGCGCTAATTTTTTAAAATCAATACATCTATAGAGAGTAAAATGTATGAACAGCATTGCCAGATCTATACAGACACATTTGTCATGGCTACACCTTCGTCGCTATCAAGCGAGCTATCGGAAGTGCTGTGAATCTCGTTAATGACTTTTTGCAGTACGACCATTCCTACTTGGTGTTGCGATTCTTCGAACGCAAAATGCATTGAACAATAGAGAGTTGTCCGATGAACCCTCTGCAACAAAAAGTGTTGACTGCTACACCAAAAGCTCAGCATGCGAACTCCGAGACGTTTGTGCGATTACATAGTACATCACCAACATTTAACCATGCCAACATAGCCTTCCAGCCCATCGGTATTCATCATGACGCTAAGACTCGCTATGTGGTATCTTAGCTATTTACCAGTCAAGCCACATTTGTTGAAAAGTTACATAAGGCCGAATGCAGGTTAATGTGCGCATCTCGTGCTCATCGTCATACCGGCGGCTTAAAGGTGTGAACCTGCACGCATACCGACTTCCATGCCGAAGCGTCACTCTCACAATAACGAGCTTTTGTAGGCTATGAAGTTTGACGTTGCATTGAATACTCACAACATATCGCTGATAAAGAGATGTTGAACGTACGCAATGTCATCTATCCGTCAGACTAGTCCTGGCGTAGCCCCGTAGATGAGACTAGAGATCATTTTTACATTGTGGATGTTCTTGCAGTCACTGCCCCATTTATCGAATAATCCTGATATCTCATTTCGATTATTGCGGTATATCGCTGAAGCGTAAAGACGCAAAGGAGGTATTTAATCATAATTTGCGTCGAGATAATCGGTCAATCTCTTGACACTTTCCTCCAACCCTGTCCAACCATGTCCACTAATCCTTTTAAGTAGCTCTTCAGCTCTTTCGTTGGAAACGATACTCCTGTCTTCTCCAATATCTTCAATATCGTCAATAAATGCCCTGTGCGGATACATCTTTCTGAACAATGCAAGTAGTGTGTTCCAGCTGTACGGCTTGGCGAACGTAAAGAGTCTCTCAGACTCGACGTCCTTGTAGATTAGCGCAGCCACATGGACGGCTGCATTGTCGTCCACATTAATGTAGTACTGTGGCGGGTTCTTTTTCAGATCCGCCTCGCCATCTCCCGAAAACCCATTCCACAGCGCTTTGATCCAGCCCATGGTGCTTGGGTATCCTTGATGCTCAATTGACAAGATCTCTCCGATGTTCATATTTGGCAGGATGCAATTGAGGACAATGCCATTCGAATCAGTAGACTTGACGAAATCCCATGCTGCTTGTTCTCCCTGTGTTTTGGAAGCAGAATACACGTCAAGCTTACGCTGTACGCCTTCGTAAGGAGGGGGCGCCCATGCAGCTCTGACCGCCTCTTCATTCCATACCGACGGGTCGATTTTGAAGATTTTGTTAGGCTGAGGTGATGCCGCGGCAGTAGATGAAGATGTTAAGACGAAGCGCTTAATGCCAGCTGCGGCTGCAGCTTTCAGTGCATTGGTAGTTCCAGCTACAACCATAGGTACGGCAACATTGGGGTCTGTGGACTGCATGACAGGGGTAGCGGTGTGGATGACACCGGTACAGCCCTGAACTGCCTCACTGAAAGCCCCATCTTTAGCCATATCTGGAACGGAGACGAGTTCTAGCGAATCCGGACCATATCTCTCGTTGAAGAAAGGAAGAAGCCAGGATGCTCGGTCGATGTTGCGAACGGTGCCGCGCACCTGATGTTTGTAAGATTGCTAGTTCTACTTGATAGCATTGTATATTGGTGTTCAAACCTTGAATCCATTTTCAAGCAGTTGCTTGACAACATGGCTGGCTATGAAGCCATTCGCGCCTGTTACAAGAACTCGTGTGCCGATCTCGATTGCTAAATCTGAAGACATGTTCATAGTAGAAGATTTCCCAACGTGATCAAGATACAAATACCTTGGTACAGGTCTGAGAATAGATGACTGAAGTGAAGATGATGTATTGGAAAGAGAATGTGACGAGCTCTCTTATATCTGAAATCTTGGTCTTTTCCAACTGATACCCTGAGTTGCATTCCATTTAATTTGCACTCCAATACGTAGTGCGGGATCTAAACATCGTTCAATGTAGTGTAGATCGCATAGTAATTAGCGATCGCAGCTCTTCCCCCGCACATATGTAAAACATAGCTCTGCTTACAATCAGCCCCACCTTCTCTGCGTAGCGAAGTGGCATTGTCAAAGTTGGAACGGTCGTACGGCTGATTGGTCAATAACCACTCTCAAATGACGTTATTACCTCCAAGCATACTAACTGTTCCTTAGTGAGTTCAGTAGTCGCGAAGCACGCCAAGTCTTACTAAGCTACGAAGATGTACCAAGACTGAGAAAGTCAACATAATTGGCCTGAGAGATGTCTTGGTATTGCTTACGAAGCTCTAGTAAACCCCGTGGACTTGAATAATGACGAATGCATACCCAAGTTACACCTGCTCGTCAGCTACCAAGTCATCTAGCAGACCGGCCGACTATCATTAAAAGCAGCTCGCATACTGTAGGAGTAGCCAAAATAGCCACCAGCAATGTGCGTTTGTCATTGCTTGAAGGTCTATAAGAAGTGTCGCCATGACTTGGTATCAAACCATCGAGATCTTTTTCATCATGTTATCGTAGCGCTCAAACACGATAAATTAATATTCTCATGTTCCAGAATATGCAAACCACGAAAGTCAATGTCAAGGGGTGGAGAATGAACAACGATCATCGCGAATTGCTACAAGAATTAGGATAACTGTGGACACACTGGTACCTCTAGTGAAAACATGCTGGCACGATAACTCAATAGAAGCTTAGGAGGCATCATCTCATATATAACTTCAGCTAAAGGCTCCGATTGATCACCGTGTTGACAATTACTAGGTTTCAACCCTGAAGTCAGCTCTCCACTACCACCTGAGTCACATCAGTCATCACATAACCAACCATCCTATACATTAGAGACCATAAGATTGGGCTGATGGTAATAGATGGAAGGAAAATCTTTGCAATCATATGAAATAGTCTTGGACGCAGATGATCTAGCGTTAGGCTAATTGGTTTCGCGTGCGCTGCAAAACGCGACAACATTGCCAGATACAATCTGACTAGTGATTGAGAAATCCTCTAACGCTAGAAAGAAACTCAGCTGGTTTCTCGACCCATGGAATAAGGCCGCAATCGTCAAATATAACCAGTTTCGCGCCTGGAATACCATGGGCCAAAGCATCAGCCGCCGTGAGACTACACATAGGATCATCTCTGCCCCAAATGATAAGAGTTTCTGCAGTCACCCGACCTGCATCTGCGACGTGTGGTAGGCGGTTTTCAGGTTTGCTGTCGCAAGCTGACTGGCGCAAGAATGCCCAAACCCTAGCAGGGGTCTCCTTGAGGTCACACTGCTGCGCGTAGATTGAAGCTGCCAATGGATCAGAGAAGTGATATGGCCCTGCTTTCACCAAAATTTCTGCAAACTCCTCGTCCGTGGTAGGTGGGCTCTTGTATGCAGCAGTAAGTGCCGCCAGGGCTGGCCCAAAAACTGCATCATCTTTGCGCTTCGCAACCCATTGCTGAAAACTGTCGTTGGGAGGACTGTCGTGAACCTGAGCATCCACAAGGATGAGCTTGGCAACACGAAATGGATATCGCTCAGCATAGGTCAGGACAATGCATGCGCCATTTGCATGTCCAAAGAGTATAGGAATTGAATCCAAACCAAGATGCTTCCGCAATTCTTCAATGTCCTCAGCCATTGTCGCACTGGACATGGCGTTCTCGTCTTGCGGCCTTCCAGAGTTTCCATTCCCACGGGGAGTAACGTAAACAAGTGTGTAATCCTTTTCTAGGTGATGGCCAAATCCGTTGCGAAGATACGACGCTGGAGAGCCCCAACCAACAGAGTGCGCCACGAAGACTTCGTTACCCTGGCCAGCAACTCTGTAGGTCAAAGCTACACCTTTGCTTTCGAAAGTATGCTCTCCCTCGCTTAATGCCGGAAGTTTGTGCATTTTCTTTTAGTAACAAAAACTGCGGCTCAGGGCGTTGTATTGATAGAGAAAAAGCTGCAAAGGTTTTGAGAAGAAAAAGTTATCAACCTACGAATGTTAGCACGGCTCTACACTCCGGTACTTAAATGCGTACGTGCGACAACAAGGACAGTTCAAAATGATGTGAAATGAACATCTACAGGACAGGAAGATTTCATCGGGTTAAGAGATAACAGATACGATCGTGTAGGTGGACGTAAGCGCTAATGGCAGCGCAAACTGTCTTTCTGTATTCAGCAGTTATCCAAAAGCAGGAGCTGACTGCATCAAGCAAGCTACCGCAACGGATAGTCACTATTCTTAGTAGCAGAGTTTAGATATTTATAAGTGCGAAGGGCTATGTTACGTGGCCTTGATATGGGATCTTCATTAAACACCATCAAATCTGACACACCTAGAGCTCTAGGATGCTAGAAAGACTTCCAGCCTAACTCTGCCCGTCATCAGTGTCTAGGCCCATACCTAACAACAAGCAAAATGTAAAGAAAACCAAACGCCAAACTTCCTCCAAAGACAAGACTACAGTGCGTCCACACATCACCTGCGTCTAGATGTTCAGGTCTACCGTCCTCAGTCTTTGCTGTTGGGAAGGAAGACCGACGCGACCCGGTCCAACACGATCCGGATCTTTGCAGGAGTCTCGGATTTCTTGGAGCCTCTCTGCCGTCATGTTGTACGTGTTCTTTGTGGTGACGTTCAGCATGTCGTTGTTTGTGACGTCGAGCCAGAACATTGGCATTTGCGCGACCCTTTGGAATTCCCGGAGATTGAACTGCCTTGCTACCAGCAGTTCGTGGAACCTGGCCAGGGCCTGCACGGTGATGGCGTTCAGGTATTGCAAGGTGCCCTTGCTGGCTCGGACCAGCAGAATCTGGTACTGCTGCCAACGGCTGCGCGGTTGATGTCGGCCGGGGGGCAGTATGGGGCGGGAATATGCGCGTATACTCGCGGCTGTGGTGGGAGGTTGCCGTTGAGGTACACCAATGACATTGCGTCCTTCCATTTGTTCGTGAGGATGGGCTTTCCCGCATAGACCAAGCCCAAATTAATAGACTGGTCGAATGCACCGACCAGGTCGCCATAAAACGCTTTAAGTATAACCTCTTCCGCGTCCTGTGGTGGCACAGGTCGTTTCGTCACGTTCGCGCTTGCGACAGGCCGAAGCTTCATGATGGGATCTATGTCGTTGTGGCCAAAGATCCTCAGTGCTTCGTTTTGGAAAGGCCCACTGTTGTACTTGTGAAGAGCTTAGGACCAGTTCCGGGCGAACTGAGTGGGGTCAGTGGTGACGGTGCGTACGGAACAGTCCCAAATGGTGACGTCACAGAATTCGACAATGTAGTCGAAGAGGTATTTATCCATGTTGGCTTGAACCCCTTGGTTCTGCGGAATGAGATGGCGGTGGTGTGCGCAAGTATCACACCAATGAACCTCTCGTCGACGACGACAGCCTCGATGGCCTGTTTCCAGGTCGTCCTGCTGTGGTTGCAGCGCTTCGTGACGTTGACGATGTGCTCGGATGAAATATTCCACCATATTGGCTGACTGCTTACCCGAATAGCCCAGCGTGTGCCCTAGGGTAAAGGCTGCGGCGATACTACGCATATCGTTGTGGAGGAGAGCCAACTCCTGCTCGGTTATTAATCCTTCATAGTAAGCCAATTTGGCGGCCTATAAAAGTCAACATTGTAAATAAGAACATAGACAGCTAGAGATACTTACCAGGATTTCATTCTGCTTCTGAGCAGCGGCAGAACGAATCGATACTCCTGTGAGTAGCTTATAGAGTGCGCAATGCTCAGGCTTCACGAGTCCACTCCAGGTCCTTAGAACGACTTGGTCTTGCTTGTTCGCTGTGGCGTAAACAAGCGGTCGGTCTCCTGTCTCGTTGGGGTCCTTTATACGCCATACAACGATGTGGCTGATCGCGGTCTTACTAAAAGCCTCGTCAACAATACTTTGTTGTTGTTTAGGCTCACGAGGATAATCTTCCACGGTTTGCTCGACAAAGTTCGTCAGTCGGACAAATTCTATGGTGGCTTCGTATAGGTTGAGATGGAGCATGTCCGCTTGTGTAAAGGTGCCGGGCTTGGTGAGCCATTGTCCGCCCGGATGGTCTGCCTCGAATTCTTTCGACGCTATATGTACGGCTTTAAGCTGCTCTAAGATAAGATCTCTTCGCCGTAAATGCTTGGGCCAGTCTTTATCCGCGTCGCTCTTTCGAGCATGCGTCTTTTCAAACATAAGAGCCTGTCGCACCACGTTTAGCCGAATGCTTTCTGTTCTGGGGAGAAGCCATTTGACGCGCTTGCTTGAGGTCCTTGTGTTTGGTGGCATTATTGAGATGGTGGTAATGAGGACTGTATGCGAGGACTGTATGCTACGATGCAAGAGGAATGAAGGACAAAGCTGGATGGGTGTGAGAAGTGCGTGTAGAAAGGTTAGCGGTCTGAAAACGGCTGACTGTATACCGGTGATCCGTGCGCTAGCGGCCTCTCAAGGTGAAGGTGGCTTACAGTGAATGTCGCTGTCGATACCGCCGTTTGTTACCTGACACCCATCGCCACCACGTGTTCTAGCTCTTGCACCAGCCATATCAGAATATCACCTTCACTGTCACTTCACTTCTGCAATCTAGTAATCTTGTCTGCGAGTCTCGGAATGAGAATCTATCTCAGGAAGACAAAATTATAATGACAAACCCCAAAATTTTCTAGAGCAGCGGTGATGGACGTGGAGAGTTGGGTGCCAGGTTGTGAATCTGAGTGCTGGTGACGTGCGCTTATCCGCTAGCGGGCTGCCAGTACCGCGAAGACACATACACTGCGCACAATTGCCCACGGCATCACGTATAAAAGGTGACGCCAACGACAGATATAAATATCAGCGTAGGCGCGTCGCGAGGAGAATATTAGTGCGATGCATTGACACCGCATAGAAGACATAACATCAGTCTATCGTCCGCCACACATGCGCTGTGATGTTTGAAACAGCGTCAGATTTACTGTGGTATCGCGCGAAGGGGCGGGCGCTAAAGAAAGAGAGGAAGATGCAGAGCGGGGCCATAACTGCGAGCGCCATGAGAAGTGATATGAGGGCCGGTTGAGTTATTTGGAAGATGGGAGAGTATCTTCATGAGGGCCAAGAGTCCGAAAACTAGTGAGGTATATGAAGTAACACAGACTTCCGAAGACAGCGCTGAGGTTGCAGGCTAGTTGAATCCCTGCCTGCATGTTGATAGAGGGCTTGAGGCTTCCAACATGGAAGCAAGAGATGATAAGAAGGTCAAGCAGGATATTGACAGCGAACTTGACCAAACTAATGATTAGCGGAAGGTCTGGTTTATCTAGATCTCTCGTGAATGTGGGCATTGCCACTTCGATTGCAGAGCTGAGCGCAGAGAAGGCACTGATATGGACGTGAGTTAAGCTTGTGGCCCGCACATCTACAGGCCCGAAATCTTTTGTAAAAGTTAGAGGCTGCGAACATGACTTTTATTCCCATGATTAAGCGAAGGGTTGATTGAAAGAGGATGAGTGTGTGAGATAGCTTGAGTCGTTGAGGTAGCGAGCGCGATGCTTTGTCGCCGATGACGACCCAAGCTGCTCGGGGAAGACCTTCATTCAGAACCTCTACTACGACACAGATATAGGTGTACACGTCTGTAGTGACGACGAGCGAGGAGTCAATATTGGCTACCCAGAGTTTTGAAAGAGGACTGTAGAGAGCTGGGAGGACGAAGGCGATGAAATGAAAGATGAATGTGGCTAAGATATCTAGAGCCATTGCATTAGTCTTTGAGGAGCTGCGGTAGTAGAGACAGAAACTGTACCGATCGCAAGATAGCGATATTTCCAGCTTGCAGATGTATCACAAGTTTCAGCTCTGTGGTAAACGGATATTGATCGGTTCAACATGTGCTCATTAGACTTAGAGACCTTGAGAGAGGCGTCATCTTTAGACAACACCCTGTAGTGACACTGCGCTGGAAAGCTGATATTGCTATTTTCTTTTTAGCAACCCTTAAAAAGTCCATTACATTCACAGGGTATACTTTTCTTAGGATAAAAAAACTAATTGGTAGCCAAGGTGATCATCATTGCGGGGTAAGACATGATGGAACGTTCATACGATTATTTCCATATTATTTCTAACTAGTTGCTGTGCGACCTGAGCGTATATCTCACTTCGTATTACTTCTGTACCCTCAAAACTACTTTAGCGTCTTGAAAATGTCCGAACCCCCATTCAAAATGGCGTTGATGAAGCCCAGGCTGGCGGAATACAACTCCTCTAGCTTTTGATAATGACCTGAAGCTTGCTCTTGATGAAAGCTTGGCGGTTACCAGCATCAGCGCGAAGGGTATAAGTGCCCAGGCTCTAGTGTTTCGAGTTGATGCCTTCGTACGTGTTGACTTGGTCCTATAGCATGGTTTCGAGCCTGCTGACAGCGGCGATGGCGCCTTGGAATTTGACGTTGATGTCTATGAACTGTCCGCACAGCGAACCCCCAGTATAATTTGGCTCCTGTATTACTACACGTGCATATGTCTCGAACAGGAATTCCCGTATCACCGCACATTCTTGAGTTTAGAGATAGGAGGTGCGGGGAGATTAACGAATGCAATCAATTTTCCGACGCGCTTGGTCGTTTTGGGTGTCCGACCCACAATACCAAGACTGGACCATATCAGTCGCTATAGGAAGGTAATATATATTCCTGGATGCATAAATTTAATTGGTAGAGAGAAGCAGAAATCGTCCACTGCGTACAGTGAAAAACATTGCAGACCGCCTGATTACCTCCCTAATGAGGCTGCAAAGCCGTTCCAGCCACACTCATCGGCGTATGAGGGAGGCGAATGACTATGGTAACAATTGTGATTAGAGTAATTCTTGGCAAAAAAGCGATACGATATATATAACAGATCCACAACATCAGTTTACCAAAATCCTCCAGCTACTTTTCTCTGTTTAGCAATCTAGTAGTCGCATCTCCACGCTATGCAGTTTTCTCTTCTCCTTATCGCAGCTTACGCCTGCAGTGCTTCAGCGCGTCTCAACTGGTCGCTGGCAAAATCATCTAACCCAACTGCGGATCAAGCAGACGCCTACGCTAGGATCGAAGCAGCAATGACCAAAGCTGTTGCACGTTATCACAAATTCTCAACCGCCAACAAGACCATCCGCGTCGCCTATGCACCGGGTGTTCCCACTGCTGAAGCCAATTACAATGGCGATCTGCGCTTTGGCTCGAACCGAGCATACATGACGGAACGCACGGCTATGCATGAAATCTCACACACGTTGGGGGTGGGGCAGACAGCAGCATTTAATAGCAAATGCGCCTCGGGAGATTGGAGAACAGCGTTACCATTGCTTCGAAGCTTTGATGGACAAAATGCTAAGATCAGCTGTGGTGGTTCCCATTTTTGGCCATATGGGCTGAACTATGAGACGGAATGGAGTGAGACCAACGGAGATAGACATGTAAAAATGGTTCAGGCAATGCTTAACGATGGGATGTAAGGTTGCACAGGAAGATTTTGAATATCGAGGAATTTGTTATTATTGTTATCCTAGGATTAGCCATCCCCAGCCAGTAGTCTCTGCCAAAGGCCATAACTTCAATGGAGCGGACATGAATATATAACGCGCAACTCAACACTCTCTAACCTGACTAACATAGGAAGACGAACGAGGTCTGGTTCATACTAAAATACCCGAAAACCAATCTTATGAGTCTTGACACCAAATCCTATTCTTAACATCTATGTGGTTTCTAAGAAGCAGAATCTTATTTGTTGTTAAGCTTCAAACTGCATATAATGCCATGAGCTCACTATCGGAGAGTTTTGTTACAAGTAACAAGAAGGATTCTCTCCTTGACAAGGGACGGCGAGGTTGAAGACCAACCACGTCTATGTTAGAAGGTAATGACATTGCGGGGCTTGGGGTCACGTGATGTGTGCTCCCGCTAAGAACCCTGCTCCCAGAGCATAGGTGGCCTTAGGAGAGTTATACTCCTATTGCTCCTATAAGAAAGAGAGAATAGAGAGTACTAGATTAGAACACGATAAATATAAAAATATATTAGATTTTATTATTATACTCGTTATAGTCAACTTAGTAAAGTATCTTTTATAGTTATCTTTTATACTTAGATTAATACTAGTTATTCTATCTTCTAATAGAATTAGTTTTATCTATCTTTGTTATTCTCTACTACTAAATCGCTAGACAACTACCTTACGGTATACTTCGCGGAAACTAGCCTCGCCCTAACCCGGAATCTAGGCTAGGTAAGTATATTCCCACTAACAAATAGGGCCCCGTGTAACAAGTTTGAGTATATTCAGACAGCCTTAAACGTGTCATTGCACAAGCAATACATTTTTCATCAGAGCATTCATATTCAATGATCTGAACTTTGTTACTCAGGGCTCACAACGCCTATCCAATACTACAAACCACAGGATTCTATCTAGACTTCTTCAGATGTCTCGATCCAATTCTTCAGTCTTGCCTTTTCTGGATCTTCATTAATCGCAATCATGCCTGGTAGAGGCCACTGGCTGTGCGAGTGCTCTGCTAGCATCTGTTTGTCAGACTCACTGATGATCGCAGCTGTAGCATACGTGCATATCAGTTGTAAGTCCTCAGGTCTCATGCTGGCTTGTAGTTGAGCACCAAGCAGCAGACCATTGTGGTACTTGAGGCCTTGGGTGGCCAGGCCCTGCGCTGAGAGAATCAAGATGGAGCGGTAGCCAGCCAAAGTGTTAGGATTGATGTCGGATTCTGTCTTAAGATTGCGAATGACAGCGTTCCCGATGATTGTCAAGGCGAATGCGATCCATGGATCATAAAACTCCCAACTGTGCCGTGCGTAGTATAAGCAGGTGACCGTCTCTAGCATTATCCGCGTTGTGTTAAGAGCTGATCGAGGGTTCTCTTCTGTGCCTAGGCCCAAGGCTTCAGTTTCGTTTAAGCGGCTGCCATCCACAATGAGTTGCACAACACTCTGTACAACTTGCCAATACTGAATACTTGGGATGATGTTAGTGCTTTAAGTGCAGTTCAATTGCAAAAGACTGCATTAGAGCAACATCGCAGTCATTAGAGATAGAAAGGAACGTACTGTAACATTAGATGAGACGGCAAGAAGAGCATTTCCGGCTGCAGTGGTTCGGGCAGTGTATCCTTCCAATGATCGAGTTTGCCTTTTAGTATGGCAACATCATCCAGGTTCAACGGTTGTGATGATGGTCTCTTAAACAAAAGCAGCCCTGTCTCATTCATGATTGCATGCAAAGCTGCCTCTGAATGAAACTTGAACCCAATGTAGGATGGTACTATTTTTTGGTCACGGGGATATTGTAACCAAATCTCTCCATACCACGACTCGTCCAGCTGCGGGTCTGGTAATGGAATTTGTGGAGGTTGGCTAAAGTGTGGTTGCCGAAAAAAGAAAAAATCGAACATGGCTTGCCAAGAGAAGAGCGCCCATGCCGTAAAGAGGCGAGCTTTCGCCATGTCCGTGCCTGCGCTGTGGTTGTTGGTTCCAAACAACCCCAGGTCCTCGCTCATCTTGCAAGCCCGCTCTGAATAGATTGCTCCGATTTCGTCTAAGCCGTTGTTTGTGGTATTGTAACTCATTATCAATGCCGCTTGTATAGTCGTGATGCTGCTCTTTCCTGGCAACGACTCCAAATCCCAAAGTCGTCTCGCTTCGGCCATGAATCGATAAGTAAGGGAATCCGGGAGCCATATCTTGGACTGGTTCGGGATATCAGAACAGCTTTGCTAGAGGCAGTCAGCTCTATATCATTCTTAATGGCAAGAGATTCATACACAAGCATTTGCAAGCATAGCATTGACCAGCAACGGTGAGCAGAAGGAAGTCCGACCCGCCGCCATGTCATTTAAGAATAGATCCTTGTGCACGAAAGGGCCACAAGGATGAGGGTAGCAGAAGTAGGAGCAGATGAGTCGTCTGAATAAACGATCATCAGAGATGACATTGGTCCATGGTGCCGCTGTAACGCTGTCCACTAGTGGCTCAACCAGTTGCGCAGTATGGTACGGAAGCTCGTAAGCGCTCTGGTGGCTACTAGCAAGCGTTGCACGCTGTCTGTTAGTCTTGATTTTATACTGACCTTGACAAGCGAGACTGCTCTTGTTGGCATTATCAACTCTATCACCTTCGTTTGAGGCGTCGCAGGGGCTGTTTGAAGGAAGAAATGTAGACATATAGAGCAAGGACTCCAGATATGGATTGCCCGCAACGAAGAGATGGCTGGGCATCTCACTTATCAGAGGAAATTCATACCGGCGAGTGGTCTCTGGTGCCACAGACAATTGCAGGAGTAGATTCCCATCCCTCGCATGCTTTACGATGGACTCAACATCTGCGCCAGCTTTCAGGCGAAGAAATATCTTCGCTGCATCTTGCTCATCCATTGTTCTTAGAAGTTCGATAAACTCCTCGTAAACAGATTGTCTTTGCTGTAAACGCTCGTGTTTCTTCCGAATCTGGCGCGTTTCTGTCGGATTGTAGTGGCACGTTGAGTTACGCCTGGTGCAGGCACCACAAGTTGGCAAGCCATCACACTGGGCTGCTTAGCTCAATGCAACAATTGTATACTGGGCAGCGAGTAGCAATGTATCTACCTTCAATTTATGCCGGCGGCAGCTCTCGCATGCAGATACTACCTGTCGCTTCTTCGGACGATCCGCCTCTGGTGGAGGCCTCGATGGCCGTACGGCTGGTAAAAGCGGTCGCAAAGGGTTCATAATGTGCGTTGCTACCCAGCTCTAAATATAGTCATGTAGCATATACATATAGATTGAATGTATGTAAAGACGCTCAGGAACCTTCGAAGATCAGGTAGCCCGAGAAGCCATTGAGTGCTGATAGCTGGGAACTTCTTCGCGATTGCTGATGATGTAAGCCAGGCCTCGGGGTTTAGCTCCTAACCAATCACATGCTGTTATATGGCATACTTCACGATTCAAAGGATTAACTCATCTGAGCGGTGTTAACATTTCTTGAGCTGTGTGACTAAGGACTCCAGAATACAATGATTGAATATATGTCGGAGAGCGTCACGTAGTGTATATGAGATAGGGTAAAGGGGAGGAAAGATTACGTTTAAGCGCGTCACGTGATGCCCAATAGCCATCGTCTTCTAATCTGGACACTCTTGAACACTCAATCTTTCATTCCAGATTCAGGAGAGATTCCACTACTTATGATAGTTGTAGGTTAGGTAATATGCCTTGGTTGCATGGTTGCCCGATACTCGTGACTGGGAGAAGTTTGTTAATACCGGTAGGCAACAGCATTGCATTGCAGCGTTGCATAGACACTTTTGTGGGCTGATATGTCCGAAACGGTCTTCCACGAAGAATTAGGAGTCTATAACACTTCACTCGAAGGCTTACGGTGCGCCTACTCATCTTCTACCATTTATTTCTGCATTCCACCGCTCTGAACATCATGTGACCTCTATACGCTTTTCATCATCAAACGGCGGAAGTAGAGTCCATTTTACCACTTTGATTGAACCCATTGCTGTTGTTTTATCCTGCAGGCATGCGGCAAGACAGAATCCAGACGTACACTTAGTAGGAAAGCTTCAACAGTGAATAATCACACCTTGTCTGCTCCTACTCAGGCCGCTGCGATGGGAATTACGTCTCTAGCAGTCCCATGTCAAACCAACAACTCTACCTCATCGTTTTGGGACATCGCTAAAGGCCCAAGCTTTTAGCGATTTCATTGCATGGCTATCATTGACACCGTACCGAGAACATCATACATCAAACACCTAATAGTGATTTAAAATGATCCAGTCCGTGTTATAAAGATGCTGCTTTCCAGCCGACATGATACCAATCTTGCGCAGTGGCTAGAAGAGTTAATGGAATTGCGCTTACAAGCGTCGCTTACCAAAGCTTACATGCAGCATTTTATCGGAAATTGCGTCTCGTCGGCCGTGGATAAAGAATATCCTCTTGACTGAGCGGATGGAATGTAAGTCTTTCTCTGGAGCTTGTTTTCTTTTCCCTTACTATGGACTGATGTA
This sequence comes from Curvularia clavata, assembly GCA_023920165.1. Lineage (NCBI taxonomy): Eukaryota > Fungi > Ascomycota > Dothideomycetes > Pleosporales > Pleosporaceae > Curvularia > Curvularia clavata. The sequence goes on from CP089281.1 coordinate 1,999,874, forward strand.
ATGTTCAGGTTCCGATGGGTGGAGCTCCAATTGAAACATTTCTGCGACCTAAAGTCGAGACATAGTATAGAGCGGGCGATGTCAAATCCCGCTAGAGCTTCCATTCGCACTGTGAATCATTCATATGCTACAATCTTCGATCAAATCCTCACAGCGGATTCATTTTCATACAACGTAGCAGCACAGATGTTTCGGCTCATGCTGTGTCTGCACGAGACCATACCCCCTCCGCACTACCTGCTGCAGCGTCCATTACATTGGATGGATTGCGGAGTACCCTGGCCATATCCATCTGAAGGAACAGATAGGGGCTTAGCAGGGGTTTCAACCAGGTATGTTCGATGGGTTTTGCGGTTGTATCACAATAACCCTATCTATATTCGTAGGCGCTTTACAGTTAGCAGTAGATTCGTTCTTGGCTGGTTTCAACCTTCGTGTGACCAATCTCAATTATGCCGCATTATTGCACCGCTTTAAAACTCCTATTACAAATGCACCATGTTTTCCTGGCACCTAGAGTAACACCACTTAGGTCGTTTGCTATTCTGGGCATGTGAATAGGGAAGTAGGCAAACTGTTATTGAATTTCCCCCCGATTCTCCCAGGTAAAGACTGGAATTTTCCAGTGAGCCTTTGGAGAGGATCGGCAGCACACGACGATATTTTCGATCAACTCCACTTTTGAAATCTATGTTGAACTCCTGGAGAAGGAAAACAAGCTTTTCTCATATTTGGGATAATCTGGCAATTAAACTTGAATGTTTAATATCCCTACACCTTTGAGCCCTAGTATCATGGCCCTTATTTCTCGATCTGATTCTGACCGACCTGGTAGTCCAAACGTACTTGCTAATCGAAAAGTTGGCCCATGCCGATCTCATCAAACATTAGCATCAAGAACGTGTGAAATAGTTGATGCTTCGCGTAACTCTTATTAAACTCGTTAATTCCATCGAAATCAGCTACTTTCTATGTGCGTTCCACTGGCTCCTTTATAGCTGTCGACTATGGATCTTTAGGCGAGCTATCGGCGATTAGGCCTCGACGAAGCACGTCATCAGCCAGGACTATACCTCCTACTTTAAGAAGCTGTTTGTTGCCAGATTTTGGGTTCGACAGTGAGTCAATAACAGTAAGGTATTCAGAATAGAATGTTTTGTCCGCGTCGTTGGGTACCATGTCAAAAGGATCCGTCAACCCTTCGGCCGGCTTCTTCATAGTTTCACCGGCATCTCTAACAATCATCTCTACCTTCTTGATTTATTCCTTCTCAAACTTCAGGGTAACAACGTGACCGAAGAACCTATTGCCTCAGCCCGTGCTTAAGTTGAAAACCCAATGTACGTTACAATCTCGGGAACTAACCCTAGTCAGATATACGTAATACAAGAACATCAACCTCACTCTACCTCGCTTAACTCTCATAGCTTCTGTAAGCTAGATGTGAAAATTCGCCTGAAACAACGGTAGTATGAAAAAGCATATCTCTTGGGTTTTCATTCCTCACTCATAGTAAGACGTGATTTTCGAGGGCAGATCGGAAGAACGACTGAAGGCATGATTCCTCACTGCAATGCCGACCTCTTCATTGGGGTAAAGTTGAGTATGAATTTCTGCCATTTTTGAGTCGAAAGGCGACGAACGAATTGCTGATGGTTGTGATTTGAACAGCGAGCCCTCGAATTTAATTACATGCTCCTTTGCATTCACATGAACCAAAACATCGAGACCTATTTCTTATCCATTGTAATGTTTGTCTACGCGCCATGCTGCTTTGATTTGCGAAGAAGGCTCAATCATGAGAGCAGGGCCTAAATAGCACCAGCCCTGTCAGGGGATTGTAATGGGAAAAACTAGCAACACCGGGACTTGCTTCAGTCAGATTCATAGGCTGATTACGTGTATCTATTATGCGGAGCTGATTATCCTGTACACTGAGGAATTAAAGATTCCAGAAGCGGAGTATCAGTCTCAAATACATGTTTTGGGATTTTCAACTAGCTAGAACCGAGGTAATGTAATGTAGAGTATTTCTTCTGAATCTTCTCTGATACTTTTCTTTACGCTAATTTCATGACCATAGCAATAGCGGAAAATACTATGCCCAACTATGAGAGTTGTAAACTCGACTGCAATTTATGGTACTACCTTGGTGCTACTGTTTGAGCGACCGCCAGGAACTGATGCGTTCTGGCCAGTCCAGGGAGAATGCGGAATACGACGTAAGCCCAGATACTATCTCAAGGGGGCTAGAAAGGCTAATAAGACCGTATCAAATTATCGGCATAGCGTATGTCGGAGTTGGTATTCATCACAGATCATGAATAGACGATGCCACGAAGTGGTTGCATGTGATGACCCACCAAAAGTGTCAAGTTACCCGACCTAAGCTATCACTCCGACACTGCGGAGTAGAACCTGGCGTACTGACGTTCTCCTCCGCCCCCCATCTCCGTTTTCGTCTATCCGCATTGAGATAAGATGTAAACCAAGGTAAGTTTTGTTCCCATAGTTTAAATACCACTCTACTCTAGCCCAGACACCACCCTACTCATAAAGTAAGACTGGACCTTACTCTTTTTTCCTGCCGGCTTTCTATACCAGTAATAGTGGTTAGAAAAGTAGTTTTCTAATGTAACCTATAGATATAAAGTTTACTTACTTTCTAGAAAAATATCAATACGAGAAAATTATTGCATTAGTCTATAGTATAAGTATATTGGAGATACTTACGACCTAAAGTAGTAGTAAAGGTTAGTTAAGTGTTTTATTATATAGGTATATCAGATTTACCTACCATCTATACAAGTAGTAGTTATTAGTAGAGTATCTTGTATTCTATGGTATGGATACGTCAGATTTACTTACATCCTATGTGAGTAGTGGTAATTAATAAAAAGTTCTATGAGATAGTCTATTAGATTGCCTTACCATCTATATAAGTAATAGTTATTAGTAGAGTATTCTATTAACATGTTATATCAGCATGTTATATTTACTTACGATCTGAAGCAAAGTAGTTAACTGTTAGTAAATTATCTAATTAGTCGCCAGGAAAGATATATCCATTTACTCACCTTCTATAATATTTGTTTTCATTAGTAAATTCATTTATGAGTGTCTTTTGAAAGGTATAGAGATTTCTTACAGCCTATACGTGTAGTAGTTATCAGTAAGAGGTCTTCTTAATCTACTGTTTACTTATATTAGATTTAACGACTTACAATCTACATCCATCAATTTTATTAGCAAAGCATCTTATCAGTCTGTGTATTGAGTAGTTATGTTAAGACCACTTACAGCCTGTACCAGTGATTGTTAGTAAAGTACTAAATATGTACATAATGTAGATAAATAGGGTTTAATTACACTCTATATCAATATTAGTCTATTACATCAATACCTCAGATTGACTTACTTTCTATATCACCAGCAGTTATAAACAAATTATTACTTTAACGTATCGCGTATATAATTAGTATTTGCTTACATCCTATATTAGTAGAAGTAGTAATTAGCAAATTATCTTATTAGTCTGTTGTGGGAATACATGGGATTTACTTACGTCTCTGACCTGAACAGTGTTCCTCTGAATGTTTTCTTCCTCTCGCGCATTTGAGACTCCATACATAAGAGGTAGTAACATACTTAAGAGTATAAAGAATCTCATGTTAGGCTCTTATAGCTGGAAAAATGTAATTCTTGTAATGTAGATAGAAAGTAATTGCGCGATTCACAGTTGTCGAAACTTTTAATTTCTAAAGTTAGAAGAATAATATACATTTTATAGGCACCGGTAGTTATAAAGAATATAGGTATTATCTCTAGAGGTGGGGCCGTTACAGATGCCGATGATAATATAGGGGTTTAGTACAAGCCTAGCGAATAGCTAAGCAGTCTAGTCAAGATTCGCTTTTGATAGCAGCATACCCAATAAGATAAAAGCAAAGATACTGGTTAATATCATGAGATTTAGACATGATAATAGCTCTTGAGCCTCTATCAGATACACATCGGGCCCCCATCGGGTACCTCTCATGTACCGATCCCGATACAAAACTTTAGTCTGCAGCCATGGTAGGTTTTTATAGCTATAGCTCTGATATTAGACTAGCAAATCATATACTTTTGTAGATATTATAGTTATCTAGAGATTCCTATGTATTACATTTACATATGCATTAGTCACACTACTATTAAGATTCTAAGAGACTTTACTTAACATATATCTAGATATAGATCTTAGTAATTTTAGGATTTTAATGAGATTTTAGGTAGCGCACTTAGCTATATAATGTATGTGCCTGTGAGATATGTTATAAAAGAAGGATATATCACGCCTAAGCATAGTTGATCAGCTCTCTTGTTAGTGTTAGAGAATGATGCGCTGAGAGAACCAGAGCTGCAAAGTAGATACGCATTACACTTAGCTATGTTCAAGAACACGAAAGACAAACCAAAAGTCTAGAAGAGAAAGCGTTCTGTTATACTGAGCATCCCGGAACTCTTCCATCGACATCAGCGCAATTATTGTGTCTTGGAGACAGCACAGCAGGAGCGGGTACTTATTTATAGCTAGCACGTGAACTAAAGTATTAATCTGGGGGTTATCGTGTGGGTATCAGCCAAGTCCGGGTTTCTAGCCCGATGGCCTGGCATCAGGCCTTCCATGATCTTATTCCCTTTCCTAGCACCTACCGCTACGCCTGTGTAATATGTGCAGCTATCCCTTTACACCAATTACAGAACAAGAAGCCGAGCAAGAAAGAACAGAGTGTAAAGATAAACATTGTCGTTGCCGATTCTAGCCGGTAATGAACAAACAGCTATGCAGATGCTCAGATCCGATAATATATACACATTAGAAGACGAAAATCTCATCTTCAAGACTAATAATTTGCACACACGAAAGGTCTCTACAAGATCATCATCTAAGCAGGAGCAGAAGAGTAGAGGCACTTCTTGGGCTCGGCCTCCTTGAGCGCCTTCATGGTGAAGGGAGTGCATCCCTCAGAACCAGCAGGCTTGTCGACACCAGAGAGCCAGATCTTCCAGCCTCCGCCAACAGCGCCAGGGCAAGCCTGGAAGCCAACATCGCCAGTCAGACCACCAGCAGCGAAGACGAGGTCACCATCGTCGTTGATCTTGAAGGGGCCGCGCTCCTGGTTCTTGCCAATGGGCTGGACACCGGTGGAGTAGCGGACATTGCCCTGGCCCATGCCGCTGCGGTCGACGTACAGCTGGAGAGGAGGGTTGAAGGTATAGATGTAGACGCTGCCATCATTCTCATCGAGTGAGAAGGAGGCGTAGTTGATGCCGCTGGTGGTATTGTCGCGGTCGCCGTTGACGATACAGGTCTTGTTGTTCTGGTCGGGCGAATTGATGACGAGACTGCCGTCCTTGGCTTGGACGTTGCCGTACTGGATGGCGGTACCAGTGCGCAGAGACATCAGACGGAAGACGTCGCCAGCCTCGGGGCGAGGGAAGGGAAGAGAGGCTTGGGGAAGAGCGGAGGAGATGGCGGCCATGGAGGCAGCGGCGGCGGCGGCGGTGAACTTCATGGTGATGGTTTAGAGGTGATGTTATTGAAGTGTGGAAGTGGTAGTTGTAGTGATTAATTATTGGTGTGGGATTGATAAGTTGGTGTTTGGATGGAAGTCTACAAAGAGAGCATCCCATCTCTCATATATACAAATGCCATCTCGTATTTACTCCCCTTGTCCTACATCATCTCACAATCAAAGCTTGTCCCCAGCGAGGCTCAGCAGTGCCCATGCTTGGCGCCGACGACCAAAGTGCAACGTTATGACTTCATCCAATGATAAATTATCGTATCCCCAGTTTTGTGACCCTGAAATGGCCAGCACCGGCTGTGGCGTGGCCCCCACCCATGACGATCTAAGAAGGTTTCGGGCAGGAATGACGCACAACCGCCACTGTATTTCCCCGAAGTGCTTGGCAAACATCCGAAAGAGGTAAAGCGCGACCACTTCTCAAACTCTAATTGGTGACGGCCTCGGCCGATACACTGCTCAAAATAGAAACAGTAATATCGTCTCTAGAAAACAGTTATGCCGAGGATATGCCTTTCAAACTAAATGTTTGCGTTAGGACACAGACATCTCTAGTCAAATACTATAGCAGATCACAAGACGATATTACTCTAAAACTATGGAGATAAACAACTGGGACTGGACGAAATTCTGGCCCTGACCAATACGAGGCACGATATGCCAAGACCTAGTTAGTTTAGGTTAATCCAGCCCTGTTTGCTCTAACCCTGCTTTTGCTAGTCAGCAAGGGAGTAACTAGTTAGGGCTATATAACCCCAGTAATCGCTAGAGAGTTTCGCTAGAGATTCGTCTCGTGAATATACGACTGTTTACACGTGATTTGTTCTTGTCCAGCCGGTATTGTGCTCACATCCGACCGAAAGTCTAACACCTAGCAGGGGGTAGGCGCCTATGCAACTTCGCAACTTCCCCGCTAGGACATACAAGTAAACAGCGCCCAGCGCTTACTTCCTCCGCCAAACACCGTTATTGAGTTACAGCTAATACTAACACGCTTACCTGCTCTTATCGGCTTCTGTCTTGTTTCCACATTTTTATCATGTTACCAGAGTTTACCTGCAATCTGCTGGAGACCCTCCCCCTACCACCCTGGAAAGAGGAACTAGTCTGGAACCTCCACGCAACAAACAAATGGGAGAAGCGAATTCCGTTTTCGTACTACGTGCAGCCTACAATGAGTACTACTACATATGCCTCTAGGCGACAAGCGACATTCTTCCACCAATTCAGCTTGCTTCCAGCGGAGTTACAGTTCCGTGTTCTTAGCTTTTGTCCAGCCACTACTCTTTTCCAGCTTATGCGCGTCTCTTCTGTTCTACGTACTGAAGCGTCAAAGCTCTTTTGGTCAAATCCAGATGCATATTTTCTTGTAGAGGCATACTGGCTTCTGAATGGAGGCTTCCCTGGCTATCACTGCTACGATCCAGCTTTCCTTGAAAATGTGCAGAATGTGGAGATTGAGTACGAGCCTAGCACGAATAATGAAATCTGGCCACGTTTCACTGGGAACAGTAAGATTCGACTAGACCTGATCAGTACCTTTTGGGAAAGCGTAAAATGGAGGTTTCCCCAAGTGAAGAAAATAGTCATAAACCAGAACGGTGAGCCTAGAATATGGAAGAGCGCCGACACAGTTCCACCACCGCTGCAAGCCTTAGTAGAGGCATGTCCTCCCACAATCGATATCCGTGTTCTCGTCTCAGAGAGAAAACCTCTTCCTAACGCTGAAATCAATACCGAAATCCAACCTGTAACGACTTGGCAGAGATCTGTCTATCAGTTCACGTCGACTCACACGTGGACGAAAGTGGAATCTAGGCATAGTCAGACAATTCTTCTGCCCATAGGTCAATTTGATGGACTAGTTGGGAGGTTTGAAATGCTTAAACAGAGATGCGCAAGGATTCGGCTTCAACGTTACGGCCTCTGGCCTCTTGCTATCCAAGCTCTCGATCGCCATCATTTCGACAGCGGCAGAAACAACCCTTTCGCGTGCCCATGGCCGGCTTGCGATGCATACTTCGACAGGGCTGGAGCATGGACTACACATGCGGCCATATCCCATTACCATTATCCAAGTCAGCTCAGTATCCTTCCGGATGATATACAATCACTATGGGAGCAACATGTGGGTTTACTAGAAGAGAGTCAAAAACAAGCGAAGACTCAGTTTAGGAAAATTCGGGAAGAGTGGGAAAATGCAGGGCTAGATGGGAGAGGCATGATAGAGCGTACTTGGAGAGAGCAGCTGGGGACTGATAACCGACGGGACGCGTCTAGCCAGGAAACAAGAGAGAACAAAACATGGGAAAGCTTTGTAAACTGGGCAAATGGAGACGACTACTAGGCACAAAATTATAATACATGTAATTATAGGACCAAAATATATTACTACATATATTATCCATAGTTAGATGCGTTGCTATAAAAAAAGTAAGTAGAAGATTATAAGATAGAAAGGCTATAATACTATGTATGTAGGGGCGTGCTTGTGCCGCAATCTGCCTTTACCCGCCGCCCACAGTCAGCACCACTGCTGATCTTGAGACTTATTTAACACCTAGTAGAAAATGTGATCCTATACTAACTGCAATAGTATATACATAGTATGTTGTGTTTCTATTACTATCTACTCATATGGTCTGTATTCATGTAGAAAGACTAGTGTAAGGGCACAGCCTTGACAGTGCTACGACATCGGCGCACTGGTCGGCCACGGGGTACATGAAACCCGTGGACAGACTACTCAATCCCCCACTATACACCCACGGCATAGAAAAATTGTTAAGAAAAGCTCCTATAGAAACATATTTCCCACCTATATAAATATAGATAGCTAGGAGCCCCAGAGCGGTATAAGTTAATATTACTCTTTCCTCACTCATTGCTCGCTGCTATCAGACTTCTTACAACTAGATAAAGACCGCAAGTAGCACTAGACTGACGAGTAGGTATGGGATACTGACCATAGGCCGAGGTACGGTATAGGGTTACCAGGAGGAGGGTTCGGGTAGAGCTGGGTTGCTTGGCGGGTGGGTTGGGGTAGGGTTGAATTACTTAGTCATCAAGCCCAGCCCTACCTCTACCCATATCTTGGCAGCCTTACTCCACACCGACCATGGTCTATTTGCCAGTCTAGTCAATAGCTATGGACTAATCAAACAAACGCGGCTACCAATGGGGCGAACCAATGCCACATGAGCACTAGTCACAAGCTCTACATGGTTACATAAGCATAGTGAGCAACTGCTAACCAAAAGTGGCTGTCTCCTTAGTGAGAGCTCTACTCTCGACCCTTAGCATAAAGTGGAAATCTAATTCGCCAGACATCCAGTAAGCTGGTTATGGCAAGACTTTACACCATCTTCTAAAGACACTCCTAATTCTATGACCAGTCCTTCTTGATATCATAAGACCAGTTGAACTGCAGATGGGTCTTCTTGTCATCGTCAACAACTTCAGACAGAACCTTGTAGTGACCACGGTAAAGAGCGCCAGAGGGAGCTTCGTCAGATGCGACTAGAAGATAAGTTAGGAAAGTAAGATAGTAGTATGGGATAACATATATACATGTCTTCTCATAAAATGGAGTCGTCTCAGTATTAGGGGGGAATGACCCCTATCATATTAGTTAGTATAGCTGCATCTGCATAAGAATTAGTAGAGTGAGTAAGGAAGACATACCATCATCTCCTCTGATTTGTCAACACCAACACCTTTGCGGGAAATTTTGTACACATATCTAAGACCAGACAGAGTTTCATGCTGAACCTTGAACTGCATCTTTATACGATATTCAGTACCCTCTTTGATAGTAAAAGACTTTTGCTCAAGCTCCTCAACAGCACCCGGAGCACGTAAATCGATAACAACATCAGGGCGGCCTTCTACCTCAAGACCGAGGGAAAGGAGGATGCATCTGGGAGAATCACTGGGGTCGCCCATAGCTGGTGATGCTGGTTAAAAGGATGTAGGATGCTTGGGTAGCTAGTGTTGGATGGCAGAAGAAAGTTGTAGAAAAGGAAGGTATTGGCAAGATGTTAATATATCAACGGAGGCAGAGAACTGCTATAGGTATATACCTTCTGATCTTTATTTCTTGCCGACTATCTAACAAAAGACAGCTAGTGGTTTTAAGTAAGTACTTAACCACTCGTAGTCAGCGATAAGAGTAGAAATCCTCTTGCTTTTCACTTATAACACGGGTCCCCACTAGAGCCGCAGGCTCTTTAGATCGACGTTGGGATGTCTAAAGAATGATTAGCGTTAAGAGTTGAAGTTTGTTGCTTATTACTTATAACACGGGCCCCCACCAGAGCCACAGGCTCTTTGAACTAACTTCAGGATATCTGTAATAGGTGTTGAGAGAGCTAATATCACTCGTAGGTGTTACACTCCCAGCAGTAACAGTGTAGCGGCCAATGAGCTAATTTTACACTCTAGCTAAATAGCTAGCTTGGCTGTCTAGAAGTTCCAGGCTAGCGATTGATTTCAGAACCTAATACTTTCTCGCTGTCTTATATTTTAATCTCTTTTCTAAGTAGGGGGAAGTGCAGGAAGGAGCCTCCGGTATATTCACAGGCGTTGGATGTCGCAAAAGGGTTTGAACAGCAAGTGACGGCTACTCAAGGCCATACGGATGAAGAATTTGCCAAAGCGGAAAGAATCAGATGATGCCTGGAAGAGGATCTGGCTAGTCAGTCCATGTTGAAATGCAATACTATCTATCAACATATAGCGTATGTCTTGACATCCAGACTAAATGATGCAACGATACTACTCCACTATAGCTTGATACCATAGAGGATCTACCTATGGTGCTAGAAAATCTATACGATATAGATGAGACTGGAACAATACGTTAGTAGAAGTTGAAGCTGATAGCTAGATTTAAAACGATACTAGAATTCAAGTATGTTTGATGAAGTTAGAGACTAGTACTATGTACCAGTTGGCGCAACGTATGAGTTCTGATCACTGAAAAGTTCCACTGGTGGAGAACCCATCTCGTCTGATGAGGACTGACTTGATCTCATCTGATAAGATTAATCTGATCACGACTAAGATTACGTGATGTCATCTACGCAGTGATCTAAATTAGGACTAGTCTGACAGTATATGTATATATATTTTCATCACGTAACTGATGAAAAGCTTCAGCGAACTGTTGGATGAGTTTCTCGATACAATATCTTTTGTTCGAGTTTTCCCAGCTCCCACACTAGTCTACTATATCCAGACTATTCTTGATAACTATACTAATAGTGTAGTGTCTTGCATCATCATATAGTTATAACTACAGAATTTCTTATTGAGTTCTGGTAGGAACTGCTTGTTCTGTTATATGTTATACGGTATTAGAGATTGTATAATTCAGCAATACTTTGTATCTTAAGAGGTATCTAGACCTAGCCCTAAAGCTACTACACTATCGCCCTGAAGCTGCTTCAAATCTATACGAATAGTTCGAATCAAATCGAACACCTTTTCTTCCTGCAGATGACAAGGATTTGCCTGTTCCGGAAGCTGAGGCTGCTGCCGAAATGTACAACGATCCCAAGGAGCCTTCATCAACTGGTCAAACTGCTGTGGTCTGCCGCTGCTAGCCTCGGTGTTAGGCGCAAGACACGCTCGCATGGAGTCTAACAAGCTCTCTATTAGCTCCATAATGACCCTCAACCGTATAAGCGGATACTCCAACGCGTTGGAACCAATAGAAAGCCTGAGGACCGGCACTGAGCGAGCATGCGATGAGAAACCCGTAGCTAGCGCCGCCTTTATGGCAGTCAGGATCTTGGTGCATGTCTCCAAGATTCGGATGTAGCAAGACAACATCATCAGGACCGAACCGTGATCAGCCGCTATGGACAACGACGCGGCGTCGGATCCGAAGCCGTTCGAAGCCGAAGTGCTCGTGGAAGAGCCATCGATGCTGCTGGATGAGCTAGGCGTGCGACTGGCCACCGTCCTGTGTCGCAGAAGCCCAACGAACTGGAGAAACAGCCCCAGTGCATCATCGAGCATCGCGCTGCTGGCATACAAAGACTGTGCTCCTTGGTCGGGAACGCAAGCGTGCTCTCTCATCGACTTTGCATGGCTGAACAGTTTCACGTTGAGCTCTGCAAGTGTAGAGAGCCACTGTCCATTTTCGATTGACTCACCCGTCGTTTCGGCGAGGAGCCCCAGGTTGGGCTGGGGCGGCGTAGCCGCCACTAGTGGCGGTTGCCCATCGCCAATAGTAGTTTCAGTGCCATAGCATTCACCAATGCCTAAATCGCATAGCGGATTTGAAATCATACCCTTCCGGAAGAGCGTGGTTGCTGGATTCGAAGCCTTTGTTCTCTCTGGACTGGCTAGGTCGAAGTCTGAGAAATTGACGGAGTCCATGTCCAGATCCAAATTGATTGAAGTGTCTGATCTGGACCAAAAGTTGAAAAGCGATGTCGACTGCAACTGTGGTGTATGTAGGCTGTCGGAGTTTGTATTAGAAGAGATCAAAAGGTTTGCTATCTCAGTATTGCTGGCCCAACTCGTCGTGTCAGGTAGGGGTTGAATTTGGACTTCGTGTGGTGCACCCAGAGAGAGGATAGCATCAACACCGCTGTCTTTGTCTATGCAAGTATTTATAAGCTTTGAAATTGCGTAAAAATATAGTTTTGTGCTCGACCACTCACCAACATCTTGATCGTCGTCCGAGAAAGCTCGAACTCTTTGAGTATTTGACATGTTTCGCCTTCGAGCTGGATTTTGCCTGCCTCCCTGTCCTCCGAAAGACTTGGGATCCCCTGAATCTCGACGTCTAGTGTTTCGTAATGAAACACTCGTTTTGCACGGTTTGTTTGCCCTGATGCACCTTGCGCAGCTCTCGCTCCCGTCTCGTTGACATGACAACTTTTGGCCATGGCATCGATCGCAGGCTCGCCTTAAGTGCGGTTCTATGGTGCACCACCACTCGTGTTAGCCCAAATCCTTTTGCATCAGGAGCAGACAAAAGCCAGCCTGGGCAGGGAGACAAACCGCCCATTTCACCAACAGTGGTCGTTGTGAAAACTAATCAGCGCCGCTGTTGAAGCGTGTTACCAATAGCCAAGACAATTCCAAGACTGAAAGCTTTGCTTAGCAGTGCTTGGTAGTAAGAGGGGCTCTTGGTACTTTATGACTGGGTCGTAAATGCGATCCTCTAGCACGGATAAGATGGCGACATCCGTTTTGACAAGCTGACGACCACCCGCAGGCGATACGCACCGCCTCTATGCATAATACATCCGAGTAATAGACCTCAAACCGGGCAGCATTCTGGCGCCATTGCTCATGTAACGCGCAGCTCATCCTCTAGTAGCGATCCCTGTGTCTACCTACGGCCACAGTTCCACCCATCAAAACAGTCCAATTCCGCCACTCACCAAGGCACTATATACAGTGCTGGAGGCCTTTGGCTACACTAACCTAAGACACTGCACGTTCGGCCTCCGACGCAAGCGAACGGATTTACAGACGGTACGGCTTCAGCCAAGCGTGGGGTGGAGACAATCCTACGCCACTGACGCGGAAGGAACCTCCACGGAGCCTATCAGCGATTCTGGAGCGGCTATACCAGTTGTTGCGGATACCGCTGTGTGCGAATACTCGACGACAGGAACTAGGATTTGAGAAAGCTTCTCGCAAAAGTAGTTGCGTCAGGGTATGTGACCAGGTCTTCAGTAGCGAGACTGGTAACAGTCCTAGATGTCGACGAGGGGAGGCCATGTGGGATGGCTATGCAGGGCAAATCCTTTTGGGCCAGCCATGCTCGGCAGCTGGAGCCAACTCGCGTCCGCATGGAAAATGTTAACGGGCCTACCAACAACAATGAAATGACCTACCAACAGACATGGGTCCCTGTCTAGCGCGCTTGGCAGAAAAATCGGCAGTAATATTCGTATCTTACAATTGTATGAGCGTGCGCTAGTAACTACCAGATTTCTAGACAGCAAGTATGCAAGTCCGAAGCTGGTAGTACTAGACCATCAAAAAAAAACCCCCCAGTCCATCGCGCCAAGACATAAAATTACAGTATTGACCCCATATAGTTTAGATGTTCAGGCCCTGATGCGGACCCATGTCTGTTGGTAGGCTGTTTGCCTTGTTGTTGGTAGGTCCGATAACATTTTCCATGCGCATCTGCGAAGAAAATACCAGTGCCTATTGGCCGAGCAGTTCGTTGGATAAAAGCCAACCAGCGCGCCTAACATCCATTTTGGCCCCAGGTTTATGTGGCGCAGGGCCTTAAATACAGCGGGACATAATCTAGAGAGCGCTAATCTATCTAAATAGGAAGGTAGCTAAGAGTAACCTTACCTCAGAGCGAGATAGTGCCTGCAGTCACGCTGTGCAGAGTTAGAAGCTTACTCTAAGACCCCTGCATGCTATGGTAGCAATGGTGTTGGGACCTTGTCCGAAATACCAGCGCCTGATTACGGGGGGTTATTAAGAGGTGTTGGGCTTTCGGTTGACCGGAAAAATCGGATAAACACCGAGACTACCATGCATAATGCAAAGCAGTTAAAAAAAAACAGCAAAAACAACCTTTGTGCATAGTTGAAAGTCTTAGGTTCTGTACTGATGTTTCAAAGCTCCGCTTTGATAGACATCTACGTCTTTTTAGACTGGCAATGGATGGTTATCCACTGTTTAGCTAATTCTATTGCGATAGGGTTAAGGTAAGGTACTTCCTCATCATGGCACAGTGGTAGTGACGGTTAAAGCTTTACGGTTAGAATATGGTCAAGATCATTCCGGAGAGATGTCGCTAATCTAGGACTTAGAAGACGAGGACCCTTGCTTGTCTGCTAGATCGCCGCTCTTTGCCTCCACGTCCACCTTTTTTGCCTTCTCCTTCAACTTGTGATCCGACGTGACTGTTGTGCGCAGTTTGATCTCCTTTTCGGGGAATACTAGTAAGAAACCTAACACGTTGAATGCCAAACAAACCTCCCACACGACCCTGAGCGCACCTTGATACGCGTTTACAACCTCGTTCTGCAAATCCAGCGGAAGGGACTTGATGAATGTTGCAGATACGTGGGTATAGGCATCCCCGCCTGAGAGGAAGCTGCGGACCCTTGGGTCCGAAATAGAGCCCACCCTCGCGTTCATCTGGTTGTTGAAGATCGCAGCAGGGATGGCAATGCCCCATACGTTTCCCAGAGCGCGCATGAATGCCCAGGTCGAGGTAGCTGCTACCACATCTTTGGGGGGATTGGCGGCCTGCACCGAGGGAAGCATTGTGGTCAGCAAACAACCACCGCCAATGCCTGCGATAATCTGGTAGATGACGATCTTAGCTAATGACGACTTCGCATCAAAATTAATGTAGAGTCCAGATGCGAGCGTGGCGACTGCGAAGCCGAAAATGTGGATCGGCTTATATTTTCCATATTTCGCCAGGACCTGCCCAGAGACGATCGCGGCCGGCACACCTACAAGGATGGTAGGGAGTAACAGAACACCGGATCTGGATATGGATACCAGCAACACGGCCTGGAAGTATACAGGCAGGAAGTAGACCCGCCACATGGTCAGCATCGACTGTATGAAGGTGCAGATCAGGCCGAGGGCGCTGGTGCGATTTAAAAACATGCGCGGAGGAATCGTGGGTTGGACGCAGAACTTGGACGACTCGTAGACGAAGAACAAAGCTGTTCCTACGAAACCCAGGACAAGGGGTACAATGATCTGATACTCGCTCCATGCGTAGCGAGTGTTCGCCCAGGAAAGAGCAATCAGAATTGAGACAACCGAGGTGACGAGAACCGAGTTTCCAATCCAGTCAATCTGGCGCACCTTTTCCTTGAATGTAAGACGCTTTACGAAGACGATTTGGAGGAAGAAGAACTGCATCAGGAGTGTCACGCCGCCAACTGGTAGGTTGATCCAAAAAGCCCACTTCCAATTGGAGTACTGTGCAATTGCGCCTCCAACGGGAGGTCCAACAGCTGTCCCGAGCCCGAAAACAGCGTATATGACCCCAATATATTTGCCCCTCTCACGTAACGATACGAGATCGCTGATGATGAGTTGTGTCATGGCCGTGATGCCCGCGCCGCCAAGACCTTGGACAAGACGTCCCGCAATGAGCATGGCAGTGGATGTTGCTCCACCACTGATTCCCGATCCAAGAACAAAGATAGCGACAGCGGTTATTGTGGGCCATCGCCTGCCCAAGACCTGGGAGAGTTGACCCCAAAGGGGGAGAAACGCAGTCCTGTGACGAGTCAGTCCGATTTCTCAACATTTGGTATCATGACGACTGAAAATCACACTTACGAAGTTAGAAGGTAGCCGTTGATGATCCAGACATAGTTGTCTCCGGATTTAAGGTCAGACGTAATCAGCGGGAGTGCCGATGACGTGACTGTCGAGTCGAGCCCCACAAGAAAGGTGGCGATAGAGAGCGGAGGAAATATCGCCCAGAACCTCCATCCCTTGGCAGCCGGCTGGGCGATCTGAGGCGGGAAGGGCGGGCCGTTCCCTGCCGGTTTGGCAGCGCTGTTCGTGGCGCTTGGCGCCTCTGCCTTGGCCACGCCAGCTATTGGTTGCGACATGAGGAGCTGAGGGCTTTTGACGGGGTAAAAGGTGATGGTGCAGAGTGGTAGTAGCAGCTTGTTGCGGGTTAAGAAAACGCAGAAGGGAGCATTGTCGAATGGGAGCTTCAAATTTTTGGGGACAATCCGGCTGGCAAGAGCACTTTACTACAATATCTTCACCCTGTCGTACTGCTATGACTATACCCAGAATAGAAAATGCCTCGGCTGGCTGTTTATGCTCGTATTCACTCGGCGGGAATAATGGGCTAACTCCGCTAACCCCAGACATTGAGGGAATCGGCAGTACATCACACCGGTTTCCTAACATCTTACCGGGGAATGCATGCAGCATGCAACGTGCCACAGGCGGGGAATCTCAGAAGTTTACGGAAATCGTCAGGACTGCACGAAGAAATGACCGAAACTTGCGCCACCGGCACCGAATCACTGCCAACACCGAATTCAACGCCGATACATCACCATCACGTGCACAAAGTCGGCGGCCATGAGGTAGACATCAGTGATAGAAACGAGGTCATTTCTCGTTACGGCTGATCACTGCACGGGTAGCCGCAGTTTTTTCAAGTCCAGCATCTGACAGTAAATCAAAATGCAGTCTGATCAGTTTGACATGTTGTCTTCCCCCAGAGCTGTTGCGCTGGGCGCAGGCCTATGTTTTCTCCTCTATTACGTGCTTTGGGCCATCTACGTGCTCTATTTCCATCCTTTGGCACGCTACCCAGGCCCAAAGTCATGGCTTTTCTCACGAGTCGCGTACTCGCGCGGTTTACGCCAGGGTACCCTCATCCATAAGCTTCGACAGCTACACGACACATACGGCCCGGTTGTTCGCTATGGAGTAAATGAACTTTCGTACACCGATGCTCGCGCGTGGAAGGATGTTTATGGTTTCCACGGCGGACCAGACAAGAATTTCGACCGTGATCCCCGATTCTACCAGCCAGCGCCAAATGGTATTCCGAGCATCTTGTCAGCCAGAAACGAGCATCATGCTTCGATTAGGAGGCTTCTAGCCCCTGCATTTTCCGACACCGCACTAAAGCAACAAGAATCCATTGTGCGCGGCTACGTTGACCTCTTAATGAGAAAGCTGCTGAAGCGAGCCAACGGGCCTCCGGTCAACATTGGCAACTACTTCCAATTCACTACATTCGATATAGCTGGCGATCTCATGTATGGCGAGAGCTTTGGATGCTTAGAGCGGGAGGAGTACCATACATGGCTCAAGGTCATGACGGCGTTCTTCAAGCGATTGATGATTGGAGCTTCACTAGTATCACTGGTTCCTGCCATACGCCCCTTGCTCCCTTACATCATTCCGAAACGCGTCCAAGAGCAAACACGCCAGCGGTTTGCTTTCACAGTGGAGAAGGTCGGGCAGCGACTTGCTATGGGTGAATCTACCAATCGTGCCGACTTTATGACGTATATGGTTCGGACGCATAGCAAAAGCGGTTTTGCAATGGCGCGCGGAGAGCTTGATGCGACGTTCGATGTCCTAGTCAGTGCTGGTGCCGAAACCACTGCCACGGCTTTGACTGGTACCGTCCAATATTTGCTGCGCAATCCGGCCAAGCTGCACCGACTTCAAGACGAAATTCGAAGCCGGTTCGCGAGTCCTGAAGAAATCACAGTCGCGAGCGTGACAAATCTTCTGTACCTTACAGCAGTACTGAACGAGGGTATGCGACTCTGTCCGCCTGCGCCCTCAATGCGACCTCGAGTTGTACCAAGAGGAGGCGCATTGGTGTGCGGCAAGTGGCTTCCAGAAGGGGTGTGTAATTGACGCTTGATTGATCTCCATCGTGTAGAGTGTATTCGCTGACTAAGAACAGATCTCTGTAGGAATACCGCCATGGTCCACATTCAGGTCTGCAGAAAATTTCGCACAGCCAGACGACTTCATCCCAGAGCGATGGCTTCGGCCAGAAGAGGGTGGACTAGAGATGAAACCTCACGATGCAAGCGCATTTCTGCCCTTTTCGTACGGCCCCCGCGATTGTCTTGGTCGCTCGCTGGGTTGGGCAGAGATGCGTCTGATCTTGACAATGGTGATTTGGCATTTCGATCTCGAGAATAGGAGTGTTGAGAATACGTGGGAGAACCAAAAGGTCTTTGTGATGTGGGATATGGTGCCGATGATGGTGGCTTTGCGACCAGTTAAGAGATGAGGTGCATACACCGCGGAGTGATATGTGTAGCAACTATATGCAGTAGTATAGCTGATAGCAGAGTTTATGGAAGTAAATGAATACAAAATATCATTTTAGTGGTCCTTTTTTACTTTTTTGGTTTCTGTTTCCGGAGGAGGGCACTGTGGTTCAAATTACCTTGATTTAGGATTTTCTTTCCTTGTATTAGATGATCTTTTGAACGCCCTCTTCTTTTGATATTCCTCACTTTCTTCTGAGAGACTTTCTCATCTTGTTTTGAGAATATTCTTTCCATTATTCTCCATAAAATAAGGAAATTGAACCATAGTAACCTCTGTGACTATGCAATCACGGTTCCTATAATAGTTCCACTGTTGTTCAGATGCTTACTCATGATCCACTACACCAATACCGAGGTACGTGATCGCACCAACTTTCTTCAAGCTCTGCGGTAGGTATTGAAAGCCTTCTGCGATGCACCTATGAATGCGTACAAATAGTAAATAGAAGTACTCTTGATTGCTATCTGGACATGCTCAGGCTGGTCGCGCAAGCAAACTATATCCTTGATCGAACGGACAGTCACTTTGACTCTTCTTCGTTGTCGCGCATAGCATACTTGGCACCCTCCGCTGGTCGTGCCGGGAAGGCCGTCGATAGATCGTTCATTTCAGACCAAGGTGGATAGGTTGACTTCCCGTTCTCATCGATATTGACGACAGTGTGATTATCAACGTACTTCTCTACCCAACCTAGTGTAACTACAGTGTGAACCAGATTCACGTATGGAGCCTCAGTCGCTTGGAGCGCCTGGAACTCAGGATCAGAGTTGACTTTATTGAGCTCGGCGAAATTGCGAAAGTAGAACTCGACCGTCACGTCGTGGTCCTGTGTGCGTTAGTCTGAGGTCGACTCTTCGGGTGAGAAATGTGCGACTTACGTCGATGGTCCAGCCACGGTTATTGCGACGGTTCATGTCGTCCAACGCAGCGCGATACCCGACGGGCGTGTAAACCTGCGGGAGAGTGAGCTGGGTCTATCATAACTATCCAGTTTCATAGCAGTCGCCCGCATACCTGCTGGTACATCTCGATGCCGTTTTTGGCATGAAGTGCTGCTACCTTGGCCAGGTATTCACGAGCAAACTTCTCCCTATCCTCGGTGGTGCTGCTGTTCTGGTTGCGATAGATTTGGAGAGTAAGGCGTAGCAGACGACCCGGTGCGGATGACGACATGGCGAATGCTGGCAATGCAAGTAATGCAGTAAGAGTTGCGGTCTGAAGTCAGGTCTATGTGAGCAAGTGCTAGTCACGGATCGAGCAATATAACCTTTAGGAAGCGCATCGTTGGCAGACGCATAGCCTCGGTAGCTACCACCGAGACTTTGGGTAGTGGGAGAGCAAATGGCACAGTGCAGGATCCTTTCTTGCAAAACACCAATCAATTGAGACGAACACGTAAAGCCAGGCACACTGGCAGTATAAATCCGTTAACTCCACTCCTTCGAGCTGTGCCGTATGAGATCGCCGAAGTTGATTTCGGTCAAGGCCGCACCCAGTAACTTGGGAACCAACCACCGATACGAAAACAGGGTCGGCGATGGATTTACCCAGTTAATCTGCCGCTTGTGCTCTCCAATGAGAT
Organism: Curvularia clavata; assembly: GCA_023920165.1. Lineage (NCBI taxonomy): Eukaryota > Fungi > Ascomycota > Dothideomycetes > Pleosporales > Pleosporaceae > Curvularia > Curvularia clavata. The sequence continues at coordinate 2,019,830 of CP089281.1, forward strand.
ATATTAGCCGCCTCCGAACATTTGAACCCGAATGCCGAAGCCTGCGTTACGCGAGGGATGTGCGAAATGGAAAAACGGCTCACGGAGTCAGACATTCTAGCTTTCTCGCCCCCATGAGTGCAGTTGCTTGATGGCTCTAGTACGATCACGGGACTCTGGCTCAGACGTGGGTCGAACCCTTTATGGGAATTAAGGGCTCTGAGGATGCAGCTTTGGTAGCTTCCACAGGGTATCGAATGAACGCTCATGTTCCTTAAGACCAAAAAAGTTGAGTGCACTCATTCTTAACTGCGCCTTCCGGGACTGGCCCTTAGCACTGAGGCTGGCTCACGTGCACGCGTGGTGCTTACTTTGCATGCTGACTGGCGATCTTGATAGTGTACACAGCAGTGCCAACTATCGTACTGGGGCAAGGATCCTAAATAAACTCTTTGATTCTACATATTTCACCTAATCAACCTGAATGAGCGATTTTGCGGTCGATGCCGAATTGGGCATCGAGGAATGCAAACGCTTTCCTTGTCAAAATGCCAAAAGCGCCCACTTTCGACTGCAAACCACCCGCACCAGCCTCCTCGCCAACCCACTTAACTTTCTTTCCCTTCGGAACGTTCACCAGCTCCTCGTAGATGCGATCGGTGCTGATCTCGGGTTGCGTGTACAAAGAGAACCGTGCGCCCGTCACAAAAACTGGACACTTGACTTTGTGTAGGAAACCCGTGCCGTCGGCTGTCGCGAAAGTAAATCGCATCATGCTCCGAAACATGTCGGCAGTTGTGTTGACCCCATGCATCCAGAAAGACAAGTCCGATTCCCATCGCGTTTGCACATCCCACCATTTCAATAGACCGAGGAAGCTGTCCCAAAGCGAATCCGGGGCAAAACCACCAGCCACAAAAGTATCAATGACTGGCTGTGGCATGCGCCCTTTGAGCAGGTCCCACATCGAGTAGAATGGGTCGACGGCGATGCATGCCTTTACCCGTTCGTCCGCTGCCCCCCTGAGTGCAAGATATCCACCCATGGAGGAGCCAGCCAGTGCGACGCGGGTTTTGTCTATGTCCAAATCGCGATTTTTTTCGATGTAGTCAAATGAAAAGTCAAGCACTTTTGATACAACCTCTTCCCAGTCGGGACGGAAGGGAATGTTATGCTTTCGGAGAACAATCCCTTGGCCAGGTCCTTCAAATGTAAGAACTGCGTAGCCCAAATCAAGCGCCGCCATGGGAAAAATAAAAAAAATCTCCTCCTGTGTCGCATCGGCACCGACTGTATTTACTAGGAGTGGAATCTTGCCAGGAAGCCTCTTGGAGGAATGAGGAAGGTGCAAGTAGGCCGGCAGTCTGATCTTTCCTTCGTAAGGGATTTCGAGTTTTCTGATGGACGAATCAAGGAGGTTTGCTGCACGCCAAAAGTTCGAGATCGATCTCTCCGAGTCTTTGAGGATGCGTGTGTCCTTTCCGTCGCGGCCATTCAGCATAAATTGAGCAGCGCGTTGATAATTCGAGGCTCTGAAGAAGGCCCTCCTGGCAATCTCCCGCTGGCCTGAGAGCTCTGAGTCGGCAGCAAGCGTCTCAGCCTTCCTTCCTGCTTCTGTCCAAGCGGCATACCAGCTATCTGTATCATTGTCTTTGATCTTCGCCACAGCCTCGAAGAATTCTGCAATCTCTCCGCCCTCGTGGGCTGTGAAACTCAAGAGGCGCAGTGCCTCGAAATTGAAGAACTCAGATTTGAATATGCGGAACATTGTAATGACGACGAGCAGTAATTGGGAAGCCTCTCACCACACTATTAGAATGTGTTATACAATAGTCGGCTTTACTTTTATCGGACATTGGTAGTAAGCGGCTAACCGATTCAGGATCACCGTGGCCGAGGACCGAACGACCAACATCGGTCGGCAGTACGTTGGTCGGAGCTGCATGTAAACAAGTGAGACATGCATGGAAAGGTAAGTGTGGTCAGCCCAGTCGGTCTAATGATAATCCACAACTGCACTCATACTCCACCCAACCCGACTACCCTAGTACTCTCTCTTACGATTATCGTTCGATATCGAGTAGACAGAAGACAAGGCTCATCAATATGCCCTCTCACAACCCCAGAGTTCCGCTCATTCAAAGGGCTCTGGTATCTACTGGACCAGGCGTCCTTGCGCTGAAGCCAGTTCCCGTGCCTCGAATCGCTCCCGACGAAGTCCTGGTCCGCACAGTCGCTGTGGCTCTCAACCCTTCGGATTACAAACTGCTGGATCAATCAACGACTGCAGGTGCGATATCAGGAGCGGACCTGGCAGGCGTTGTCGTTCGAGTTGGTTCCAGCGAAGAAGCGCAGTCTTATCTCCAAGTCGGCGACCGTGTCTGTGGCTTTGCATTTGGTGCAAATCCAGGCAACCCTCACAACGGTGCATTCGCTCAGTATGTCGCAGCCACCGCAAGATTATGCGTTCGCCTACCCGACGACGTGAGCTTTGCCACCGCCGCTTCTTTGCCGATGGGCCTTTTCACGGTTGGATTCATTTTCAGAAGCCTCGGACTCGACATGGAACTGTCGACCACAACCGAAAACGGAAAAGCCAAAGAATTTGTCCTTGTCCACGGAGGCGGTACAGCAACTGGGACCCTTACCATACAGCTTCTCCGGAGAGCGGGATACAAACCCATATCGACCTGTTCGCCATCTAGCTTCGAACTAGCGAAGAGTCGAGGCGCCGAGGCAACGTTTGATTACAACTCGCCTACAGTGTGCGACGAGATACGTGAATACACGAATGATAGCTTACGTCTCGTCGTCGACTGCATTGGTAGTCCAGAAACTATGACACTATGTTACAGTTCCATTGGAGACCGCGGTGGTCGTTATGCGGCTTTGGAACGTTACCCGCGTCGCTTGACGATCAGACGGCGAGACATCACGCACGACTGGGTCTACGGATGGACTATTTTCGGGAAAGAAGTCAAACTGGCCGGCGCTTATTACAGGCCAGAGCTTCCAGAAGATAGGATCATGGGTGAGCTGTGGGCCGAAGAAATGGAAAAAGTACTGCAAAGCGGTGAGCTGGAACCACATCCGCTGGATGTGTCTCCAGGAGGGCTGGGTGTGGTGCTTTCGAAACTTGACCTGCTGCGCAGAGGGAAGATCAGAGGAAAGAAGGTCGTTGTCATGATGTAGATTGTCAAATTTCAATTATTTTCCTACACGGACCCAGCTATTCGAACCTAGTGTAGCTATCAAGGCACCACTAAATGGTGTAATGGAGTTTTAGGTTATAGAGTGATCTTTCACGTGAGGAACAGCTAGTCATGCGGCTTTGATTGATCAAACTAGATTCATGACATACGTCTTAGCTAGGTCATTTGCGAACATGACAAGAGACTGGAAGTACGCAGAAAGATTCAATACCTTGACTTCACTGAACCGCGGTTGGACTTCTTGTCGACATCCCAAACAAGTCCGATGGCCGATCATCCATTTAGCAAGCTCCGTGATTCGTACATTCTCGAATTTGAAGCTTCGGCGCTCTTTGCCGATCAGTGTATGTGAAGCTGATATATTATGTAACTCGGCGTGTGTAAGTTAGATGCATGCCAAACCGGGGTTATGCTCACATCATTAGCGCCGACACGCATTGCGCCGGCGTTCCGAATTGGTTCAGTCAGGGTCTCAAACTACCATTTCTCACGCCGAACATCCATTCAGCGAAACCCGTCGTAACAACCGTGCATCCCGAATTGACCAAAGGGGGTGACAAAGATGAGTCCGATTTCTCGAGCTAACAAAGCGCGACCAGGTCAACAGAGCCGCGCAACTATGCAACTAAAACTCCGAACGCGTTTTGGATGCCTCAATGCTACGACGAGGACTTTCGGCGGCGTTGTGCAGATTACGTTGAGTGGGGTGATTCTGGACGCCCACTACCTCGTTTATTGGGTATGAAAAATATACTATTGCTTGCATTGGGGATCGTTTACAATACTTCTTGCGACGCTCCCAAGCCTGGAAAGACTTAAAATTGAATTCAGAAGAACGGCTAGATCACATTCCTCTTCCAGCAGTTACATTTCACTCCCATTATCATCTAAAATTACCACCTTCGCCATGGACTTTCTGCAACCTATAACCGGCGCACTGAACTCAACGGTGGCCCTGTCTGACTACGCTTCCACCCCGATCACCCTAGAAAGACTCGGTTTGTCGCTTCTCCGCCTTGCACCGCTAGCCATCTCTTCCGGCTCCCTCATGTGCGCCTGGGATCAGCAGAACGCATTCCGTTCTTTTCTCGCGCCGCAAATCCTAGCCAAGCCTGGCCACCTCTCTGCCCACGTAGTCGTGGACTGGTTTGCCGAGTTCGCGAAGCCAACGAAATGGGTCATCATGTTGTCGTACCCGCTGGCACTCATCATCGCCTTCATCAACGCCTTCAGCGCCGCGGGCGCGGGTCTGCACCCTCAGACCAAGACCTTCTACGCCGCGGGTGGGGTGCTGTCAATCCTGCACTTTTACTTCGGTGGCTATTCAATGATGTGGAATGCGCGCATTTCGAGCAAGGTGAATATTGGCAAAGCGAATGAGGATGCTTTGAGGGGATGGCTGGGAAACAATTATACGCGTATGCTTTGTGTCAATGTGCCGGCTTGGGTTATGTTTCTCTGCGCTACGGCCACGTTCATCAAGCTTTGATGACTGCCGGATTAGAACCCCGAGCGCTCTCCAACGCATGTCCGGCTCATGAATTGCGTTCCATATATCAATATAGAGCGATGAGGACATCTGCTGTAGGATGGAGTCCGGCATCAGAATTCGGACTTGGCAGGAGAAAAATTCCATGTAGGCTGGAGGGACTGGGGAGGGATTCCAAACATGCGTGATAGCTAAATCGTTTTATATGAAACTGCACGTCATTAATAGAATCTGTCAAGGAGAATCGCTTAATCATTGATCTGAGCTGACGTGATTTATCATCGACCAAGTGGTCGACAAATCATCTACTTCCTCGAACGGATTGGTTTAAGCGAGTGAAGCGATATTGCACATTGTAAATGGTAGAGGTTGCCTTACAGGTCAATCAAAGGTTCGATTAAATACAAATACTTCATGGGACAAAGAAATGTTGTCTTTTGGTGAGTTAATGTACTTAGAGGCAATGCCTACCGCTATTGACACAGGACCATTACACGTTAGTAGCCCATATGACACACTTATTTTCGGGCAAAACTATGTCACAGTTCACGAGTCTATAGTAAGATTCACTCAGATAAGGTATCAGGCGAACAATTCTGTCCTTGAGCTATAAAGAGAAATATCTATGCTCTGGAGGAGCTGGCATCACAGCACTACTAGCGAAAAGATCGTCAACATGGTGGATTGTAAAATCACACGAGAACAGCGTGGCTGCCACCAACTATCGTGCTAAATATACGTTGACCCCACCAGCGGGCGTCAACGTTAGTGTAAGATTCTCCTTCCACTCGCTCGAATCTTCACTCCAGATTGTTGAGAATTCTTGAGCGAATCGAATCAACACCAAAGATGCTTCTGTAATTGCATACTGCTGGCCGAGACAGATTCTTGGACCGCCGTTGAAAGGTATGTACTCCTGTTATCAAGGTCAGTTTCTCACCATCCAACGATTTGAAATGATCAAAAAGTTTCTTACCCAGGAAAACTTGCGCGATTCCCATCGCTCAGGACGGAACTCTTCAGCATCTTCTCCGAAGAGATCCTTTCGGCGATGCATAGCAAACACACTGTATATCACGACACCCCCTGAGGGGATGTGGATCGGATCCTCGCCATTTGGGCCGCCACCTCGGGGTAGCACTGTATCACGCACTGACACGCGTGTGTTGGAGGGGACCGGGGGATATAGGCGAAGCGCTGTTCATAAAATGTTAAACACATGACTCGTTTGATAATATCTCAACCTCCGACTCACTCTCATTAATACAATATCTGATATACTTCAAGTCGCGTAATTGGTCATATGTTGGAAGTTCTCCCTTGAGCTGGGCCACTTCATTTTTAACATTGTTCCAGATCTCAGGACGCCGCGCTAGCACGAAGAAAAGGCTTGACAGGAGACTGGCGACCGTGTCTCGTCCAGCGATAAGAATGTTAAGAATCTCGTCGCGGATCTTTTCTTTATCGTCTGTCGATTTCGCAAGCTCCCGGAGGAAGAAATTGCGATCGTGCTCCGTTGTTGGCTTCGTGTCTGACTCAGTAGCGTGCTTCCTCATCTGCAGGGCGGATTCTACGAATTGATCAACATAGGAGCGGCAAATTCTGTGCGCTTCAGCAACCTCTGGGTTGCGTTGGCGAAGTTTGCGAATTGGCCCCATACGGAATTGCAGCGCCATGTCTTTCAGCGAAGCATTGAAGGAATCGCTGAATGCTTTGTCGGCAGCAGTGTTGGTTCCAAGTAGGTTGGTAGATCGACCAAATAGAAACTCAGTTGCGGAATCCAGCGTAAAGTGCAAGAAGAGAGGTTGAAGATCCACCAATTGGTTGTTGTGCACCAGCTTCAAAAGGTCTTCGATATGGCCATTGATGAGACTCAGGTCGGCGATCTGGTCCTTAACGAAATTGGGACGCAGCAGAGCTCGCGAATGCGACCATTCCTCTCCGTCTGAGACGAAGATGCCTTTCCCCAGGAGTTGGCCCATGATGGGTGGTCGGTCCCCTAGGCAATAATCTTGAAAGCGGCCAGCGAGTACGGTCTTCACATTGTCTGGGTCGATGGTGAAGACACCTCGACGGGCCAGGGCCCGAGCCGAAAAGGTATTTCCATAGGCTGCGTGGCGACTTCTTAATAGATCCAAGAATCCATTGCGTCGGAAAGCCCTTATATTCTGGATGATGAAGTCCAGGCCGAACGCCAAAGGTATGTGTGGAAATTGGCCTTTGATCGGTTTGCATCCGTGCAGAACCGCAAACCTTGCTGCTCTCCTAGCTCTGACGACGCGGACGGCAACAAGAATGGTCAAGCAAATGGAAAGTACAAGCCATGTTTCCGCTGCGCGCCATTTCTGAGATCCCCCAAATTCAATTAGAGAGTGGAGTAGTGGCATAATTGGGATGGTGTGAAGAGATAGGACTTGCGCAGGTCGAGGCTTGGGCGAAGATTAAAGATTGATGAGCAAAGTTGCCTTTCATTTGGGTCAGATTCATACTTCTTGGATATCTGCCTTGTAGCAGAGATGAATTGATTTCGTTGGTCAACGTGTGTGTCAGCATCGGGTGCCCAAGTGCTTGGACCATCACACGGAGTTGTATCAATCCTATCGGCACGACTGTGCACCCGGCACGTAGCATTGCACCTCCAGGAATCGGCAACCTTCTTCTCCCAATTCAGGCTCGCGCGCATGTCTTTTTCGGCAGTATGGGTCGCCGATGCGCGTATGGGAAGTCTGGACAAGCAGCCATCGGCGAACCAACGCCGAAAGCGCCAAATGCGTTCGAAACATTAGTAGGTAGGTGGTGCCTCTGCGCCGAATGTCTCTCGGACGCCCTGCATCAGCGCACACCCAGCCACCCCCGCGGCCGGCCTACTGCCCGCCTCACGAGCTGATGGACATGGCGCCGTTCTGCAGCATCGCAAACGCCATTCTGAGTGCCAGGCGTGTCCGAAACGGCGTGCGTTCGGTTGGGGGCGAGTCCTCTCGATTGGTGCGTGCTGACTCGTCAATAAGATTCGCGAGAGAACTCCTGTCATCACAGCGGCCATCGTTATTGACTGATATAGTATTGGTACCGTGCATGCCTCTTGGATTGTAATATGATGTTCTCTTAAGTGATTCAACCAATACATTACCGGCACGCCTCGGAAACCCCGAACACATCTTCACACGTCGTCCATTTTAGCCTTTCCGCTATAATAAACTGGGACAATGGCCAACAATACGTACAAGTCTGAACCAATCGCTATCATTGGCCGTAGCTGCAGATATCCAGGCCCAGCAACCTCCCCTTCTAAACTCTGGGAGTTCTTGCAGAACCCTCACGATATCTCTAAAAACGCGCCAAAGGAACGCTTCAACATCGATGGGTTCTATCACCCGAACGGCGAATACCACGGTACGACCGATGCCCCAAAGGCGTACTGGCTGGAAGAAGATGCGTTCACTTTCGATACTTCCTTCTTCAACTATTCGCCCAGAGAAGCCGAGACCATTGACCCAGCTGGCAAGATACTGCTGGAAGTTGTCTACGAGGGCATGGAGTCGGCGGGTTTGACCGTTCAGGAATGCTCCGGAACAAAGATTGGGGTGTTTGTCGGCTTGATGACTGCCGACTACGAGCTGCTCACGGCCAAGGATGAGATATCAACCAGCCAATACTGTGTAACTGGAACATCGAGAGCCATTCTATCAAATCGCGTATCCTACTTCTTCAACTGGACCGGCCCATCCATGACGATTGACACGGCGTGCTCATCTAGTCTTGTGGCAATGCACCAAGCTGTTCTCAGTCTGCGATCGGGAGAGAGCAACATGGCATGTGTAGCTGGTGTCAATGTCATGCTTAGCCCTGACGCCTTCACCATTGAGTCGAATCTACACATGCTGTCGCCTGATGGCCATTCAAAGATGTGGGACGAAAGCGCTAATGGCTACGCCCGCGGGGAAGGTGCCGGCGTGTTCTTTCTCAAGACCCTTTCAAAGGCCCTAGCAGATGGAGACAATATCGAATGCATTGTACGGGAGACCGGAGTTAACTCTGATGGGCGGACCCGCGGCATCACGATGCCGAACCCAGTGGCTCAAGCAAATCTCATTAGAGATACATACGCTCGCGCAGGACTGGATGCATCAAATCCGGAGCAAATGTGCCAGTACTTCGAAGCACACGGTACGGGCACCCAAGCCGGCGATCCCCGTGAGGCCGAGGCAATCCACACTGCATTCTTTCCAGCCGCTTCTACCTCCTCACCACACTCAAGAGCCCGAGAGCTCATTGTGGGATCAGTAAAAACTGCCATCGGACATACAGAGGGCGCTGCCGGGGTGGCAGGCGTTCTCAAAGCCATGATGGGATTGCAACAGAAGATTATCCCTCCAAACCTATATTTCCACAATCCCAACCCCACTGTCAAGCCCTTCTTGAAGAGGCTGAAGGTTCCCACAGAGCCAGTGGTATGGCCTACTCCAGCCTCTGGACATCCAGCTAGAGCCAGCGTCAATTCCTTTGGATTCGGCGGAACCAACGCACATGCCATTCTCGAAAGATATGAGCCCAGCATACATGGTCAACAGGACCGAACGTTAACATCTGCGCCAACACTTCTCCCTGGTATACCACTTCTACTGTCTGCCAATTCTGACAAATCGTTGTCTCGCGTTATCAAAGACCAACTGGCTTACTTGCAAGCGACGCCAGATTTGGACGTCAATGCTCTAGTCGGTACCCAAGCGTTCCGACGATCTGTTTTTCCTTGTAAGGTCTCGTTCCCAGCTGCAGGAAAGGCAGAACTGGAACAGGCCCTGCAAAAGAAGTTGGATGCATCGAAAACCGGAGATATCGGCGTGCGATCCAAGGGAGATGGTGCTGGTCGCGTTTTAGCCATATTCACTGGACAAGGAGCCCAGTGGTCGACTATGGGCAAGGCAATGATTGAAACCTCTGATCTATTCGCGAACTCTTTGCGATCGTGCAACGAAATTCTGCAGAGTTGTCCGGATCCGCCTTCGTGGGACCTTATCACCGAGTTGTTGCGGCCGGAAGAGTCGTCGCGATTGTCCGAAGCTTCTTTGTCGCAGCCGTTATGGTAATGCTTCCCATGATTGCATAGAAAGCTGCAGCAAACTAACGATGTTGCAGTACCGCGCTTCAGATAGCACTATGCGATCTTCTGTCACACTCGGGAGTCCGTCTGAGTGGCGTTTTGGGTCACTCTTCGGGGGAGATAGGCGCTGCGTACGCGTCTGGTGTCTTGAAAGCGAAAGATGCGATGCTCATCGCCTATTATCGCGGTTTCCACGCGAAGCTTGCCGGCGGCACTGATGGCTCTAAGGGTGGCATGATGGCTGTTGGAATGGGAGTTGATGATGCGCTCGACTTCTGTGGTCAAAATTCACTCAAATCACGCCTTTATGTGGCAGCAAGCAACGCGCCGGCCAGCGTGACGTTGAGTGGCGATCTTGAATCGATCAAGAAGGGAAAAGCTCAACTCGACAAGGAAAAGCGGTTCTGTCGGCAGCTCATGGTCGATACGGCATATCATTCTCATCACATGGACAGGTGTGCCACTCCTTACCTTGACTCTTTAGAAGCCTGTGGCATCGAAGCAGAGGAGGCCATCGCATCTTGCCCTTGGATCAGCAGTGTATATGGTCCATCAGGAAAGCCGACTACCAAGGAACTGAGAGGCAGATACTGGCGAGACAATATGGTTCAGCCGGTACTGTTTGCCGAAGCGCTGGCTCGCATGTTGGCTGAACATGGACCCTTCGATGCTGTGCTCGAAGTCGGGCCGCACGCAGCCTTGAGAGGCCCAGCAAATCAAGTGATACAAGAGTCACTCGGATACACATTGCCATACTCTGGGGTGTTGAACAGATATAGCAACGAAGTTCTGGCATTTTCAGATGCACTGGGGATGCTGTGGTGTCATATCGGAGCATCTTCCGTGGACTTTCGTAGCTACTCTGCTGCTTTGGGATTACCTGCGAACAGATATTCATTGGCTAGAGACGTTCCAACCTATCCTTGGGATCACTCGCAAAGTCTTCTACGTCAGCCTCGATTGATGAAACAATACCTGCACCGATCGAATGCTCCCCATGAACTTCTCGGTATCCGAACTCTGGATGACACGCCATCGGATTATCGCTGGCGCAATGTCCTTAGGCCTTCAACAATTCCATGGATAAAAAATCATCGTTTCCAAGGGCAGATAATCATTCCTGTTGCAGCTTACTGCGTTATGGCCTTGGACGCAGGCAGAGTAATGGCGACTGAGAGAGCGATGTCAGTAACAATGGTGGAAATCAACCATCTCCTCCTTAGCAACGGTATCACAATGGAAGACGATACCCAAGGCATCGAGACGCTGTTCTCCTTGACTTATGATCAAGAAAAATCTACTGATGATCAAATAGTTGCGAGCTTTTCCTTAGACTGGGGGCCTGTCTCAGGTAATCGTCGAACTAAACGAGCAGTCAGCGGCTTTGTCTCATTATACGCTATGAAAGAAACCACTCTCCCGTCTCCTTCACCCCGACAGCCCGTGTTAAGACATGTCAATGTCGAGGACTTTTATGGCCAGATGAATGACATTGGTCTTGGCTACACCATGGCTTTCAAATCCCTCACTTCCCTGGAGCGACGCCACTTTTTTGCTGCAGGGAAGCTCGAAAAGCCTCATATTGACGACACCTCAACTCTTTTAGTCCGGCCAGCGCTACTTGACTCATGTTTTCAAGTAGCCTTTGCTGCGTTTGCAGCACCTAATGATGGGTATGTCATTAGATTCCTTTGTCGAGCGCGAATGCTAAATGAGTAACCCACAGTGCACTCTGGACTTCATTCCTTCCCCAAAGCATTCGGAGAATACGCTTCAATACCACAATCTGCAATGTAATTCCCGAGATCCAGGGTAAATTGGACGTTGAGGCTCGGGTGACGTCTTTTCATCCTGGTTCATCTACCAGTCCAGCGAGCTTTTCCGGAGACCTTGACATTTCCAACGAAGCTGGCGAAATGGAGATACAGATAGAAGGTCTTTCCGTTCAAGGACTCGCCACGAACACCGACGCCGAATATCGAGAATTTTATCTGCAAACAGTGTACAAGCGTGATCCATGGACGGGTTTCGATGAAATTGAGAGTCCCATACGACCGAAGATCAACATAGATCTCGAAGAGCTTTCCAAACGTATGTCATTACTGGTGACACCAAACACAAATTTGTTCATGACATCAGATGATATCGAAAGTACGCTCGATTTGGCTCTTGCTGGCTCACCGTACCGACATCACATTGAACTTCTGAAATCATGCAGCAGGGTCATGCCAGGGATACTCCCCGGGCTCATTCACGAAATCAAACAAGAGAGTGACGAGGTATCTATTGTGACTGAGAGATTGTCACAGGTCATAGGGGATATCAGTCATCGCCATCCTCACATTTCGGTGCTGGAGATCAACCTAAGCAACACATTGTCATTTACAGATGCCATACGCGAAGGACTTGCACCGGCTCATTCGTCATTCACTAGCGCATATGTTCCAGGACTTTCCGTTCCCTCGTATCCGGAGCAATCGCAGTCTGACACGTACTCGTCGATCCAACTCGACGAGGACAATATTCTGGAAGGGCTTGACGGAATGAACGTGCCATTTGACATTGTTATAATATGTGGACACAGTGAAAGAGTTGCAACAAAGGATGTCCGGCTACACGCTTTGCAGAATCTGATGCGCCCAGGCGGCTTCATTGTTTCAGTTGAGTCCGGCGGCCGTCTCCTCCAGGATCGACTCACTGGACTTTTGCGAACTGAAAAGGGCAGGGGAACTCTCACCCCTTCTACATCTTCGAGTACTTTGGATCGATCAGGCTCGACGGAAAAAGCTTCAGTCGTGCTTTTCCAGTCCAAGAGATCAGGCCTCTCTTTACTGGTCGAGCAAGCACGCAATCATATTGTCGACGTTCTACGTTCGCCACTCTCTAACTTGGACAAAATCAGGATTTCAGGCCCAGTATTAGTCATTGGTGGGAAAACAGTAGAGACAAACGAGATACGGTGCTGTCTTGTGTCTGTTCTCTCATCGCTCGGGTGCGAGACTTCCTGCGTGGAGGGTCTGGATATGGTCACTCCGCAACTGCTCTCTGGCATCAATCGAGTGGTGCTGCTTGCCGATCTGGACCATTCGATCTTGGAGAACACTAGCCCAGCTAGTCTCTCCGGCCTTCAAGCACTTATGAGCCCTGGAATGTCTGTACTGTGGCTTCTAAACGGGTTTTACGGAGGCGCAAACCCATACCACTCAGCTTCAGTTGGCCTTGCACGAACGGCCAAAGGCGAGACCCCAAATTTTCGCCTCCAGTTTCTCGACATGGACACCCTCACTGGAATGGGAGAGCTGGTTACAGAAACGTTCTTACGATTTATATACCCAACAGAGTATGAAGATGAGGTTTCGGGGACTCTGTGGATGCCTGAAGACGAAATCACCATTTCTCAAGGCAAAGTCATGCTCCCCCGAATTAAGCCCATCTCGGACATGAACAGGCGGCTCAATTCCAGGAGAAGAGCCGTCAATCACTCAGAGGACATGGCACATGCGACCGTGGAATTGACCTTGCACGAGGAAAGCATGCCTTCGGTGTATGAAGCATCTTCCTTTCCCTCTGATGCAATGATTAGTTCAAGAGGCCATCAAGAGGCACACAAGGTTGCCGTTACGGTCTCGCACAGCAGTGTGTGGGCAATCAATGTCGGCAATGACTGGAATTTGTTCGTTGGTGTCGGTACTATCGCCTCCGGTCGACGAGCGTTGTTCTTCTCTGACAAGTGCTCGTCTAACGTGTTGGTACCGCCATCGTGGACCCAGGACCTTGAATCGACAACAGAGTTTCCTGATGATATGATCCTTGCGCTGTTCCTCAGAGCAATTGTCGCTTCGCGGATCGTCAACTCGGATCGTGACAGACCAGTCATTATCATTGAACCGGACGATCTGCTCATGTCAGTCATTTCGCTTCTACAGCCGGCCAGCGATGGGGTTCTTGTGACTAACGTGACGACCGACCCTAAACGAGCCAAGAAAGATACACGGCTTATCTTCATACATCCACGTTCCACGAAGCGCGCAGTGGCAGAGGCTTTACCTTTTGGTTTTGGGGCTGTTATTGATCTTCCTGGCAGCTCTAAATCCATCTTTGGGAACCTCTTGCAGGAAAAGACGTCCTTTACCGCATTCGAACTATTTGCGACTACCACACGGTACACAAAGATGGGAAGTACACTTGACACTATTTTGACTACTGCCTTCACGTGCTTCCGTGAACTAGGATTCAGTGCTGTTATAAAACAGGTACAGAATGACAGGGCCATGGTACAACCACTCAGCGGATTTGTTGGCCAAGGTCCGCAGCCATATTTTACAATGGTGAATTGGAGGAAAGAGCCTGTGGTTGCACTGAAAGTTCAACCGACCAAACTGGATTTCTACCTGAGTGGAACTAAGACCTACTTACTAGTCGGCTTGACGGGCGAATTGGGAGAGAGTTTATGCCGACTCATGGCCGCACATGGGGCACGTTACTTTGTTGTTGCCAGCCGGTGAGCCACACTTTCAGCAAGTTTCCCTTAGTGTGATGACCTGAACTTAATCGATGGATAGGACCCCAGAGAAAGCCCAGTCCTGGGCAGAGCCATTAAGAAGATTGGGCCTCACAATACACCTTGCTTCTTTGGATGTCACAAATCTTGAGGCAGTCCACAAGGTCAAATCGGAGGTAGAGAGCTTTCTTCCCTCCATCAGTGGTGTCGTCCAGGGTGCCATGGTTCTATCGGATGAACTGTTTGGATCCATGACTCTAGAAAGCTTGCAGAGGGCTCTCAAGCCGAAGCTGGATGGGTCTCGAAATCTGAGCTGCGTCTTCAACGAGCCAACGCTCGACTTCATGGTCATGCTTTCCTCTCTGACATGCGTGGGCGGTAACTCGGGTCAGTCAAATTATACTGCTGCTAACTTGGTAAGTGATTTCCGCTTGCATCATGAGACTTTGAGTCCTAATCCATTCTAGTACATGTCAGGCCTAGCTGCGCAACGCCGCAGTCATGGTCTAGCAGCTTCTGTTCTTGACATAGGGGTTCTCTATGGCATTGGATATGTCAACCGTATTGAAGGGGCGGAGATATACGCGAACCTCCGAAGGCAGGGATATCTGCCCATCTCCGAGCATGACGTCCATGACATGTTCACGGAAGCTGTGGCCGCCAGTAAGCCGGAACGTGGATCTCTCGTGCAAATATCGACAGGCTTGAACCGTTGGAGCCCTAACACACAAACCCCACTTCCATGGCACAGGGATGCACGGTTTTCGCATCACAGAACATTTAATAAGGAGGAGTCTGCAGGTAAGAATATGGGTAGCTCATCTGAAACGATCAAGGGTCTATTAGATGCAAGCCAAGACAAGGCAAGCATCGTCGATCATTTGCAGAAAGCATTCTCTGCTCATTTGGAAACTATGCTACATTTGGCGCAGGGAAGCCTAGACCCGACAGTCGCCATCATTGACTTGGGGGTTGACTCACTCGCCGCCGTGGAAATACGAACTTGGTTTTTGAAAGAGGTAGGAAAGGATATGCCAGTTTTGAAGGTGCTGGGTGGCGCTTCGGTTGCGAACTGTAAGTTTTCAGTATCCACAATGTCGCGTTGAGACGAGAGAGCTAATACTCGTGAAGTGTGTGAGGAAGTTGGTACCGACCTTCTCGCTGAAAGAGAGCCTACGCAAGATGAAACCAACGAAACACTGTCCGAAAGCAACGCCGGGTTGGCTAAGAATTCAGATTCAGATTCGTCAGAGCTCTTCGACAACACCAATCTGTCACACTCTACAGATCTAACATCGGACGACGAAGATGAGACGACGCCGTTTGAGCAAGTCTATCCGATGTCTTCTAGTCAATCCCGAATGTGGTTTCCATATCAGCTACTGCAGGACAAGACAACCTACAACTGCACCACATCGTATCGTTTGCGAGGCCCACTCAATGTCGAACGCTATGAGGCCGCTCTCAAAACCGTCATCCATAAGCACCAGACTTTGCGCACCGGCTTCTACACCGATCCGTATTTGGGCCATCCAATGCAGGCGGTAGCAAAATCGTCCCCTTTCCAACTGAAGAAGGTTTCCAATGCTCTTGAAGACGTAGACTCTGCGCGAGAAACTGGCATGATTGCCAAGCATATTTATGACCTCGAACATGAAGACGTCTTCGTCGCAACGCTTCTGGAATATAATTCAAATTACCATGAGATCATATTCGGTTACCACCACATCATCATGGACGGAGTAAGCTGGCAGTTGTTTCTACAAGAAGTAGAGCGCTTTTACGTAAATCCCCCCAAGCGTGTATACCAGTCAATTGATTACCTTGACTTTGCCGTCAAGCAGCGAGCAGACCTCGACTCGCCAGCCATTCAAACAAAACGCGAGTTCTGGAAGAGCAGCTTCGCTGACCTGCCACCACCTATTCCGTTGTTTCCATTCGCCAAGGTCACAAACAGGAAGCCGCTCAACCGATACGAAGCTACAGAAACCTTCATTGAACTGGACCAGGCTCTTGTGGCCCGCATCAAAACGGTTGCGGTGGATAACAAGAGCACGACCTTTCATTTCTACCTTACCGCTCTTCAGATCATGGCTCGTAGATTGCTGAAGATTGATGATGTTTGCATTGGGATCACGGACGCCAACCGCTCGGAACAGGCCTTTATGGAAACAATCGGCCTGATACTCGACTCACTGCCGTTGCGTTTCAGGTCTAATGGCCCTGTTGATGAGGAATTTAATACCTGCCTTCAGAGCACACGATCCTCCGTTTACTCCGCCCTCGGAAACAGTGGCGTACCTCTAGATGTCATCTTGGATGATATTGGTGTGGAAACCTCCACATCCCATCTGCCGCTATTCCAGATACTCGTCAACTACCGCATGGGGGCGATCAAACAGAAGACTCTCGGCCCAGACATTGAGTTCGAGTACTTGGCTTACGAGGACGCACGGCATCCGTTTGATTTTATCTTAACCATCGACGAAGAAGATGGGCGCGCTGGTTTGACGCTGTCCATGCAGGACTATCTCTATGATAAAACCTCTGCTCATACGTTCCTGAAGACGTTCATCAATCTTCTCGAGGTTTTCTCAGAGTCACCTGAAACGCATGTGTCGGACTGCCCTGTATACCCCGAAGCGCTAGTCAAGCAAGCGATGCAACTGGGTATTGGGTTGGAATCACCACTTGATTGGCCGAGTACCTTGACTGCACGCGTCGATCAAATGGTGTCGCAATATCACGAGCAAATCGCCATCAAGGATGGTGAGATATCATACACCTACTCCGAAATGGCACGAACAGTCGACGCTGTCGGCCAAGCCCTGCTTGATCGAGGTGTCACTAGGGGTTCTCGAGTTGGTGTGGCAAGCGGCCCTTCCGCAGATGTGATACTGTCACTACTTGCAATACTTAAGATTGGGGCCATCTATGTCCCGCTTGATGAGCGCAATTCCGACAGCAGACTTGCAAATATGGTCTACGATGGGTCGATTTGTATCATCATCCACAACGAAGCCACTGAGCCGCGCATCCCCATGCTAATTGCGGCTAACCCATCTACCAGGTCTATGAAATTCTCAGACCTGAAACTGGGAGAATCTACCATATTAAGTGACAGTGCGGTTGCAGCGGAAACGGCTTTCATCATGTTCACCAGCGGTTCAACTGGAAAGCCAAAGGGCGTTGTGCTCTCCAATGCCAGCTTCTTGGCTCATATCAAGGCAGCAACCACGGCCATGAATCTTGGCAGGGAGACAGTCTTGCAGCAGAGTGCTCTAGGTTACGATGCTTCGCTGGCGCAGATTTTCTACGCATTGGCAAATGGTGGAACTCTCATTGTGACCAGCAACCGGCAGGAATCAAGCAACATTGCCGCACTAATGCTTCGCGAAAAGGTCAGCCTGACCCTCATGGCTCCTTCGGAGTATTCCGTCATCTTCCAGTATGGAAAAGACTCGCTTGGTCGTTGCGAGTCGTGGCGAATCGCCATGTGTGGTGGAGAAGCTTTTCCCTTGCAGCTGCGCTCGTCCTTCAGGGAGTTGAATAATAAGGGCCTGGAAGTCTGGAATGCATACGGTCAGTACATGATTGATGTGTGAAACAGATTAGGGTCGCTAATACAATAACCAGGTCCCACCGAGCTATCAGTAGCATCAAACATGAACCAGGTTGATTGTAGCGAAGTGGCAATCAATGCTAATGTGACAGTGCCAATCGGCAGGGCCATTCCTGGATACAGCGTCTGTCTGGTTAACGATGCAGTACAGCCAGTTCCTCTAGGCTGCTCTGGTCAGATTGCTGTTAGCGGACGGGCAGTCGCGACGGGGTACCTTAACAACAAGCCGTTAACCGATGAAAAGTTCCTATCCGGAGCTCCCTCCCGATTCTTGAGGAGCGCGGGCAGACAGACAGCAAGGTGGTATCTGACCGGAGACACAGCCCGCATGGATCTAGATGGCCAGTTGACGTATATTGGACGCATAGAAGACGATGCACAGGTCAAATTGCGGGGCATACGCATCGAGCTCACAGAGATCTCGAACTCGATACTAGCGACCGCAGCAGGTGTCATTGCGCAAGCTTCGATCAGCTTGCGGGGTGAAGGAGAGCAGCAATTCCTTGTCGGACACGTCGTCTTTGCTGCCGATCGCGAACCAGAGCAGGCTGCAATGTACCTTGATTCCGTCCTCGCCAATCTCCCTTTACCGGCATATATGCGGCCTGCACGGCTCGTTCCTGTTGCTGCTCTGCCACTGACAATGAGTGGAAAGCTGGACCGAAAGGCTTTGGCAGACCTTCCCATTACAAACACAGCGGATCAGCGACTGACGAATGTAACCGAACTCACTACCACAGAACTTCGAGTGAAAGACGTGTGGTCAGGTATTCTTGGCCGCACTGGACTTCAGATCACTAGGGATTCGAGCTTCTTCTCCGTCGGTGGGAACTCGCTGCTATTGCTTCGGCTACAAGCCGAGTTAAGGAGGACGTTCGGGATAGACATCAAACTTGCAGACCTATTTCAGATACACTCTCTTGGGGACCTGGCGCAAAGGATTGGAAGCCCCGAGGCAACACCAGGAATTACTACCCAAGCTCGCATCGACTGGAACCTTGAGACCGCTCTCCCCTCTTCCTTGCTGAAAATGCCCCGAATGACGCCAATTACCTTTCAACGCTCAGGTCTCGGAAGCTCGCTAAGCGTCATCGTAACAGGTGCTACCGGCTTCCTCGGCACTGCCATTGTCAAAGCCCTCCAGGAGACACCGCGGGTACAAGAGATCCATTGTCTCGCCGTTCGTCATATTCACGGAGAGAATGCAAGGGCCCTTCAGCGCAAGTTCTCGAAGGTTCGATTGTATTCAGGGGACCTCGCCCAACCACGCCTTGGGCTCGGTGAGGACGAGGCGCGACTTCTCTTCGCGGATGCAGCCGCGGTCGTGCACAACGGCGCCGACGTGTCCTTCCTCAAGCCATACGAGGCCCTACGTGATACCAATGTCGGCTCTACAAGGGAATTGGTGCGCTTGTGCCTCGACTCTCGTTCGTCGGCTGTGCTGCACTTCGTCTCGACAGCCGGCGTGGGTGCCATCCTTGAGGCGCAAGGAAGTGGTAGTGTCCCCAAACTGAGGGCCACGACCCTGAAGGAAACACGCCCAGATTCTGCTGACGGCTACGTGTCATCCAAGTGGGCAAGCGAGGTCTTACTCGAGATTGCAGCTGAGAAGACCGGTCTACCCGCCCGTATCTACCGCCCTTCCAGCATCACTGGTCCAGGAGCGCCGGCCCTCGACATTGTCCATAATGTGATGAATCTCTCGCGGAAAATGCGCACGATTCCGCGTATGCAGGGCTGGGCAGGTTGGTTCGACTTCGTGTCTGTGGAGCGGGTAGCCGAGGAGCTTGTCCAGGGCGTCTTGGGGCAAAAGCAGCCTGGACCGGTGGAGTTCGTGCACCCTACCGGCGAAGTGGTGCTGCCGGTTGCGGAAGCTAGGAGATATCTCGAGCGCCAGACGGGATACGAGTTCCGTGAAGTCGAGATGGAAGCTTGGATCGAAAAGGCAATGTCGTTTGGGATGTCGGAGCTCGTGGCGGGTTATCTTGGTCAGATCCCAGATTCAGGTGTGACACCGACCTTCCCTAGGCTGGAAAGCACTATTTTCTAGTTCGATTATGTAGTTGGTGAACGGTACGAAAAAGTATTTGATGCGGGGGAGAATGTCAGGGGGTCGAACTAAGCCTAATTCGAAAAATAGCTCAAAATTCAAGAGCGTGCCCCATAGATCAGTGGGTCATACGGGCAAGTGGGTTATCCAAAATCATACTAAAATCTTAGCATTAAAGAAGTCCATATCTAGACATATAGTTACGGATGATAAAGTAAATAGTAGTTCAGCGATTGAATTGTATAGCCTTCAAGGTGTATGAGTTAGCAGAGTAGCTAACTCGCTTGTAAATCACATTGTACGTGATAGAGATTGCTGGACAATGAATAGGTTAGTAAGCCCCTCTCTTGTCAGGGATTTGCACGGGCCACTTAAGGAAAGAAGACATCCTGAGGGATAGGGGTATCCTTTCGGATGTATATATATCATTGGTATACAGTTTGGACTCCGTTACTCTAGTAGATACAGAATCAGGTCATGATACACCCTAACAATGCTGCGCTTCCAAGCTCACGCGGCGTAAGCATGTACTAGAATTATCATTGTTCTAGACACAATGTCCGGCATCTAAGATAAGAGCATTTTTACATTTACACATGGCATGCATTTGACGTAAGTGCTTTTTGGTTTCGCGCAAATAATCTCCGCTCGGGCTCTAAGCAACGCCACATGCACTAGACAAGACGTTAACACTTCCTTAGACGCTTGGCATTCGTGTTCAGCTAAATTTAGTAATGGCTCTAGAAGGAACTTCTAATCATGTTTTGTGTGCAAACCTGTCTTACTTATAATACAATACGGACGCAACAGTAAATCTCGTATACTCGAGTCAGTCCAATCTCCATCTTTCATGTTAAGGCGATCGTCGACTATGGCGCGTGACATGGCGCCTCTTAGCGCAGCAATCTTGATGTGAAACAACCTAGACTTTTGAACGTTGCACTCATGAAAAGCGGATCCTGAAAACATACTTCGCTTTGTTCCTTGGCGCCTTCATTTACTATTTTGACATGTTCATGTCGATCTGTCATGGGTCACAGGTATAAGTCAGAGGCAGCGCCGCCGCAAATAGTCACAGTCAAATCACAGACCTCCCTTACACGCTCATTAATATGCTCTTCAACAGCGCCGCGCTCCTCGCCGCAGCGACCCTCACCAACGCTGTTGTTCTCCCCGCACGGCAGGTCAGCAATGGCAGCAAATGTATCGACCCACCGCAGAGAATTGAGTGGCGCAAGCTCGAGCCTGCTCAGCAGAAGAGCTACATTGACGCCGTGCTTTGCTTGAAGACAAAGCCTTCGCGTATCGGTCTCAAGTCACTATTCGATGACTTCCCGCACGTCCACTTCCAATTGGCCAGCAGTAGTAAGCTCGCCATTTGTCTTGATAGTTACGCCGCCAACATGAACTCTTCCAGTCCACAACCAAGCAACGTTTCTGCCCTGGCACAGGTACTTCACTAAGTGCTACTTCGATGCTCTGGACGAGTGCGGATACAGTGGCCCTGGAACGCAAGTCTTCCACCAGACTCACGAAAGTGGACTTCACTAATGCAGACGTAGCTACTGGGATTGGACACTAGACCACGACTCCCTCCTCGCATCTCCGGTCATGTCGTCCACCACTGGCTTTGGTGGCAACGGCAACGCCAGCCGCAGCGAGTATAATGCGCCGACCGACCAGACAATATCGTGCGTTGACAACGGACCCTTCAAGGACCTGCGCCCGGAGTACCTCGCCAACACGCCCACCGAGATCACCGAGGGAGGTCACTGTTTTTTCCGTAGCGTGGTTGAAGCCAACGAACCAGCGGCATGGGCTACGATGAAAGAGACGCTCACACCAGAATACGTTGCCAATCAGCAGAAGCTTGAGACTTTTGCAAAATTTGCGCCGGATCTCGAGGGCAGTCCCCATGGAACTATCCACGCCAGTTTGGGTGGCGAGATGAACCCCACGACTTCGCCAAACGGTGAGTAGAGATGCGCATGTGACGTGCTGTTCAGTGGGCAGGTGACTAATAAAACTTCTAGAGCCACTTTTCTTCCTTCACCACCCACAAATCGATCGCCTATGGTGGAACTGGCAGCAACAGAATCCGGAGAAGCGTGTGGCTGATTACAGCGGTATGCATCGGCCTTGGGGAAGCACAGATTTCATTCCGGCGTCTATGAACGATACACTAAACATGCTGGGCATCGCGGACGATGTGCTGGTCAAGGATGTCATGAGTACTACCAGCGGAGTGTTATGTTATCGGTACTGATTATAATTTGCTCAACTCAGGAGGTCATTATCACTTATGCGGTAACAGCGAGCGAGTGAAGCAATGAAAATAGGAAGGGCAGCAAACGATATATTTAAAAGTCTTTTGCATGTCACCATGGCTATATTTGCTAATCTGTCAACTGATCCAAGACGCCTTGGATCTATGTCATGACTCGCTCTAACTCGAGTCAGGATGAATTTTGTTATTCGTGACTCCTCAAGTCAAATCCTTGCGTCAGAACAGTACGCACCCGTTCATGAAAGCACATTTAGAGACGTTGTCCTTGATGAAGAATTAGTCGTCTGTCAATCCACATCTAGGTTATTTATAAAGCTCAGGAGTGGTAGTGTGTAGACCAGGTTATATGGTCCACGGTGATAATGAAGAAGCATTGAGCTACAAAGCTCGACAAACACATCAAATTATGGTAAAGAACATGGGATATTAGCCTCTGGTCTGGTAGCTTGATTGCTCAACTCTAGCTACTAGAAGAGCCCTTCTTTCCTGGCCACTCCTTTACCCAGGCTTCTAGTTGTGCAAGTACTTCATGAATCACATTCCGAACACCTTCGTTAAGGCGACCATTTCGATAATAAAGAGAATCACTGCAATGATAACCTCCAGGCACAATCCAGGTGGGAAGCTGCTCTGTGCTCTTGAGGGGACCCCCAGGACGTTGTTCGGCTGCAACTGATGTTGGTCTCCAATAGTCGTACTCTCCATTGACAAGTAACAATCGAGTCGTGTTCCCAATATTCCAACCTCCCCAGTACTCATTGAACTCGTCCTCCGTGCGCAAGCCGTATGTCTCCCCATGAGGGCCTTTGGGAAACAACATATCGCACATGTGGTACCCATACTTGACATCAAGTGTGCGGCTAATGAGAGATGGAATGTCCTTGGGTGCACCTGCGGTCCAAGCACCGTATGGCTCATTGCATGAAAGCCAGAGATATTGTCGGTTCCAGGGATTTCCAACGCTTATATCTGTATAGAAAGGGTTGTTGGGGTCGTGAGACTCATCGCAGTAGGTACTGTTCTCGCTGTATAGCCCAGGGTAGTTTTGATTGCCAAAATCTGGGCATGATCCAGGTAGCTTGTAATACTTCATCCATTTACCCCAGTTCTTCAGTGCTTTCTCAACACCAACTCCTTCAATACCGGGAAGCTTGGAATGGGTATAATTTCTAGTTACTGGGTCCCAGACGCCCTCAATAGCATCGCACCACATGTAACTGTTCGTCACGTCTGGTGCGACGAGAAAATCGAACTGCATAGTGTACCAAAGCTGAGGGTCTCCACTAAGCATGTTAACGAAATCGTCGTTGTGGGTCAGATTCTGGAGACCGAAGTTTGCTTTAAGGGTGTCAATCTCCTTTTGAGAACCATTTAACAGCACACTGTCGATGTGATCGATGACCTGTGCCACGTCTTTTGTGCAATTTTTTGGTCCTGCTTTCAGGAAACTATCGGTTTGCCTCCAGTAGTTCAACTGTACCTCCACTCCAGCACCTGTCGCCCAATACGCCCAGAAAGTACCAGGTAGCTTTGTTGCAATGTCAACGGTGATGGTACCACTGTATGAGCCACCAGTGAGTACCCATGGCACATCTGACGCAGTGCTATTGACGGCGAATGGCAGCTTGACATTCGTAGCAAAGTTGACAGTATCGCGCATGACTTGATCGAACGTGAGGTATTTCAGGTTTGCAGTAGTCAGTTCCGAGTACGGTGAGGACTCTCCGTAATATCGATTTTCGAGTAATATATATGCTGCTCCAAGATTGTAGGCTAACTGCTCCTGGCTATAGTAAAACTCCGTTGAACTGTAGTTCCCGTACCAATTAGTGAAAGGAGCCGGATTGATTTCACCAGGTAGGAAGAGTACAATAGGAGAACCCGGGCCTTTCCAGAACTCGTTGCTCCAAGCATAGCGCATTTTGAATGTTCCAAGGCTGGGGTTATGGTGATCAATTGGCTGCTCGAAGTAGCCCACACCAGGATTGTCATCAGTGCCCTGAGGTGCCTGCCTTCTTCTCAATTGTGATCGTTTTTGTGTATCTGGCCTTCCAACATGTCGACCAGTGATAGATAGAGGATTCTTAGGGCGAATGGCGAGACTGACGGATGCCAGGAAGAGAAGAAGAAAAAGAACAGCTTGCATCGTATTGGCAAATGCTTTCGTTGCTTCGAAGGTACTCTAAACCAAAGAGATTAGAGATTTTCTATTTAAGAATGTCTCACTGCTTCATTCTGGCTAAATTGACCGCTACTAGGTCGGTCCGGTGCACTTATGGCATCAGGGGAAGCTAAACCCATCGGATCCAGGGTAAATTCTCGCAAGATTTAAGTTACTAGGATGTGGTAAGACGGCTGTTATTTCAGATGTTCTCGGATTCCCGGAGATTGCGCTGACCGTTGGACTTGTGTATATTTGTGTGCAAATATGTAGAGGACGCTGACAATCATAAGGTTTAGGGCTGACGAGTACAAGTCCAGGGCCTGTTCGATTGCTCCGTATCCGTATCCAGCCGGTTTAAGCTTGCTTTGGGTTAGGGCTTTGCCAGGGGTTGGTGGTTAGTGTGGTAGCTTGACTCATCTCAATTGGATTCGAAAATATAGCGCTCAGACCCCTCCCGATGCAGTCCTGTTTATACACCATATGCGTCTCTGCAGATGCGTTCAAAGCAGTGATTGCACTAAGCAATGGCGAAACTTTCTATTGAACGAGAAACACCCTTGAGAAACTGATTCGCAGTCACTGTTGCGGTCTGGCCGAACTCTGGTACAATGAGGATTCAATAACAGGAATGTTGACTGCAATGAATTCCGCTCAATTTACCGTTATTGGCGAAACCAACTGTATAATGGTCATATAAATGCATGAGAATGTTGTCAAGTTTATTGCAGCACTCAGGATTTAGCGGAAATTTTGCAAGCTGATACACCTAGTGTTTTTTAACTTCATCTTTATTCTCACTTCTGTATGCAATGAAGCTAGCTAATCTGTATGGCAGCGATTGGCTTGAAGATAGTATAGTTACCCCTATATCGCTTCAATATAACTATAACACAACCACAGCATTATCATATTTGACTATTTCTGCGCATACGCCACTTTGTACATATCAATTGTGCAGTGTAGTAGTTTCTGGTATACATAGGCTGGTAGGAGATATGATAAGAGCTATGGATATCAATTCTCCGTAGGACGCTGATAATGAAAGCAAGAGTGCGCCATCAAGTATGAGGAGTATGAAAATTCAAGGTGTTCTGGCCGCTTCGAGCTGGGATACCGATTGTTATTCATCACAATGGCAATGCTCTTGCGTGCATCATACACGAAACTATGCCTGCATCTTATTCACTTATTGGATTTGAATTGATATAACACAATAAGTGTTGCACGTATAGTCCGTTTTCTCAGCTATCCTAATATGAATACTTTCCCGTACCTAAAGCTTTTTAATCATGGAAATTTGCTATTCCCAGTCTTGACTTTCTGAGCGTTACCTTTTGAAGCTTTCTATTCCTGATTGGATGTAATGTACAATTTTCGATGCAACTTTCAAAACATGTGAAAATATCGCTTACGAGCTTAAATGATTATAGGTCGATATCATACTTAGAAATATCACAAAACCAGTAAAGTGCAAGATTTTTTATTGCCAGATGATAGCCTCCACTTAGAATGGTCAAGGTACGTCCATCCAGAGTAATATGTACAGAAATTGCTAACGATATGGCGTGTTCTCGTACTGCATTAATACCCTCATTGGTCTTCTCACAGCCGCGCACCATGACTGATTTTATTACCGGACACCACTTGTCCTTCAGTTGAATTAGATCACCGAGAACAGCCCGATCTAGATTCGCAAAATTGCTATAGCTCAGATCCAGGTGTTCTAACGACATAGGGAGATCTCGGAATCTTACAAGCTTTTCGAACTCGATAGACATTTCCGTAAGACTCTCAAAACCACGAAATGAAGGGTATGTGTAAGAGCTGTCTTCTAGACGTTCTACTTCTGCTAGAAGTTCAGGGTCATGGAGATTGTAATAGTCGTGAAAGTCCAAGAGGAGCGTCTCCAGTCTTTGTCTATGCGTTTGAAGCAATGCCTTGACAAGGTCCCGTGGCGTGACTAAGGGTTCATAGCCCACATCCCACATCCATCTGTAGCAATTTCCGTCGGGTATGATGAGTTTGAATACAGTCAAACGGGAACACGCTTGCAATAGCGATTCCATTGTAGACAATGGCCCTAGACACCAAAATAGTTCCGCAGTTATGTGTGTCAAGATATTGACTGCGCAAGACCCATTCAGAGTGTTTGGCACATCGCTCTCAGATGAGAACTTCTCGAAAAATGGAAATCGCATTAGAGGTATGTAATCCCTTATGTTGAGTGGGCCATCCTCGTACTGCTTATGCCTGGATGTGTGAGATTAGCTGCATTTACTCAAAGCTGGCAAGAGCGAAAACAGAACTACTGATCTGCCTTGCTTAAGTTTGGATAAAGCAAAAGACCCACTTACAAATGAAGTGATTTCAACTTTGACAAGATGAAACTATCAGTCTGCATCTTATAGATGCGATACATCAAAGATCGTGGTGCTTCGATTTGAGCTGTGAGGTGGATATGTTGCAGATTTGGCAACCGAGCCAGGACTTGAACAGAAAGCGGGTAGTAACAAAGATCAGGTTCGATCTCAGAAGGATGACCTCCTATCAGCGCTGAAAGTTCCATGAAAACTGTATCATGCGCAAGTGCAGGCCATTCATAACGCACTCCGCGATCATTATATAAAGCGAGTTCTTTCGTCTTTTGAGCGAGTGACGGACGCTCTATCAAAGTACGGAGGAAGAGCTTGACATGAAGTAGAGGATCTGTTGCTGACTCGACTATTCGAACACTAGTGTAAAGTGCTGGCTGCGCAACGTCACATAAGATGCGTGACGTACGGCATAGGCGAGATAATGTTCTGACATTAGAGTCATCGCTTGTGGTGAGATAGTAGATTATACCAAGGAGGAGTTCGTTGGACAAATCTGTGATTTGGGCCATCCTTGCAAGAAAACGAGGGGTAAAGATTTTAGAGACAGTGTGCACAGATAGCTACACTGCCAGTAATGTAAGGTGTAAGATGTAAGTAGGCTCTGCGGCTGGCAAAGATTCGGCAAAGATTCAACTACTGTAATTGCGGGGTATGGTGTCTGTGTGCGCACAATGTACGTCATACACATACTCATCTTCAGGCTGATATGTACGCATGCTACGTCGTGCGCTCTTGAACCAATAGACACTTGGCGCGTTTCGTCAACTCTGCGATAGCTTTCTTGATCCGTGGAAGGTTGCTTAAATATGCCACATCTCTCTCTTCAAACCCCCTGCTGAAAGACCGTGTATCACGAGAGCTTGCTACCCTAATCCATCAATGCACACCTACTTCCTGTACCTGATGATGATATAGGCACAACTCAGTTTTATCCAGTAAATCATTCGAGATTCCTTCTCGTTTTGGTCTGGACAATAACCTCATATTCCAGCTGTCATCGCATTCTGATACAATGTAGTTATTTCGACAGGATTCAGAGACACACTTGACATGACCAATGCTCGAGCGCATCTTGGTATCAGGTGATGTGTTCGGCTGTCAAAACAAGTTGGATGGCGTGAGCTGCATCCCGCCGAAGTAAACTATTTTCCGCACGACATTTGGCCGCCAATTATGGCAGGGTTTTCGCAAAACAAGCGTATGACTGTTCACAATGAATTCCAACTGCAGACACCCAAACGATGGTGATGATAATGGCAACACGTGCTTTGGTATGCGGATCGAAACATTCGTGGAGTTGCTGTAACCACTATGTTTGCCCTCTTTTCGAAAACTATTCAAGGAAAACTGCACCGAAACTATTTTCGTCTACTCCATCTGCAACATCTTCGTTACTACCGCACTTCTTTGCGTAGTCACACTTCCCCTTGGCGCCTTGGCGCCCACTCAAGCCAGTACGATCGCTTCACATACTACGATTTAGTTCATGAGTACCTCTGCGGAGCGTGAAATTAACGCACCAGAAGTCTTTAGCTTCCAGGAGGGCGGCAAAGTGACCTGTGGCGTCACTAGCCGGCCTAATCAAGGTCGTGCATATAATACGTCAGAATAAGAGTAACAAATACATTCTGGATAAAACCTTGATAGCAATGAATGCTACCGATGCAGCCCAATTTAGCTTCCAATGTGAAAGGATTTTTGGGTTTATATTATTCTGTCGATCAGCTGCTTCAATCATTCGCTATTCTAATTACTTTGAAATCATAGTGCAAATTTGACGGTTGTGACTAGGTACTTGAGGCATATCGGCTGCAGCAAGATTATTAGTCCTTTCAAACCTTATGTGGTTGTTAAAGTGGGTGTCTCCGATCATTACACAAAGCAGACATGAGCACTTTTCCTTGATCTGGTCGCGGTTGGCAAGCAAGGGGAACGCAGCTTCTTTTTCGTGTCTATCTACACAGCTTACACCCTTCTAGCGCGTTAACATGAGAAGTTAATATACCTTGATTATGGTTAATGAACTTCCAAATGCTGGGCGCTTCGCACTTGATCTTGGATTGAACATGTTAATGAGTCCAGTTGTGCTGTGCGACGGCACAACGGTGGTGTGTTTGGTGTGTTGATTCCATATTTCGCGTGTTGTTCGATTGCGACTTTGGGATTTTCAGTAGTCAGATCAGATGAGTGTTCAATCTAGTTGAATCACCGCGGTATTGGCTGTAATGATTGATTACCTTCATGTCGCCTAGCCGCTGCATCGCTGCATCGCGACCACCAATTAGCTACATGATCATTCTTGTGAGAACAAGATGTGCTTGCACTTCATTGGAGAGTTTTCCTATTTTATTACGTAGCAGTGTCACAACGGCGGCGAAGGGAGGATTGAAGTTCGGTGGGGTTCTGGCTTGTGATCGGCAAAGTGACCCGTGAGGTGCGTTATCTGAATCTAACTGTAACAGTACGTAAACTACTGCAGGCGTCTGCATAGCTAAAATCCGTGCTGAGACGCTGGATTCACGATCTTTCCGTCCATGTGGCTTGATAGTCCCTGCACGTCTGTGGCCTCCGCAGCGCCTTCCTGCTCTGAGACGCCAAGGTCGAATTATACATACCAGGTACTTCATTGATGTGCTACCTGCGCTTAATGTTGCTGACCTATCTATGCATAGCCCTTGTACGCCGCTGGCCCCACAATTCTTTCATGAGGGCTAAAGACGAAGATCAACCACGTCAACTAGACTCAGCTTCGCTACTACTTGCGATATATGTATCGTCGCGGAGAACAGTAAGCGCAAAAGCAAGCTCATATCAGACAATATCCTACCTCATCCCCCAACATGCCTGAATTAGAGCTCTTCCCCGTCATCTGCACTGCAGATATCCCCACCGCCGTAAGTAGCGTCCTTCCCGATCGGCTCAACTTTCCCCAAAGCAATGGCAAAGTAGCTAACAAAAATTGAATGAAAGGTCGTGGAAATGTTTCTCAGGGATGCCTACACCGGCAGCGAGCAGCTGGTCCCAGGCACCTCTCCGAGCCTCGTGGTCCTTACCACCAGCAACACCAGCGACAAAGGTAGCGACGCTCTTACCTTGAGCGCATCGCAACCACCGTTACAGTCCTTCACCTCGCCTTTCCTTGGTCAATCTATTGAGGAAGTGGCTCTGCACTCCGTCTTTCAAAATGTTAGCTTCTTCGCTGTCCTGGAAGAGCGCTCCACCCGTGACAGCACTGTGCTGCTAGCGGCTCGCAACCCAAATGGCAGCGTCGACACGGTTCGTGTCGCATTCTCAGTAGTCCAGAGAACGCTCATCTCGCTCGATGTAGGCTCCCTCGGATTTGCCGAGATTCAGAGCATCGCCGATGTTCAGGGCAATGATTGGGTCTATGGGATGCCTATTTCTAGGCAGTGTCCGCAGAAGGGTGGTCCGGCTCCTCGAAAAAAGTTAGGTGCCTGATTTTAAGAATATGCGCGTAGTAATGTGGATCGTATGACGACAACTGCATAAGGAATCGCTTTCGTCTTCTCTATACTATGTCCTTGGCTTCCTTTCCTTTTACTCTTCGGATAAGCTACTAGGGCATTATATAGTGGACTCGACTTTGAGAACATTGCTTCAAATAATCAATATTCTCCCATTGTGCTCATGGTTGACACTGCAGATCAGAGTTGCTGACTATCAAATTCATCGATAGATTGACTCGCGGACATACCGACTATAAGGCCGTACATAGTGTCAGAGAACATTTAAAGGCACGTCCCCCAATCCATCTGCCGATTGGAGGCCTGATGAATATTTGGGGATAGAAATCCTTCTCTAAGCTAAGGTGAGGCTATGTAATCATTTTTTACGCTACCGAAACCCACAAATGTGTTACCTATGGCTAAAAGAAGCTGATTCTGTCTCCGATAGTGTCACCTAAGTCTCCCTTATCGATCAACCTGTAAGCTCTATGTGTCTTGAGCCTTTGGTTTCATCCATTAGGCGTCCCTACGGACGCTCCAGCTGTTTCCGGGGGGATCCACGTGTTGATTGCAGAACATAGAGGGGTTTCTCCGTGTTTGTTACGCATCTCAACAAATGTTCAAGCCCAATCGGACCTCGAACAATCTCTAGCTTTCCGGTCACAACGGCGAAGTGCAACGCAGTGTCTCCGCCAGGTGTTCGGGCATCGCACCTGGCACCATTGAGAAGGAGCTCCCTGATGATCAAGTATTTGCTGTTGTCTTGCAGATCGATGGACAAACTTTCATGCGTTGAAACTGGGCTGCCAAGGTATGCAAGACGCAAGGCGTTACGACCGAGCTTATCCACTTCTTCTGGCCCTGCGCAGGCCCGAGTAGAAGCAACACAGTTGGTAGATGACCATTAATGATTGCTCTGAGGAAAGGGTTCGCAGTATCCCAACTCTTTCTCGGCCAAATTGCGACTCTCTTTAGGTCAAGAGCTACTAACTCACTGTTCTTCACCAGACATACCCTAAACATAAGCTCCTGCCAAGCAACTCTCGATCGTGTTGTTTCTGTAGCCACGCCGGCCACTCCTTGAAGAACTTCTGCCTATATAACCGGAGCACAGTTTTGGAGTGACCGAAGACAATACTCTTCTGGGAGACATTCCGAGGCTATGTGGCTGAGCATCGCATTTAACACGTCTTGGTTGCTGGTTTGCACAGCACCAGCCAGGGCAGTAAAGCCCATATCGTTTTGGGTATCCACATTCCCACCGAATTCGAGCAGAATCCTCACACATTCTGAGTTCCTATAGTCCCGATGATCATGTTGTTCTTCATTTTCATGCCGGAGTGTACAAGCATATTTGAATCGATTCGCCATCCGTCTGATCTCAGCGGCAATAGAAGCAGATGCCGCCGAGTGCATCGGAGTTTCGCCGAGGTATTTTGTTATCATATACTGGCGCCATGGCCCTGAAGCATATTCATAACATCAGGGTCGCAGACAGAAGCAGCGATATGAAGTGGCGTGTCTCCACTACCACCCTTTACGAATGAGTCTGCACCAATCTTCAAAAGCAGCTTGACAGCTTCGCAGCGTCTACCACAAACGGCACTACGGAGTGGCGTCCATGCTTGTTCAATGGTTGTCCACTTTTCTCGCGGACTGCGCTCATTCTCGATGCCATATCGAATCCAGGATAGCCCTACCTGACATCTATACTCCTCGGGAGGTTTGTAACGGCCGCTCTGGTATTCGAAGACCTTGTTTACCCTAGCGCCATTTATAAGTAACAGGTCGACCATGGCAACGGAAACCTTGAATGCTGCATGGTGGAGCGTGCGTCTGGTCCTCCAGGACTGGGTCGATAGGTCTGGCTGACATCCTAAGAGGGCTTCCGACAAACCCAGATCATTGTCCTAGACGGCGCGTAGTGTACCACGGTTTCGCCATTTGTGTTGCAGTCACTTATAGGGAGTTTTACTTCAACAGCAAGACAACAGCGTCTTTCGTCGAATTGTAAGCCGCAGCGAGCAATGGCGTAGGCCCATCGACTGCCATGTACAGCGCTGTCTCGTTTCTTCTTGACTTTGCATTGATGTCGCATTCGTTTATATTGATCAGTTCTTCCAAGAGTACATCTAGCCCAAAGCATGATGCCTTAATCATTGAAGTTACGTCGTCAGTTACCAACAATTGATATTGGTTGTCACAAAAAAGGCTTCTATGTCTCAACCCAACATGCCGGTCTCTCACAGATACGGCGTAGGTACATCAATGCCACCCGATTCAGCGTTGATCTTTGATAATCTTCCGGGTATGAAGAACAGTGATCGCCCCAGTATATCTCGCAGTATCCCAAGATAGGCGCGATGTCACTGGACATATTTGCACGTGGGTTGTGTTTCCATGCCACCAAAGTATCTTCGCTCATGATATGAAGACAATCCGGCCCGATTGCACACTGAGAGTAACAAAACATTCGTTCTTTCTGTTGCTCAGTCCTCGTCTCTTCCTCCAGCATGTGTTTCCATGATTCAGGGGGGATGCCAGAGCTATGTCGAGATTTTGCGAGCTCTTGCAATCCACGATTTACACATTTGACCTGCAGTTCCGCCACGCGGAAAACGCCTTCACAGTCCGTAGTTACTCAATGCACGAATTTTTCCAGAGAGATGTACTGATTGTATAACATTGTCTGCCCATTCTTTTGTTCTTTTAGATTATGCTCGACAAACATTGCCAAGTCCTTTTCTCAGGAGTGAAGCAGAAGCTGTGTCTCGACTTAATTTTATTGATTCGCCTGCAAAACAATTGATAGTTACGTACATAGATACTATGTAATACAACTACTCTCTACTAAACAAGACTTAGCTCCACCTCCTGCAGCTACCCCACATGAAATATCTTCGCCTTCTGTCGAGTACATCATCAAAAGCTAGCAACTGCTATTTAGCAATCGCTATCGTCACCTTAAACCTGAGCCCCCGGATAGCTGCTCGGGAGAAAATGGCGCACACGACCGGGAACAAGGACCAAACAAAGTTCTAGTGTTTATTCTGGACACGAGGTGCTGCCTAGAATGGAATGGTGAAGACGCTGGGCTCTGTCGGTGGCTCGGGTGGACAAGAGGTCAAATTTCCCGAGGCTCCGATTGGTGGCGCTATGCGCAAATCAGCTAGTCACCTGGATCTGTGCTGCCAACTTTCCACTCAATAAAATGCAACCTATCCACTCTGCGCAAGAGCACATCCGCCACTACGTCAGCGACAGCTATTTTGAGTGAAGAGACCGCTATGGCAGATCTGGTGCTCACACATACCCTGCGTATACTCTATTGGCAATGTCACATGACTATCTGCGAGGACCATTAGCGTGACGTAGGCCGAGTAGTAGCTTCGGCACAGACGGATGTGGCGTACAGCCCACACACAGTCTATGTATGCTGTAGTAACATAACTATGGCTCGATAGCTACCACAAGAAAGATCTTATTCTTTTAAGGCTTGGTGAAAGAGGTTGTGGATGCATTGGGGTGCAAGTGCTCAGTATGAGCGCATAGGTCCATTCCTCGTATTCATCTGGGATTAGGAGTTTTATTCGTGTAAGTGGATCCTCAGAACAGAACCGGGAAAATATAATGGATCGGCCGTAATGACCACCATATCGTCGACAAGTGCGATAATAGCTTATCGAGCCAATGCTCTTGATATGGGATTGGGTAAGTTACATCACGAGTGCACAGGCGCATATGCGTTTGCAGTTACAAGCCCGCTGCTAGGTTCGGAGCTTTTCCACTTGGCTGGGGTGTACTCGCTTGTGGAGGCAACGTTGCTAGGATGCCGTCATATGTTGTATCTTCTACCCTGGTAGGTTACAATGTCTGGCGATGTGGGGTGGCGTTACTATATTAAGCCCTTAAAGACATGGTGTAATATACATAAATACAGCTATTAGATCCTGCTCAAGTCAATACTCACACTACGTCCTCCAGCAACTCGCCAACAACGTCCAACACCACCCAAGCAACAACTCCTTGATCTCGATCCGTTACCATGAAGTTCTTCATCGCTGCTGCTCTCTTCGCTGGCGCCGCTGTTGCGCTCCCCGCCGCCTCTGAGTGCGGTGAGATGGTCACCATCACCGACTACTCCCTGCGCTGGAACTTCAATCAGGTCGAATCTGTTAGCTTCAAGCTCAGCGGCAACAACGCCACCGACCTCGAATGCACAAGCCCCAGTGGAGCCATTCAGCAAATTCCAAGCCCTGTCTACACCTGCGGTGATAGCAAGTACAGGTTTGGTCTCCAGCCCGTGCAATCTGGCTTCAACATGAACGACCCCCAGTACAACATCGCTGTTTACCACGAGACTGGACCTGCGTAAGTATTCCCTACTCCCTCTATCGTATATGTGGATAGATTCTGATTGCGACACAGCGTTGGTTTGTACGCCCAGACTCAGGTTCCTACTTACTGCAGGGCTGGTGGCGTTAGCACCAGCGACCGCATTTGCAACCAGATTCCGGATACCTGGTCCTTCAATCTTAACTGCTCCTAGAGTGCTCCTTGCGAATACACTACAAGCGTTATATAATGCATTAATACTATACATATATTAAGCCTCTATATGTAGATATATGGACCTACTATTTGTAAATAAATAATATAACTATGGTTAACTCAAATTTTAATGTATAACTCGTTTCACAAGCGAGCCGCTTATGCCCCACTAGCGCGTCGATATCGAGCCCTTACATGCACTTCTATCACAATCTCTAGGTTATTGTAGTATACCAAATTGATTGTCAAAATTACCGCTATCACTAGAACTATCCATTTCAACTCCACAGGTACGAGCGTTGTGTTCAGAGAGCACCTCATTCCTATCACCCTACGTCAAAAAGTCTCAATGTTTGCTCGACAAACCCTCTGGCCGGTGCAGTTCGACCATCGTCCTTGTTACAGGAGCCACCTTGTCATCTTAGCTGCCATCACATCCTGACACGCACGGGCTGAGTGGCAATGTCATCAAGTACCCTACAGGTACTACTATCTACCACGCAAAAAACGGAAGTGGTTGTACGTGTTAGGTATGATAAATCATGAGGGTTGAAATGATGGTTATTAGAATGCAAAGACAGATAGGTATATAGGTGTGGGGTTGCTGGGGATGGTCCTGCTCTGAGCCGATGACGGTGCGTTCCCCGGCTGATTGTCCGCTACTGTCCTCTTGCATACTTTTGAAGGTTATGAAAAGGACTATGTTAGTCCACACAAATTACACTGACAAAGGCGAATCATTTCCAGCTTCACTTTCACCCTGGTTCCTTGAATCAAGCTTCAAGAACTGCTTCGCCAACTTTGACAATTCTACTTCAGACGGGTCGTCCAAAATATTGACAATGCTAGGAGTCCATGCCAATTGAATCTCGCTCTCCAGTTCCGGGCTCTTGTTTATACTTGATTCTGGGCCCCCGACTCCTTGCAGAAGCCGTGCCTCCACAAGCCGCAGCTGGTTCTCCATGATATGACAAAGGGTCTTTATGACGTAGTAGCTGCGGCCTTGTTTCTCCAGCCATTTGAGAGCAAGAAGGAGACTCGATCGCACATAGTGCAGCTTCTCGAATGTCATCTGGCCGTTTATACTATGCAGGGACATGAAGCCTAGCTTCACCAACGAAATCAACCAATATCCATGTGTGTCTTCGAACCCATGCCGGGAATAATATAACCACATCAGGACGTTGATATCACGTTTTGCGTTGGATACGATGTCTTTGGGGACGAACTCATTATCCCAGTGTTCATCAGCGAAAGGCTGGCAAAGGATCATGATCGTCATCTGGTAATCGAGACTGATGTATATGAGTTAAACGTTGCGACATTGAAAAGAATACTCACTGCATGAGAACATGACATGGAAGTACAATGTTTCTTGGCATCAAAGGGATAGGAAGACTTTTGAACCATGCTGTCAGCCGTTTCGCAAAAGCTATTGCTTGTGCTGCTGTGATATTTGAGCCTGTGCCAAAAGACGCACGGCATATCTCGTCAACGATGACTCTGAAATCAGTCGAAGCCTTAAAGACGTATCCGTAATCAGTTGGCGACGGTGTTTTACTGTAAAGGTACCTAATTCATATCTCACCGTACCAGGCTGCATTTACACATGGGTCAGGAAGCGAAAATTCGAGAGGCTCGGTAAGAAAAGGGCGGCGAGAAAATTGCCAAGCAAAGTGACTGATGCACCAACGTTAGTCAAGCAAGGTGTGGTTGATATAATGTGCATACCCATCAATGCCGAAGAGACACCATGCAGTGAAGTTTCGGGCATTGCGTACTCTTTCGGATGATATGTGCGTATTATCATCGAACAGCCGTAACTCCTGAGCGATAGCCAAGCCTTTCAACAAGTACGTGTCACAAACCTTATCTAGCCCGTGAAGGTCAATGACACTATTCATAATCAATGCCGCCTGAACTGACGCAAGATGAAGGCATTTGCGACTGATGATTTGCATCTCCCATATTCTTTTTGCCTCAGCAAGGAATCGATAGCCAAGACCGACCGGGTTCCAGTACCTGAAACGATCCGGTATTTCGTTGGAACGGTACTACGAGTCAAATTCAGAGGAGTAGCAAAATAGAAGAATTGGTACTAACGCATGCATAGGCTAATACGGCGTTCACCAACAATGCTGAACAGCAAGGTGTTTTGGATGTTTCTGGCTCTGCCATATCTTCTAGAAAATAATCCTTCTGAAAGAGTGGAAATAATGAATACTCGTGCGTGAAATACGTAGCCAGCAAGCCACGCATGAGTATATCATCCTTGCAGACAGTAGTTTACTCTGACAGCATCACCTTTTCCAGTCTAGAATCAACAAACACAGCTGCATGGTACGGCTTGAAATACTCGCTTCGATGCTTCGAAGAGGTACGCTGAGGAGCTGCTCCGTACATTAAGGAGTTGAGGCAAGGGCTCCCAGAGGTTAGCAATAATGCTGGCATGTCCCGACTGTATGGAAGATCGTATTGAAACGGAGTCTCTGGCACGAGCTTCAATTGTCATAGTAAGTTACCATCTTGGACTTGCTTTACTATTGTTGCAATGTCTCCTCCCGCTCGTACTCGAAGGAAAAGCTCGGTAGCATCCTGCTCTGGCATTGTTCTCATGAGACTGATTAACTCTTCATGGGCAGACCGGCGCTTCTGAAGATCTTTGTATCTTTGTCTGAACTGGCGAGCCTCTTTTTGGAGGTATCTACAGCGTGTATTGCGTCTAGTGCACGCTGTGCATGTTGGTCGTTCTCCACTACACTATAGCTTGATTAGCTCGCTAGTGCATATAGCATTAGCAACTATACCACGTTCTTACCCTTGACTTCTGGAGGCGGCAAGCTTCACACGCTTTCGATATATTCCGTCTTTTCTGCTGCTGTTCCTCTATTGGTTGTCTCGGCTCGGCTCCTGGAATCGCAGGTAGTAGTAGACGGAGAGGGGCACTCATATTAGGCATTCCAATTTGCGCAAAAAGATCACGGTAAAGATAAGAAGCTGCATTGTGCGAGATGAATGCCATCTAATGATTGTGGTTATTTCGTCAAGCAAAATTACGTTTAACGTAGTTCACAAGCGAGTCGGCACCCCAAGCGAGTCGGCAGCTCCCCACCGGCGCGTCAACGTCGACACTATAACGCGTTATATCTCAACTATATTAAATCTAATAAGTTACTTCTAAAGCTAATATTTAATTAGCTATTTTTAAAATTAATTCTTACTATATTTAAAGTATTAAGCGTACTACTAAGATCTATAACGTTCCTTAAATAATAGTATAAGACTAACGCGCTAGAAAGCCCTCCTAACACGACTATAAACTAAATTTAGAGCGTCTAAATAAGCTAGAAGAGGAGGCTATAACGTACCTCACGGGTTCGCGGTCCACACGGGTTCGCGGTCCACTTTTGCCAAGACCCCACCAAAACCACCACATTATGGCCTAATACAGCCCAACCTTGGCCAGTTTAATGCAAAAAAACATAAAATACT
This sequence comes from Curvularia clavata, assembly GCA_023920165.1. Taxonomy (NCBI): domain Eukaryota; kingdom Fungi; phylum Ascomycota; class Dothideomycetes; order Pleosporales; family Pleosporaceae; genus Curvularia; species Curvularia clavata. Next base: position 2,058,120 of record CP089281.1, read on the forward strand.
ATTCAGAGCCTACTTCTGCTTCATTCTTACACGTTCGCGCGTTATGCCCAGTCCTATTGCACCGTCCACACCGCCGTTGAGACGGTTCACCCACTTCAGCGCGCTTCTGCTTCTTTGACTTCTTCCCATCACTACGCACCCCAAAGTCCTGGAGAGCAGTCAAGCGCGCCCCATCTTCAACTGTTAAGGTCCCCTCTGCCTGAACCCGCTTTCTTTTGTGCGATTTTCGTCGCGTGGCGGCTGCGTTAGCTGCTTCAAGCTCACTAATCCGTTTTTGTGCCAACACTAGCTTATGCGCGATAATAGCTGCCCCCTTTGAGACCTTCTCAAAAGCCTCCACCATAGACGTTGGTGAGCTGTCTAGGTGCCTCTGAATCCTCTGCTTCACTAGCGTCGATTGCGACCCTATTTCAAGGGTATTCCTCGGGGTTTGCGACAGCCAGGGCTGGGTATCGACAGGTAGGGGTGATGGAGTGCGCAACTGGACATTAAGGGCGGATATGACCCGTTCTGGGTCAAATGGGACCAATCCAGCGCCTCGAAACCCTCCTTGGACATTGCTAGCTATAAATGATGCGTCAAAAGCCCGCCTAAAGCAAGGTAGGAACTCTTGTTTGGTGATGTGGTTGATCTGGGTGCGCATGAGCGATTCGACTTGGCGCCCATAGGCCTGCTTTAAAGGGGCAAAACAGCCCACATCAAGCGGCTGTAAGAGGTGAGACGAGTGTGGAGGCATGCAAAGAGTAACAATTTTGTTATCTTTGCAGTATTTTTGGAAATCCAGCGAGTTGTGGCTCTCATGGCCGTCAATAAAGAGTAGACGGTGGGTACCTACCACCTTCTTCTTTGTATGCTCATCAAAGTGCTTTAGCCACGCAAGACCAAGCTCATTGGTCGTCCAGCCGTTCTCAGAGACTCCAATAACCCAGTTCTGGGGTATATCTCCATCTTTGTACCAGCTTGAGAGGTGGTGGCGCGCCTTAAGTATGATGAAGGGCGGAATCGTCCACCCGGTCGCATTGATGCCCTGGATAACCGTCGCCCACTCTCTATTGCCAGGCTGGATAGTCTTTGGCCGTCCACGTCTCTCTGAAGCTGTAACAACTGCTCCAGGGGTAATCTGGCCCATCATAAAGCCTGTCTCGTCAAAGTTGTACGTGTCGTCATCTTGGATACCATACTTGGCTTTCATATTGGCTACTAGGCCAAACCAGTCTTGAATAGCCTTAGGATCCTCACAGAGTGCTCTCTTGTAGTCATACTTGCGATTAAACTTTACTTTAAGCTCAGGGCGGCGCTTAACGAATGTGCTGGGCCAGTTTTGGCCAACCTGGCCCAAATTGCGCTCAGCGCGCAAGGAATTGGCCATATTAGCCACATCTGCGAGCCTAGGGGGAAATCCACGTGAACCAAGATCAAGAATATGCTCAACAACCACCTCCTCCTCAAGCTTAGTTAGATTCATTGTTTTAGGCCTGCGATCTGCTTGTGAATCCCGTCCGTCGCGTCTTTGACGTAGTGTTGTTCGAGAGACGTTATAAAGAGCTGCAGCGCGTCGTTCTGAGAGATTCGCGTCCTGTTTGAGAGCTTGAAGAGCAAGCTGTATTTGACATTCACTAGAAGGCTGTAACTGCTGTTGTTGTTGTAACATTTGTGGGTAGTAGGTATTTTGGTGGGGTCTTGGCAAAAGTGGACCGCGAACCCGTGTGGACCGCGAACCCGTGAGGTACGTTAGTTAAGTATATTTTTAAAGAATCTACGCGAGGATTTGCGCCTATAAAGACTAATATTTTGTTGAAGTAATGGGTGACTGCTAGTACTACTAGTAGTAGACTTAGACAGCCTGATCGAGAGACTCTAGATAGACGAGAGATTGCTAGGGGAGAGAGTTGATGGACACGATTGACTTTGTATAAACTGCTCTGGTTTCTATCTACTAGCTATTCTACTACTATATATATTGGCTGGAGTAGATTCTAGAAGAATCTATCTAGTAGTAGCTTGCGTAATCTTTGGCGTCATAGACAGATGTCTATAGATCGATTATAGTCTTGATAGATCGACTATAGATTGTAGAATCCGGGTGTGACTAAGCACCCAGATTCTATCGTAGAGTAGCTGAGTAGCTTATCTACAACAGTATATAAGATAGTACTTCTAATAGAGAAAATAACTACTCTTTAAGAAGCTCTTAATAAATTAAATAAGTGTAAGAGCTATAAGTAGTGATACGTATAGTTAGAAGAGACTCTTACTATAGGTAAGATATAAGAAGTATTAGCTAAATAGACGGGTAGTAGTCGTGGTAATAGTGAGAGTACGTCGAAGAGAGTGCGAGAATAGAGGTAGTACGGGCGTTGTAAGCAGACTAGATATAACGCTTATATTTATATAGTTAATATAGATAGTATAAGTAATAGTAGTAATTCTAATAATTAATTTAGTATATTGTAATAGTTTATTAACTATAATAAAAGACTGTGATAACGTCTCGATGTTAACGCGCTAGTAGGGAGCTGCCAACTCGCTCAGGGTGCCGACTCGCTTGTGAACTACGTTATTAGCTGGAAAATTAATCCGATAGACATATGACGTTGAAATTACACCTTCCCCAACGAGCTGCGTACGCGTCTGTCGATTGTATGTTGACATCAGAGAGATAGCTTAGAGTTATCTAGAATAAGCCCGGGTAAGTTCGGAAAATGAAAATATCACATTTGTACATGTAAAAGTAGTGGCGAAGGTATAGCAGCTGCCGATGCAGGTACAAAGTGCAACTGAAGAGGCTGAAACCGCTAGACTACCTGTGCGCGTATCGAGCCAATTCGTGTGATGAACTACGTTTTACTAGTAGAAATGTAAAGGGATACGCTCAAGGAGGTATCGCACAGGTATACTAGTGTTGTATTTGATAGGCAGCTAAGCTCTAGACTGCGTAGCCATCTATATGTACCTTGGTAAGAAGCGACGGGATAACCTTGCTTGTTGCCTAAGCAACAATTGGGCTGAAGAACCGAAGGATTATTGGAAATTAGAGAGCAATTGGCTTTAGCCTATTATACGTCACGCGAACTGGCTCGCTACGTGTATAGGTAGCCTAAAGCCGTGGTACATGCTTCTAGAAGCATCTTCATTTCTTGAACGCAGCCGCAACTGGGTTGGCGAGGTGCGTGTCACGCGAATCCGCGCGTCACGCGTGTGGACATGGTGATATCGTGGCCAGTGTTGATGCTCGCTTCAGCAGCTACCCTCACATTGCACCCCTGCCGCCTCCCTCGCTGTCCACCCCTTTTCTCAGCCAGACGTCTACAAACCTCCCGCACCACCCCCGTACCTCTACTGAAAGCACAATGTCGAACAAGAAGGACGAGGACCTTGAGAAGGGGGCCAATGGATCGGCTGAGCACGAGAGCTTTCTGCCCAAGTTGACGCCCCAGTACCGCGCTCGCGTTGGTAGCGGCACGAGCGGTCTTCTTGCGCGGCTCGACAATAGTCCTGGCGCTGCTGTCTTGGCTTATTGTTTCTCCTCGATCAGCATGACCGTCGTGAATAAGTACGTCGTGTCAGGCTCGTCTTGGAACTTGAACTTTCTCTATCTGGCTACTCAGGTACGTGCCGCTCCATACCCACACCACCTCGCTGCGCTCAGCTAACTTCATTTGGCAGGCCGTCATCTGTACATTTGCTATCTTGGTTTTGCAGCATACCGGGCTCATCGTCAATCTCGCCGCTTTCGAAGGCCACCGAGCGAGGAGATGTATGTTTGCCATATTCTGTGTGTCCATGTATGCTAAATTATCGTCAGGGCTCCCTGTGTCTGCCGTTTTCGTTGGCATGATATATACAAGCACCAAAGCTCTGCAATACTTGTCGGTTCCGGTGTACACCATCTTCAAGAATTTGACAATTGTCGTCATTGCATATGGCGAGGTTCTGTGGTTTGGCGGCAGTCTCACCCCATTACTTCTACTGTCTTTTAGCTTCATGGTGCTCAGCTCGGTTGTGGCTGCATGGGCTGATATTCAGGCTGCCCTGAGCGGCGTGAGGCACTCAGGTGAGACGGCTGCTGCCATCTCCACACTGAATGCTGGCTACGTGTGGATGGCGCTCAATGTTTTCTGCTCGGCCACGTACGTCCTGGGTACGCGCAAGTTTATCATGTCAATGAAATTAAAGGAGTGGGATAGTAAGTTTGCGATCAACGTCGTAGGGCAGCAATGGAAACTAATTCGAATGACCAGCCATGTTTTACAACAACCTGCTCTCCCTGCCCATTCTAATCATCTGCTCCCTGCTCGCCGAGGACTGGTCTATGGTCAATCTGGCGCGAAACTTCCCCGCCGGGTCGCGAAACCACCTGGTGGTGGGCATGTTTTACTCTGGCCTTGGTGCCATCTTCATCTCCTACTCCTCAGCCTGGTGCATTCGCAAAACGTCGTCTACTACATACTCGTTTATTGGATATTTGAACAAGCTTCCCCTCGCCATCAGCGGCATCGTGTTTTTTGACACACCCGTCACGTTTGGTAGCGTGTCGGCTATTCTGCTTGGATTCTTTAGTGGCCTCATTTACGGCTATGGCAAAATGAGGCAAAAGGAAGAGTCCAAGCAGGCCCTTCCCATCTCTCAACCGCCGATAAGTGCCAGCTCTCAGAGCCAGAAGGATGCATCTAAGTTGTGAACTAAGATTGCCCTGCGCTATAGTGATGGAGGAGCAATTCGCTCTCGGCTTACATTAAGTCATTGATAAGATCAACAATATACAAGCCAGCAGCAACGAATTAGACACAGTGAAGAGGCATTTAGACATGGACAGCATACACTGCCAGTAATTGTGTATCGAATTGAAAATCTCAGTAGAGAAGTGATCGCAAGCATATAAAAATCTCTATGTAACAAGATGGCCACCTATCGCATGAGAGTACTACCAAATTACAGCTACCGCTCGAATGAATCTGGCCCATATTTATATCCATGTACTGCATTCTATACTTGGTAGAAACTAAGATACTGCGCCATTAGTGCGTAAAAGGTGGCCTGTGCGCATGGTCAGCCCATGCACTGCTCGCAAGGCTAAAGCGCGTCTGCATCAAAGGTGGTGGAGGAAATAAGACCCTTAGCGCTATTAACAGAGGTCCAAGCACTAATGCGTTTGAACCTTGCCTATTACGACAGAGAAAATGAGAAAGCAGTCGCGCAAATGCAACACTCAAATACAACATCTACTTAAGTTTGGATTTGACGTGGACCCTCCTTCCTATAGATATGGCCGACGGAAAGCCGCAAGGCTAGCAGAACCCACAACTAGTCTGCTTCTCAGAATAGCTGGCAAAAGTGTGCTTGAGCAACACTTATTAAGACCTTCTAGAGCTGTGCGCCATACCTTTAGGGTTCGAATCGAGGGAAACAATATAATCACACCTATAATCACGCATTATATCATCTAGAGGTCTTATCACCTAGGTTCAAGGTTTCAGTTAGTTTAGCTATTGGAACTTTATTTATTCAATTGTAACAAGAACGCACATTGGTAAAGCTAGCATAGATGATGTTGAATTATCGCAGTCCGTCTAGCACCATTATGGAAACGAACTTAGCACCTCTTTTCTCTTGTAGAGAAGCCTTATCCATACCACTGTCACCATCTCTAACAACCGATGTTGGGGTCATTGTCGCAAAGACCACAGCATTCACCACATCCAGCCAGAGTACCAGACGCTCCACAAGCCCCGAGACATAGCACACATTTGGCACTTTGTCTTTTCTCAAGAGGGGAAGAAACTTCAGCAGTCTGTCCCACAGTGAGGTCACGAGCATTTAGAGCCTCAGCAGGGATCGCAACGACAAGACTAGCAATAGAGCTAAGAGTGAAAAGGATAGAGTACACTGAGGTAGAATTTCAATTAGCCTAGGAGAACATGAATGAACAAAATAAGAAGAAAGCACTCACGCTGCATATTGCTTGTCTTAGTAATGCAGGATCTGGACGTTTTGATTTTTATATATCTGAATTGGGTTCTTGTTGTAAGAGGTTGATAGAAGTATTCGCAGTCTGAAGGGAATGAGCTCAAGATAAGATGATTGTAATTGATAGCAAAACATAGTCTGTCTACTTAACTACTTATATACATGCTTTGTCGGAAAAGTGTTACCCCGAGGTTATATGACCGTTGTTCGGCTAAGTTGCTGAACATTGGGTAATCAGGCTATAAACTAATGTCCATGACAAAGGTTCCTCAGAAGATCATATCGTCCTACAAGATTCGTTCCAATAATGTGCCACACTGCGCTTATCTTGTTTCACTAGTATTGTGAAGGCGAGACTATCTAGTTTCACAATTTCAAAACACCAACTATGAACGTGTTATCAGTGACAGTTACAAAAAATGCTAAGATAGCAACATTCCCCCCAGTATCACCAATCACTCTGATCACAACTCTGATCTTGAGATATCCGACAGAGAGCCATCACTGGAAAGACGCATATCAATACCATTCTTTAATTAGCCTGATTCACGATCCATTTCCAGAACGGAGCTGGAATAGCATTGCCTTCGGTGAAATAATAGTTGTAGTGCGTGATAAAATCCCAGCTAAGGTAGCCAGCGTACGTAACCCTACCCACCGTACACAGAAGCTAGGTGCTAGTCCAAGCACTAGCTATTGCAAACCCATCTCCAGCATCTGCCTCTGTGTAGGTCCTTAAGCTAGCTCTTTTTGATCTCTTTCTACTAGTTTTATGAAGATTAAATCATACTTCTGTAGTAATGGTTTATGCATTCTTTATTTGTCTAACCTCCAAACCTATGGGCCTGTACTTTCCTACTTGGAGGTTGAAATAGAGTCTGTTTGATAAACTGCACTAATCATAGAGGTTACATTCAAAACTTCTAACGGCAATTTCCGCAGCAAACATATTAGTGTCTCTCCTAATGCAGTAAAAGAGTCGAAATTCCACCGAGATTGCGGTCGTCAGAAAAGCTTATCATGATACAAGCATGTGCGTAATGATCTATGCGTTATGTGGGGTTACTACCAAAAGTGCACTAACGGCGAATTACCCTTGGTCAGACGTGCTACAAGCCAGTGCTTTACGCACGTACACAGCATATATGACCCTTGCAACGCTATAATATCAGCTACTAACTTGACTGCACCTTTCCCAGAGCAGTAAAGAAGTACAGTCAAAGTGGGTACATACGGTTAATGACTATTCAGTGGTGCAAGGAGATCAAGGGTTAGCGATCTCAATCATTAGATGATAAGTGGTCCTACTGTAGAAAGAGTTAAGTGGGCAGAGCTACTTGATGCTTTCACAGGAAGGTCATGCGGGCAGGTACTACTTAAGTGTATGCGCTTCAATCAGCGCAGCGATGGCAATATCGCATAATACACGTAGTATCTAGTACTATGAAGGTTATGGGCATTTACACACCGACAAATTCGTCGCTCATTGTAACTTGCGTATACTCCGCTTGAAAAATGTCTAAGATCGACGAACACCATCACGTTTACTCGCCAGCCTTTACAGAAGGTTACTATCTTTGCACACTCCTTGTTCATTTCTATTGCTGATTATGTTTGAAGTACTTAATTAAGAAGGCGGTGATCCTTCGGGATGGCATGTGCTATAATAGACTATCGAGAACGACCGCGAGCTAGGCAAAAGTATCGGAGTCGAGACTGCCATTCTAAGCCACATAGCGCCCGGCCCTAGAGTTAAACCCGATCCGCGCGATGCCGCAATACTAGTACGCGAGCTTAATAAATTTTCTACAAAAGTATGGGACTTAGATCTAGAGAACTGCGGATTCTTCGCTAGCATTATTTTTTTAACCAATACTGTGCTCTGTCTCACCGAAATTCAATATACCTTAGATAAACTAGAGGCCGATAGAGTTATACTTATAACGCTTTGTAGATCAGATAACTTCTATCTTAGCCACGCTGGCTTCATCCCTATTTAGCAGGAGCTCAATACTTATAAAACTATCATTCTCGTCTATCCTGATCACCCTATTAATATCAACCTAGTCAACAAATGTCTCCCGCAGCCGATGATAGATTATCCACACAAAATAGCCCACAAAGTTATAGATCTTTTTCTCAACAATATATTTTATTCATACGCTCGCGACTATTATATTATCCTTTCACATGGTAGTAGCAATTTAGCGATAGTCGTTTTCTACGTAGCGGGACTCGTGCGTTTAACCTTTATTAAACAGACTACGGAGCAACTTCGTGCAGAAATAGAATGCTTTTATTATAATACTGCAATGTGTAGCTTAACGGAGCAGTTGACCGCGTTGCAAGTGATTGCGGAGCTGGGGCATATTTTGCTTGGGAGCGATCTCCTAAACTGCCCGCCAAAGGCTATTAATCAATGTACAAGGCAACTAGACGCAAGTGAGGTATTGGATAGTGAGTATAGGAATGGAATTGATAATAGCTCCGCCAAAGTGTTCTTCCTGAAGCTGTACTAGGATAGCAGAAATAGAGATAAACATAGATTAAAGCCCCAAGTCGTGGCGATCGGTATGACGATCTTAGGAGAGATGGAAAGTTTCGGCATTTGTTCAAAATTTTCACGGGCCTTGGCCAGTTTCGTGCGTAGAAACGACCACGTCTTTCCGGTACTCAATGCGTGTTCAGAGCCAGGACCTTCCACTCTACCTGCTACCCCTACTTCTGTGATCGAAACACAAGTCTACCAAGTTGTACTAGAGTTTAAAATATGTACTCCAGAACATTCGCGCCTTGAGATATCAGCTAACTCTTGTTCACTATGATTTGACACTCGGTCTCAGCAAAGCCTCCTTCACGTCCTCCATGAGTTATTCGGCTAAAAGATGGATGAAGTATCTTCGCATCATAGCAAACGAGGATTTTATTAGCCATAGAAACTAGGGATTTACTGTTTACCGTACAGGATACAGATCTTCATCTAACCAGCAATAGGAGCGACTTCTCCAAAAGATTCACGCTAGTACACACGAGGGTGTTACAGACATAGCTAGAAAGACTAAAGAAGACCCTAGCTTTCAACAGGTGTGGTCGCTTTTTTATCTCAACCCACGCTCAGACCCTACTTTGGCTGGCCTTGATGTAGATCAACTTCGCACCCTATACAATAGCGGTGAGGGCGGACCAATGAATATAGAATATAAGTTACACCGGGTATTTCTCTTTGCAGAAGACGAGGCTCCATCAAACCCTAACACTTCTATTGTCGAATGTATAGATACCGACTACCATACTAAGAACTATATTCCCCAGAATACAAGAATGGGTGGACAACGTTACTTCGGGTAGATGCTAATGAGGGCTGGAAGCGTAGCAACACTATAGTCTCAATTGAATTCATGGGAAATGAGTGAAATCGCCCCTCTAACTATCGGTGGAAGTCACCTGGTGATATGGAGTGGGGACGACTGATGATGCGAACGAGCACGGAAGTCTTAGCTATCAAACACGAGGCGATTAAAACCTAAAGCTACTTCAATCCAACATTATTTCCATTGCAATCTTCGTAGTGTTTTCTATTCCTATGACCTCGAAAGGTGCTTGGTGTAAGGTCACAGGCCCAAAAGCATAACTCAGCTGCCACCTACGCCACTCACGGGCTGACTCAACTGCCGCCTGCGCGGCTTTGTCTTGCTGCCTCATCTATTTGTTCTCTCGCTCGTTTATGATAGCCATATCTCCTCTTTAGTTCAAGATCATAGGTCAAACTCTCCTAACATAACATCACCTGAACAGACTGCTGAACACCACTTTCTCAGAGCCTAGAGTCATATCGAATAGCGCCGCCACACTCGGTAGAAATGTTTCCCCTAGAGTATAACTTGACGCCTAAATTCCCGTCCAACAATATCCTGGTATGCCGTCAACTACTCCATACGGCGGCTGTAGCAACAAAGGCGAATTCGCCAATGGGATGTCTTTTCCGCAGATTCGAATAGCTACAGAGCTAAACGTAGCATTGCATGGCGCATATGAACCGTTGCTACCAGTGATGCTACGTGGCTCGAATGATTTTAACCATGGATACATGTTTGAGTTAGGAAGATATGAGTAATCATTACCAGAGTCCACAGTATAGGTAAACATGCCATTGTCGAAACTCGCCCGTTCTTCCCATGGGATGAATTGACTACCAATTTTCATACCGTCCGGCACAAAATTCCACCAGTGATTTCGATACGAGGGTTTGTATATTGTGAGTTTAGTGCTGGCGCATACCCCCCCAATCGAACTGAATTTAGTGGTACAGCCCCTCCTATAATCATGGATCCAGCAATCTCTCCATCACTCCTGCCCCGAGGCCCAAGAAGTAATCTGAAAACCGGATTCTCGATGAGACCGTCTTCAAAAGCGCTAAGCATCCATGGATTGTATGGAATTGGATTATGTGAATTAGGATAGGAAAGGTTGTCCTTAGCCGGATCCAATCCTGGAAAGATATTGGTGTTATTGGGGTAGCCAAGGCCGAAAATCCTGTTCCAATTGTCCGCAGGTGGGACTTGTCGATGGGCAATCTCGACCTAAGCTACTGTTTGTCGTTTCACGGTCAAACCCCCCATGAAGACTGATTCATAGCCAACTGACCCCTGATGTATATCACCATTGCCATACGTAATGTTGAAGTTCCGATCTGCAATCTGCCCGCCAGAAATGTAGGCGGTGTGAACTGAGTGAGATTGCATTGTGATTGAGGCAATTCCTTGAAATTGTCATCGACACATCTGACGTTCTGCGACGGTGACAAGAAGTCACTATAAGCGTTCTATGATATATGAATATTATATGTATGTAAAGCCTCTAACTATAGTTAAAATCAATAATGGCTGCGACCAGCCACCTCATGTAGTCTACCCACAATCTTCACCTTCAACAAAGTGTGAGTCAGGCCCTTAACGTGAGTGTCATATGGAGGTAGGCAGATAGTTTCCTTGATCTCACCGCATGGTGGAATATAAAGAGAAGCAGTAATTCTCATGGTGGCATTGTACAACACCACTTGAGTACTTGAAATCCATTTGATATTATGGACACCGGCTGTTCAAAGATAACATATTTGATAACTGCTTATCGTACCTAAGCTTGAACACAAACAAAAGCATCATGATCCTACGTTAACATATCGAAAGCTCTAGCTGGTAGCGTGTAAGCTATCTCTAGATATTGCTTTACTCGACCGCAGTTATAGAGACTTATGCTTTCACGACCTCAAGCCACTGCGGCTGATTCTGCGGGAAAATTGCTGTTACTGGCTTGGGGAGGTATCCAAATAGGCCAGCCTTTACAACAATTTTCTGCGGATACACACTCAGCAAAGATGCGACAGGGCTTTTAGAGCGTTAGATGGCTATCGTCAAACATTATCTGCAGGTTATACTCACCATCCGCAATTACTACAGAACTGACGAATAACAGTATTTCCGGACGTCGTATCGCTGTCTCTGTAGCTCTTGAGCGCACCTTGAGAGTCATCAATTGTGACCTCAGACGTGTTGAACATGTATATGATCGAGCCAGGGGTCGAGCCCGCACGGCGACAGTTTCCACTACACAGTCAGCTACTCATATCCGGTTGTCTTGTGTGGCTTGGCCGTACCAGTAGCAAATTGCGGACTCTTTAGGCATCTCTAGGATGCTGACAGTGATGCTGGCGCAGTTGCAACGTCCCTGCAGCATTTTGTCAAGATTAGATGTGCTTGAAAGCTCGGTAGGTTGGAAAGAAGTGATTATTCAGGTAGACTGTAACAAAATATAGGGAAAGAAGATGTAGAGACTTGTTGATTGATTTTCTTCTATAGAGGAGAAGTGGGTAGACACCCGTATATGTACTGCTGCCTAGTCAGCCTGCGCTAGCCCCAATCAGCGTGGGTAATCGGCCTATCGTCTGAGTCACACAAATCTAACAGGTGGAACGCGCTCAGTGCCCGAGAAAAAGGGGTTTACGCGGTTGACGACAAAGTGGGGCAAGGAAACCCTTGTAGATATGCCCGTAGTACAGTTTTGGTAGTACAATTACCGTGTGCCTTGTGCACAAACCGCTTTCATGCTCAATACTCGATGATAAAATGAAGTTTGTAGAAGACCTTGTGAGACATAGACACCTTTATTTCTGCGATTGCGTTCTGTAGCTAGAGCCTTCAAGAAGCAAAATGACGCGCTCAATATCAATGTGCAAGCACTGTAGAGAAACGCTGACATCGTCATACACTGTTCACGCCACATTACCTCCATCTGTAGGGTTACTGTAGTCCTTTTGGTCTGTTCAAACCCCTCACCATTAGGAGCTTGATTTTCTAGAGTAGATTTTGTTACTCAAGAGTAATAGATACATGATATTGAAAGCAGTGGCCCGAGCGTAGCCTAGCACCTTGAATGTGATTATAGAGGGATTTCGATGGCTTCGTGCTAGGCCTCCGATTCTACTTGTTGCCCTCACTGAACAATATGGTCGGAATTCCCGGCCTTCCGAGGATGACCATCTTCAACAACGAAAGCATGATTCCGGCACGTAGACTAAGTGTGAGACTCGGTAGTATTTGACCACCGTGACAAACTTCCATACGATACTCCTAGCTCAGGTGCATAGGTCGGTATCCAGCTCTTATGATCTCTAGGTACGTTAATCTGCACGGTGGGCTGAAATATCTAATTGCTAAGTTTACTCTATGTTATTATATTCCCCTTCCTAAACTATTCTTGTACAGTTATACATTACATTCATCCTTATTCTGAATAAATAAACGTTTGCTTGAATAGAAGTCGAGCGAAAACAGCTATCAATACATGTCTAGCCATATGAAGACTTAGATGCATGACGTATCGGTACCCTACACGCCGATGCGCCAATGCATCGATGCGCTAGTCCTGCGACTAGTAGGCGAGAATTTTGCATCCGCCACCTCCGCCTCCACCTCCACCTCCACCTTCACCTGAGCATGGACACGATGAGGCTGGATGGCAGATCTTCTCTGGCGTACTCCAAGCTAATCTTTCTAGTCCCCCGCAAAGACTCTAATGCCCCGCTACTGGAAGATCCCGATTTAATAGAGAAGTATTTTTGTTTTCTCACGTTTGTAGCACTGTACTTGACAGGTACGTTTCCATATGTGATCTGCCAAACTAAGGTAGGGTAGAATTGCGAGAGCAGTTCACCATATGTAGGCTTCTTATGTGCTACAACAGCCTGCAAATAAATGGTGCTATTTTCCAAAGAGATTGAACTTCAAGTTCCCGAGACTTTCTATTGTTCGGTCTGCTTAGCAATGCGGGTCTCCGAAATTGCTTCATTACTTCGGATCTCTAGGTGCTCTGTGCTGCGGGTGGCTATGCAAACTCGCAGAGCAACAATACTATCTATCATTCTCAACAGCTTCGGTAGATACCGAAGTCATCTCAAGACTGGAGAATCCCAATATAAATATCAATTCGACGGCGAGAGGGAGACTGAAACTTCACCATTCTTACCTTCGACTTATCACCATCAACACATACTCCCAAGCACACAATGTTTGCTGCTCGTGCCTCCGCGATTGTGTTCCTTACCACTGCTTTTGCATGCCAAACTCATACTATGCCGACTACCAAATTGCCTGACTCCCATCAGGCACACTCGGCGCACTCGACCCAATACTGTCCGCCATCACCTGTCAACCATGACGAACAGATGAAGATTTTTGGGGATTTTGTCCAGGTCTTCTATACGGAGAAAAACATCAATGGAACAGCCGCCCACCTGGATGTCAACTACATTCAGCACAACATAGACGTCTTAAACGGACGTCAAGCTTTTGTTGATGCTTTTTCAGCAGCAGCAGGAGGGAATTCTACGACCACAATCGTTCATATGGCCCTACAGAACGATATTGCCTGGGTTCATTACAAGTCAACCACCCCCGGCTCGCCCCTTACTGCTATCGTCGATGTGTTCCGGTTCAATGGCAGCTGTATTATGGAGCACTGGGATGTCATTGAGTCACTTCCGACCAATGCGCCCAATCCCAAAGCACTCTTCTAGATATGTCCTCCCTGCTATCAGGGGCCGATAGCCGTAAACAAATTTGTTGAAGAGCACCTTTTTGAGGGACAATACCTCTAGATTTTGAGTAATTTAATTTTTTATGTTCTAATACATATATATATATAGCATTCAAATTAGTACTATTCTCTATTCCATTTGCCCTAAATTTCAATTTCGACATGCACCATCGGTAGGTAGTCTAGTCTCCTACAAGTAACGTGAAGAGCACCTAGAGCTATTGATAATTAGGCAACATTCTGGAGAATAGTACCAGAATAGTATCGCATCTTGTAAACTGTCTTCAGAGACATGTACTGGCCAGTCATCGTCCGTCTCACTTTGTTGCATTCTTCACTCTGTTGCGCCGGGTGCAATTTCATGACAATATTTCCAAATTTCAGGCTAATACTGTTCCTATCAACTCAGTGTCGCCGCGATCAGTTTTGAATTCTCTGTAAGTTAACAGTATTGTGTTCAAATACCAACATACTGCTAAAACCACTCTATCAGAACGCAAGTGCTCAGTAGGAAACATCTCTGGTTATATATAGATTCGCAGTCTAGAACATAGTGTTTGAGTTGTGAGCCACTGTTGGTACTTCCTGAATAACGTCCCAATGCTCAGTAAAAACGCCATCCTTGAATCTGAATAGATCCATCACAGCGATTCCAATGTCATCTGGCCAGCGCAAAGAGTGGACATGAACAAACACAAACTCCCCATCCACCAAGATACGCTTGAATCGAATTTCCGGAATCCCTGACGGCTTTCCAGTAATTTCCTCTGTTCTCTTCTCCATCACAGCTGAGAAGTCGATGATTGACTGCTGGCCATCGCCCACCAAAGGATCATGCTGCTTATAATTCGCATGAACAAGTCGACGTGTGACGTCGTAATCCTTGAGTATGAATGTAGCGATATAGAGTTCGAGAAGAGCCTTGACAGTTGAGACCTGCTCCGGAGTATGTTTTGGTTGATCAGTCAGGGAGAGATATGCCTGGTCGATAAGTTCCTGAAGCCTGGACATGTCGAAGATTCTCTCAGGACTGTACAAAAGATTAGTCCTAAGAACTTTGTATAGTAGTATGAATGTTAATGTGCCTGGAAATACAGTTGGATTCAGCAGTGCATTAATTGGAGGTTATATGTGCGAATTCTATGTCCAATCTAAATGTCGCTCTACACTTTGAGTGCACAGTAGAAGGGCAACTGCACGATGGTGCTCTTATAGTTTACAGAGCAGCTCCGCTTTATCGATTGTGGATAGATCAGATATGGGAGAACGCACTAAGTCGTTGACGCATTATGTCTGGTTACACCGAACGAGCAGAAAACAGGATTTTTGCGAAGCCAACACCGATATTGCACTTTCCCTTTTCAAACAAAGTCGAACAAGAATCTCATAAAAATTGTCGGTCGGCTTCCACTTCCCCATGTTTTTTGCGATCACATGGCTTCAATGGCAATAGCTAGATCCGTGATTAGATTTAGAGAAAAGGCGGAGGCGGAGGCGGAAGTGGAGGTGGAGGTGGAGGTGGAGGTGGAGGCCGAGGTCAAAGTAGAAGTGAACACAAAAACGGGTTAAGCGGACAAGATCTAGAATACGATAATAGAGAAAGAAGGGTTGAAATATGGCAGGATTGTAACGTAGAGGTCGAAGCAGATACAGGTATAGAAAAGAAGGTATCACTTACTTAATTCTAGTAGCTATTGTAGTACTGTATATGTAACATCTAGATCTAAGTATACCTCTTCTCTTCTTCTCCCTCTCTCTTAGTCTTTACTTTCGCCTCCACTTCTAACCCTGTCTCTCCCTCTGCGCCCATACCTCCGCCTCTGCAACCAGCGCTAGCGCTACTGATGCATGGAAAAAAGAAAGTTCTATCGGAAACTATCAATAGTGCATTCATAGTTTGCCCTAATATTGGTATCTCATGGCGCAATAACATTCCAGGCTTTCTTAGAGTAATACATAGTCACAAACGACCAATCACATAACTAGTAGTGCTGAACAGTGTCACCTGCTCGAAGTGTTTACGTAGTTGTTCTCAATATGCAACTGTCACAAGCATGCACTTTATTATCTTCTGGTCGACCGCAGATTGCCCGATAGCCTCTTCATAAGCAGATAAGACGGCACAGAAAATAATGAATGGATTCAATTAATAATTCTCATCTACCCCGATCTTTGCATTTGATCCTGCGACTGTATTCATGTAGGTCTTGCCCACAATTGTTTCTATGCAATACAACTCTTTCGTTTCTCTACAACTTCATTCTCCTACACCTAGCTTCTCAAGTCCTCAAAATTGTCAAGTTTGAAACCCTTTGTACCCAACTTACAATCTTTGGGTATATTTGCTATGACTTCCGAGACAGAGCGCCCCGTATTGATTGCTGGTGCTGGACCTGCAGGCTTGCTGCTTGCTCTTCTCCTTGCAAAAAGGTCGATCCCAGTATACGTCATTGAAATGGAGAATACGGTCGACTCAAGGCCTCGCGCGACGCATTATGGTGCCCCTGCGGTACATGAACTCGAACGCGCTGGTGTCCTACAGGACATCCGAAAAGAAGGGTTCATTCCCCGTTCTGTGACTTGGAGGAAACCCGACGGAGCTTTGTTGGTGGAACTCGACAGAACCTGTCTTGACGAGAACGATTCTATCCATTGCCTGCCACTAAACCGACTAAGCCAAATTTTATGCCACCACCTCGCTCAAAACGCATCAGCGAGGATATTATGGAACCACAAAGTAGTTGATATAGGTCAAGACGGCTCTAAAGTCTGGGCTGATGTGGAGCATATGGAAGCTGTAACCCGGCTTGAAGGTTCATTCCTTGTGGGCTGTGACGGCGCCAAGAGCCAAGTACGCCGTAGTCTCTTTGGAAAAAACGCTCTTTTTGGGAAAACATGGGACCAACAACTTGTAGCGACGAATGTACGAGCTCTCATTGATTAAATCATAACTACCAGCTAACCCATGTACCTAGGTGTATTACCCATTCGATAAATACGGATACAGCGATGTTAACTTCATCATCGATCCGGAAAATTGGCATATGGCAGCAAAGATATCTAAGGATGGGTTATGGCGTGTTACCTATGGTGAGAAGCAAGACCTTTCTGAAGAAGTTGTCTTGGCACGACAGCCAGCAAAATTCGAGCAATTGCTGCCATCTCATCCCAAGCCGGAAGACCAAGACGCATACATGCTGATGAGCATCAGCCCGTATCGTGTTCATCAACGTCAGGTTGAAAAGATGCATGTGGGACGGATATGTTTAGCCGCAGACGCAGCTCACCGTATGTCAGATTCTGTTCCTATGATTCGAAGGCATTAGCTAATGTCATGTACTTTCAACAATATCTCTTATGAAGAATGCTAAAAAGAAGTGTAGTATGCAATCCCTTTGGTGGTCTTGGTCTCACAGGAGGCTTACTCGATGCCGGAGCGTTGTACGATTGCATATCGGGAATCATCGATGGTCTTGCGAACAAGAATATTCTAGACAAGTACGACGAAATTAGAGGGCAGGTGTTCCGATCCATAGTAGATCCTGTGTCTTCAAGCAACTTTCTGTTGCTGCAGAGAGACAGCGATGACTCATCACTTATGCAGGATTCTTTCATCGAACTTGCGAAGAGAGCAGCCTTGGATGCAGATTTCTCCAGAGAGTTCCAAACCCGTTCTTTAGAGATGAGGGTAGACTTCACCAAGTTTTACCACCAGAGTGGTTTTGTCGATAGGTATTAAGGTATTTGCATGCTCTAAAGCATCAATTGACATGGTTGCACATATACAGCATGGAACCGCTGTACCTCTGTTGATGCTCGATGCACTCTTCCTACTCTCGGCTATGAAGTGCACTAAGCATCTGTGTAACTGTGAGGTGTGTTGAACGCAAATGGTTCAGGAGTGATAGTAGCTGGGTCTAGCCACCTACCTCAGTTAGCCAATAAACCTAGTATCCAATACTCGCCCCACGGAGCCTAGTTCTGCCGAACTAGGCCCTACCCAGCTCAACGTCAACCACCAGCTCAACGTCAATTTTGCTAACCTATGCGATTTGTATCGTAAATTGGCCGCGAAAACATGCGAAATATTATATATTTGCTATAGCTACTAAGTGTGAGGTGTCTCCCAGTGTATAAAACGTATTACTTGTGCCTGTTGACTTGGTGTTGAGGCCTCTGCAGAGGCAGGTGTTGGCTGCTGGGTGGCATCTCGGAGGCGCCGTCTCGTCTCCCTCACAGCCTTACGTATAGCCTTTTGCTCAGCGATCTTAGCTTTTTGAGATACGGCCTCCTGCGCACCTCTAGCTGTAACTACACCTCCTTTCTGAATCGTTGATCGCGAGTTGTTCTGGCGCTGAGCCCTCTCGCGGGCAGCAGCTGTAGTCTTAGCAAGCTCACGAGTCGCGAGATCGTAGTTTAAACCTAGTATAACCGACGCTCTAGCAAGTCGCGCAGCCCGATTACTTAGTATATTCTCAGCATAATTACAGAGCTCTTGCGTTTTACGATCGTACGCAATAAAGGAGCGAGAAGTTGTAGGCGTAGGCGTCTCAGAGGCTTGAAAGAGATAGCTCATCTCTTCGGGCGTTAATACTCTCTGTGGGCGCGCGAGCTTATATAATACTCTCTCGGGATCCTATGGCCAGACGCCTGCTAATTTAAAGGCTTTTCGAATAGTACTAGATTTGAATGTGTGTCTTCTAACGCCATCAATTGCGTGTAGAAACTCGAGCTTGTTGAAATTGGTGCAGCCCTCGCGAGCAGCTCTCTCAACGACGCCTCTGTAGTGCTTCTTGTATGCTTGAAAAACACTAACATCAAGAGGCTGTAGGTTGTGAGAGGTATAGGAGGGGAGCGAGAAAAGTACTATGTTGTTGTCGTCACAAAAATCGATCAGCTCCTTTATGCCATGGGATCCAAATCCATCAAAAATTAACAGCCTCTAGGTGCCTGTTTGACGGCGACGACTATAGGCGTCAAAGTATCGAATCCACTTAAGAGAGAGCTCGTCGTTATTGTACGCTGTCTCTGAGACAGCTACTATGTAGTCGTTAGGCAAGTTTGTGTTAGTGTACCATTTTGAGAGGTGTGCTTTGCCCTTGAGAATGATGAATGGTGCCAGAACTGAGCCGTCAGCAGCGACAGTCTCGACGACTGTAACAGACTCGCGATTTGTATCAGACGGTGACTGTATAGCGTCATCATCGCCAGCCATTGTTATAACGTACTGCTGGCCTCCAACGCCCATACGGATACCTGTCTCATCCATATTGTATAGATCTCCAGGCTGTATAGTATACTTATCAATTGCGCGCTTTAGAGCGGCAAAGTGCCCCTCGTAGACCTCTACTGTGTTAGCCGCTAGGCGTTTTATTTCCTGCTTTTTCTGCTTCTTACGGCGGCAGTCTGGGTTGCGCGCCAGCTATCGTGAGATCTAGTTTTTGCCTATAGGTGGTGCCTTGCCATCTGGGTGCTCGAGATCAAGAATCCGCTGCGCGGCAGAAATCAGCTGCGGTATGAGAGGAGGCATGTATAACGCGTCGTAGCGAGTAATATAAGCCTTTAGAGCATCCTCCTGTTGTTAATTAAGCCTTCGATTTGGTGCAGCGCGCTCTATTTTTGATGCGCGGCCTAAGACGCGCTTTTAGAGCCTGCTGTAGGGCACATGATTATAGTCTGCTGCTGCGCGTATATTTGCGTGGATACCACTATCTAACTCGGCAATAGCAATTTCAATACGCTCTTTAATCTGCGTGTAAGTCCCAAAGCGCTGCGACATGTTGTTGTGGAGAAAAATCGAGTCGAAGTGGTGGGGGGTAGCAAAATTGACGTTGAGCTGGTGGTTGACGTTGAGCTGGGTAGGGCCTAGTTCGGCAGAACTAGGCTCTGTGGGGCGAGTAAGGTCTAGAGAAGAATCAATCCTCCTAGTTATCACATAAGTTGCCTTGAAATACAAGATTTATCCAATATAAGCTTTTCATCCAATAGTCATATACTAGGTCTATACCGCTTTCAGAAACCTGTACTACTCGGGCTTAGTGATAGTTACAGCATCCTATGTTATACCAGCATTAATCCGTTTGTTGTCGCATTGAAAGCGGCATTACACTGTGATAACGGCTAGAACTTTATCAAGTTGAAGTTTCAAATCATAGACACTAGACGAACTGTAGTTGACATCGGCCTCCTTTGTTACATCAAGCGAATGATTCACCAGCCTAACCAGTCGTGAATAAAGCGCCATGTCTGTATCATCAACGCAGTTTAGTGTAGCCGAATGGTAAAGTTTTTCAACAAAGTGCAACACTACTTTAACAATCAAGCGAGTTGCCCGTGGGGAAGATCTATCTAATCTCCAAGGGCCTTTTGTTGCGATCTACTGATATGAGCTCAGCAACCCAGTTATCTGAAGATGACTTACCTCGTAGAACCCCTGCTTCGATATGTGTTCTAGGGGTTCGAGAGCGGACACCACAGCTTTGCGATGATTATCAGATATTTCGTTTGACTCCTCGTTCGCTGGAAAGTACAAGAACCTGATTTCAAGGTAACTAGTCAATAAGATACTTTGGATGTCTAGCGCGCTCTGCGGCTCGTCGATGCAGAAATATTGTGCTCTTGGCTGCAGGCATTCATGCACTAGTTTCAAGGAGCGTAGAAACTGCCCTCGCAATTGGAGGGAGGTAAGGTCTGCACTCGCGTACGATGCTAGCGAGTCGAATAGCAAGGGTAACCGCATCACATCTTGTACCTTCAGTGCCAGTGCACAGAGAAGAATGTGCCGCCCAAAAGGAGACAGAAGGCTGTGGTCGCCTGCTTCAGTCCCTTCCTGATTGAAAATGCCATATAAGCAATATCGGAGATCGACGTGATCTTGTATGCATATGACGTCACTAGAGGTTGATTGACGCCATTCTACTTCTGTGAGAGCGTCGAATCTACTCGTAGATGCTGGCAATCTGAACTGTTCAATGTGGAGTGGCAACTGTCCATAATAATCGAGAAACAGCGACGCCTTACTACATAGACAGTAGAGGGCAAATACGGTTCTTCCAGTTGTTAGAAACTACAGAATGACTGATAGACAAGTCTTTCCGGGGCAGGGTACAAGGGGGGGGGGGGGGGGGGGGGATTTACCTTCTGAGTTCTTCTTCGTAGATCCAAGAGACCCATGACAAAGATAAAGATGTTGTTACAAGAGAGTCGATTATATCAAATTCGCCAATCATCTGCATAGGTTAATTCTTCTTTAATGTGAAGATCTCTGCATCTGCCACACACCTTGATGACAGAAGAAATACTCTGCACAGCCCAGGCTTCTAAGACGCCTTCTCCTGACCATAAAGCATATTCCAGAAGGAGGATCTGAAGCTGGAGATCACGCAGTCTGATGACCCCAGGTAAAGATACTTTTACTGAATCTTCTTTGGAACTCCCAGTCAAAGATGTGGATTTATCGGCTGTCCGGCGTGCCTCTTCAAAGAAGTCACGGCATTGTTGTTTCAGATGTTGAAAACCAGCACCAGCAACTGCCGCAATTGCTAACTTCATTTCTTGACTTAAGCAGGGGTCAGAAGTCGTTGTATGGTGCATGAATGGGAGATGATGACTATAAGCATGGTTGAAATGCAGTAGACAGAAATCAAGAGCTTCATAGCCATCCTTCTCTGGGGTCAGCCATATACGTGGGTGATAGCTAAAATAGATTAACAAACCCGTGAAACGAATGGCGTGCAAGCATCACCGCTGTCGTCAATATCTGTATGTGAACTCGTAACGCCCGATTTACATGGACCTGATTGTAGAGTCTTAGACAACCCCAATGGAGATCCTAAATGTGTCGCAATCTTTTCACGGCGAAATGGCGGTACTCCTGTTGGGTGGCGGTGCTGAACGAACACATCTGATATAGGTTCTTTGCGAGGCTTTCTACCTCTTTTACGTGCGTTGGTCTTATGGATTGACTGGTGTCGCTTGAGTACATCTGTGCGGTGGAACCTTGCGCCACAAGACTCGCACTGGAATAAGGGGGCTGCATGGCTGCTGCGCAAATGGCGTTGCAGATTATCATCCCGTCCAAAGTGTTCATCACAGAAATGACACTTGAAGGTTTGGCAATGTATATCAATCTTCGCAGAATTTCTCATGTTGGGTTACTGTAGCTGACGATAATCGAGTTAGGCTGTTATTTAGATGTTGTGGGGAGACATAGACGATCCAAAAGCTATGAGCTGAAGAAAGGAGGAAGTTTGGCAGTAGTTTGCTCGTGCGATGCCTAATTGGGATAAGTTCCATCAGGAAATGACGCGTCCCGACATTGCCTCCTGATCTGTAGTTCCGTTGATCAAACACGTCACAAGCGACATAGCCACGATAGTACATACTTCTAGCCAAGACCTGTTGAAGACAGCTCTCTGGCTGTGTTAGTCTTTTGATCGCTTGATTGAGTAGTGCAGAAGACGCCGCTGCCTCCGACTCCGGTACGTTGGTTGTCTGCCAAGTCTACTCACTAACAACTGCATGGAAATAGTTGACCGCTACTTTACATGTCTCAAAGGCATGTGCTCTTTTCAATATTCGTACAGAGGGCTTGGTCACATAACCTTCCATCACGTGACCCTCTGGTTAAGTATTCGGGCGTAGCCCTTGACACAATCAACCATAGATCTAAACATTACTTTTGGCTAGCACCACAGTACAACTAAACAGAGCATCGGAGCGTCAAACAGGCCTGTACAGCTACTATACTATACCAAGCGCACGAGAGTCACATTACGCCGCAGCAGACTCTACATCCAGAGTCAGAATCTTGATTGCATGATAGCTGCAAGAGCCCGACTCAAGATCAAACAGGAATGTTGATAGAAGACCATGTGGCCTTGGTTACGTCGACGATCAACGCCTAGGTATATCAGGATAAACAATAGTCAGTGGATATTGAATTTGAGCCCAATACTAGAGTTGAATAGAATGAACTAGAGAACATTTTCGCTTAGCAGTTATGACGGGCTGAACGTCCTTTGGATAGCTGCTCGATGAGATCTCGGTTTGTCCCACGCGCGCACGCCCTACTGTTTGGTCTTCATCGTGCATCGACGCTGCACGTGACCAGTTATCGTGAACCAAAGACAGAGGTTACAATCACGGCCATGCCGACAGAGACCAAGGCCGCTCACCAACATCCCATCTCGCAGGCTCCTCACCCATGTAGAATACAAGCTCGCCTCCCTGCACAATCTCTTTATGTTTCAGCCAAGCTCGATCGAGCTCTTCCCCATTCCAAGTAACCCTTTGCGGGTAACAGCTCGTGCTCGACATATCGCGCGCCAACACTGTCAAGGAAGTCTCTACTGACGTTCCGCTGAAGAGCGAGATATTTAATGACGAGAAGCGGGGGGCAGAGAGGAGATAGAGCGGTTGGCCGGGCACGGGGTAAATCCCCACAAGATTGAAGATCAGCCAGCTAGGTAGCGCGCCACCGTCGATGTTTCCTGGGTACCCATTGCGCGCATCGCTGTAGAAGACGTCAACCGTGGCTCGCGTCTGATTGACTGTTTTCCAATGCATCCCAGGGACGTAGTTGTAGACAAACGGCGTCGCGAATGACGGTTCGTTGCCAGGGTTGAAGAGGGCGGAGCCGGCATCGTTGTTCGCGCCAACCGATGTGCCGAAACCGGGGACGAAACTGGCGTCCAGTCGACGGACGAAAGCTTCATCGCCGCCCATTAGGTCGATGACTTTGGCCATGTCGTGCGGGGCGACACTGAATGCAGTCTCCCAAACCTTAGCCTCGTATATGTCAGCGTCCCATCCGCAAGTTCCGCAACCCAACGGGTCATAGGCAGTGAGGTTCCACGTGCCGTCCGCATTTCTCGCGCCTGGAAAGCCCGTGAATGTGCCAATGCCATCAAGGGTTGCGTTCGCCGTCGGGTTCCATTGGTTCTGCCACCAGCTCGCTCGATCGCGCATCTGATCGACCGTTTCTTGAGGCTTGTCAAGTCCTCGCGCCATGCTGAAGATCGCGAAATCGTTCTGCGGGTACTCGACGCCACGAGAGATACTGCGGGTGTGATTGCGCGTGATGAAGCTGAGGGAGAGATAGTCATCCAATGCTCCTCTTCCTTCCTTGGTGGCCCCGTCGAATGCTACCGGGTCGACATTGCGTTCAGGAATTACACTTGCGTCTTTCATCATCGCTCTGTAAGCTTCCTGCCAATCGATTGTACTGTCAAGCTCCCCACGACCTGCCTCGTTGTTCAACGCGCGAACACTTTTTACGAAAGCATCAGCTAAGACGATGTCTGCATGCGTGCCACCTTGGACCCGGCCGTTCCAGTTCGCTGCACGGCCAGCGGGTAAGTAGCCTTCTTCGGTGAAAATTGAGATAAGTCCAGATAGAACGCGGGAGTACGATTTTGTGAAGATCAGGTGGTACAGGGGTAACAGGGTCCGGTACGTATCCCACAGCGTCTAGAGCAATTAGTCTATACAATGCTGTCGGCGAGCGGTGAACTTACATAGTGGTCGTCATAGTATGGCTTTGACTCATTTGACTCCCACACAGGGTTCTCACCCGTTTTGTCGGTTGGCATCAGACCTGTCTGGTACAGGGCTGAATACAGCATCCGCTTCAGTGTCGCATTGTTACTTGTCGCGTCGCCATCGTTTCCGATTTGTATCTTGCTCAGCACCTTAGCTTCCCATTCTTGCCTCGCTTGTTCTACTACGTCCTCGAAAGACTTTGTATCAGGAAGCTCATTTTTCACATGCGAGCATGCCCGGGCAGCACTGATGTATGAGATACCCAGTCTGGCTTCAAGGGTAAGGGTACCGTTCACTCGCGCCTCTGTTGGTGACCAGCTGAACAAAGCACCAAGGCCCATTCCGCTTCCAGAGTGGGATCGCACATTAGGATATCCTCTAGGGACTGGTCGAGTTGTCGGTGGCGAGTAAGGGTTGTATTGCCAACTGAACGTACCAGCACCAGAGGCGATACCCGAGTGCTCTCCCTGTACATAGTCTGACGTTGGGGTTAACACGGAGTTTGCAGGGACACTGAAGTTCCCGCAAAAGTGAATTGTATGAGAATCAGGCTGTGGCCAGCCACCCGTGTAGGACGCAGACCCATAGTATGACGGCAACGCGCTAGAAGACGATGGAACATGCAGCTCCCCCCGTAGGAACTTTTGCGAGTAAGCCATCGATGAGTAGGCTGGAAGTACGTGTGTGAGGTCTATAAGTATGTGCGCATCATGTCCATTGGTTGCGCCAGCCACTGCCATCATTGAATCATCACTAAGGCTGGATGAGCGGTTTGAAGGCGGTTCCAGCTGTGGAAACGTGTATCGCATGAACCCCGTGTGATTACCCGACGTGATCTCGATCTTGACGCCATTTTGCAGAGTCGTAGTGAATAGACCTACAGTCGCAGATTCTGAGTCGAGACTACGATTTTGAGCATATGTCATATTGTCGGCCAGGTTCACGGAGGCTAGATTGCCAAAGAGAGGCATCTGCGATATCAAGCCGTCTATGTCTTGTCAGTACTGATAACTGATTGCGGAAGCAGGGAACTGACATGTTGGTACTCCTCCAGATCCGCTGACGTGTGTCATGCTCACAGCCGTGACATTGCCCAGAGGCGTGTATCCTGCATTGGCGTCCACTGCACTACCATTTGGAAGTCCGATGTAGCTCGTGTCAATGCCAGGCTTTGCCATCGCCCACGGTAGACTCGCACCTGGGAAGGAGTTTCCGCCTGCGATCGCGGAACCAGGGCGTGGGCCAACAGTGCCAATCAAAGGGTCTACGAACGACCACAACGGCTCCTGAGAAGTATCCTCTCCTGAAGCCGCCAAAACAAGGCATGTAGAGCTAATGCCCGTCCCTAAGAGGAGGATTCGCGATAGACGAGACTGTCGCCGCCTAGTCATCATGGATTGCATTGTCGCACAAACTGTAGTTGCCCTCGCGTAAGACAAGGGCAGCAGCTGGCGACCGCGACTTATTGGTACCTCGCGATGTACGTCAAGCGCAAATCTTCGTTGCTGGCTCTTCTTGGTGTGATGGCAAGGCAATTGCGGTGACTTGCATATGTCCTTGGGAATGAGGATCCAGAGCGGGTTTGGCAGCTAAAGTACTCCCAATAGTCATCGCGTTCGGTCCTTAGTGCTCCGCCATCTTGCTACTCCGCAGTGGTTTTAGCCGCGTTTTCTCCGTAGCCATGCCCAATATGGCTGGCGTAGCCAACGGCCGACGCTACCCCACCTCACTTCTCTATGGGAGCCAGCTGTTCTTAGAGGTCTGCGGTTTCCTTTCCATTATCATCTATAATCTCGCTGCTACCTTATTTAGATAATACCTCTACACTTATCAGAAACTAAGATACTGCATGATTGGTACTTGAAAAGTAGCCATTGTGCGTAGGTGGTCTAATACCACATGATTGTTATTCTCTAATTTCAAAATATATATAACTAGTAAGAAATATACTAATGTACCATATTGTACGGGGCTGCGCTCTGTGGAGCGATCGCTTTGGTATACAAGCGATTGTATTCGATAGAGAGCTATCTACTATTTAGGACGTATCGAATCGAAATTAGAATCAAGTGAATCTTAACGCTAAATCTGAATAGTGCGGTTTTGGGGGGGGAATGGGGGGGAAGGTTGGAATCCGCGGTTGGGGGGTTTAGGATGGCCGAATGCAGGTGGGAAACCTAACGCTAAGCCTAATTCGGCACGGTTCCGACTCCAACCCGCGCCTCTTATTGGTTAGGATTGCTGTTGTATGCGGGGGTGCGGTGAAGTTGATGTGCGTATAGTATATTTTTCTAGTCTCCGCCATATTTTTCGATCTATTGTTTATAGCCATTGCTTTTGTAGTTATATTGATACGTCGCTATTGTCGTTACAATGGCTTATTACTTCAGCGGCCTTGTGTAGTCTGCGACAAGTACTTTAACTATTAATAACTGCAAAAACCATGCTCATGAGGTGTACAGATTGCTGTAATTTAATAACACAGTTCGCCTAAACTAATGTCGAAGTTTTGCTCTCACGTACATAGCACGCAACGCTATAGAAGACCTGCAAGTACCTTTAGTAGAATAAAGGTTGCTTGATCGCCAACAGACAAACCCTGTGTGCTATATGATCCCCTAGGCTGTGCGAGACCCGCTCTGCGCCTTGCATGTCCTTTGTTTTCCAATAATGCCATGCCTCCTGTTCGAGTCCAGGCTTAGAAGCGCAGAGCTAATCAACTCATTACTTCTAAATCAACGTAGAGAACTATGTATATTTCGTAGATAGTCGATTCTATCAGATTCGACTTCAAAATCCTTTATTCCGAGAAACACGTCTCCAAGGATTCCTAAAATCCATGTAGTGATACATACCAGGTGAGAACGACTAGTGGAAGCGAGCCCTTCGTCTTGCAGACCATTCGATAGCTCTGGTCTAGTCTCTGTGACGATTGTGCGATTGATCGTTCCATCGCCCGGTCGCAAAAAGCGGCTGCGGTCTAAGATTGGGACGACAGACACGCAGAGGGAAGACACCAGGCTTTGCGCTTGGTCGAGTATCGCAAGATGATCAGCAATATTCGATTGTATATCGTTATTGTGCAGGAACGAGCTCGTACAGTACAGAAGCTTCAGGACCAGCACGTATGTGCAGATGTATTGGCCAAAGACGAAAGCCTTCTGTACTAATGATATATCACTCAACCTTTCGAAGCTCCCATAAGGTAAGGGAACAACGGGTGATGAAAGCTCCTGGGATACTTCATGCCTGAGGTCTTCGAGGCGGTCGCACAAAAGTTTTGCCTGAGCAGCATACGAGCACACGCGGTCTTCTTTTAATGGCGAACTCGCGTCTGGTGGCTGCCAGGTGAGAACCTGTCTTTCTAAGCACAGTACCTGCCGCAAGATGTGCTGTACAGTAAATACAGTGCTCTTGTGTGCCGATGCCACCTCGGGAAACGTAAGAATCAAATCTTGGTCCTCGTCGGCTGACCACAGCGCAATTAGCAAGACATGGCCTCTCGTTGCTACGTATAGCGATTGCGAGGCCTCCGAGTCGAAGGCTGTAGATCCCCGCTCTCGTATGAGTGCGAGAGCGCCTCTTAGGTGAGGGCGACCATGCTGGACTGCAGCGTTTGGATATTGTTGGGCAAAGTCCAGGCATAGGATTGCCATGAGCGTCTCGTCCTTCAAACGTTGGAGCGGATCTGACAATGCTGTGCCAACTGCTCGAACAGCAGCGAGCTCAGCTCCAGTGACCAAAGGCTGGACATAGTCTCGGACATGGTGGGTAGTGGCTACTGTGAGCGCCATGACCGAAACGGCGAGAGGCAAAGCAGATGAAGGTGCCGCAGAGTTGTATAGAGGTAAGATGTGGTCGAAGTATTCGTTGCCCAGCGGCCACTCATGGCGGGTTGGGAGTAAACATTGTCGGAAGAAGAAGGCTGATACCACGTCGTGCGGATTGGAGTGCACTTGCGGCGGCAGTGTAGATGGTCTCGCGCTTGCTCGCTTGCTGTGTCGCGCGAAAACGGCCTTGCTTTCGTCCTTGAAGACAACACCGTTGGCATCGCGGTATCCAGGACATATCTGTCCACGCATGATGCACTTGTTGCACGCCGGTTTCGCCTTGTCGCATCCAATGCGACGCTCTCTGCATGCTTGGCAGCCAGCACTAGGTCCGCGGTTCACCATCGTCTCGTCTCGTTGAGGCGCTGGCTGTCGGCCACGTCACCCGGAGTGCAGTATCTGCAGGCCTTGATCAATTGTGTCTGATACTTGACGGAATGTGATCTGAAGTGTTCACATCTCGCACACCAGGACGACAACTGCGCCGTATAGAGCTGGTGGGGCACGCGCTTTCGCTTTGCTCGTTTCGGTAGATGTTGCGATTGGGGTTAGAGCACAGCACTTTCGTCATCGAGCTATGCAGGTAGTGGCTTGGCTCTGTGATGTTTCTACATATACAACAACACGATGCATAGCAATGCTCCGTACCTATCGCAAAATCGAGCATACTTGGTTAGCTCAGACCTCCAGGTCGTTGGAAATACGCTTCCGCCCAGCAAATCTAAGATCGGCAATGCACATGTCATTGGCTTAAAATCACAGCACTGGCATAGCACCTCGATACCGGGGGCTTAGCAAGCACGCTATATACCATCTGGGCGGGACGGTCACTGCGCAGCGGTCTTGGCACCACTATTGTATACCACTTTGCCATGACTAACGATGAAATCCGGGTCGAGGACTTTGGTAAGCTGAATCACCTCTCCATGAGGATCTCTTGGCTATGCACCTATGTGCGTAATGCTAGGGATAATTATGCTGCTATGGGAGGTAACCGCGACCTCGGAACCCTTTTGTCAGCTACCAGGTAGCCAAGGCACGGGGCAAGGAGATCGCAAGGTACAGCTCAAGCGTTGACATTGGCAAGACGAGCATCTATGATCGTGGCTGAGATTTCATTTAGCCTTTTACTTGAATGGTTCCGTCTGGTCGCAGTAGGAGCATAGTATATAAGCTCAATGCATGCTCTGGTATCGCAGCTATCAAACCCTTATTACTTTCTACTACCAGTTTCATACATTTCTCACATCGAAAGAGTATCTATCTTGTTCACTGTCTTCGATCCCAACATGAAACAGTCTCTGCTATCAACAACGGCACTCTCGTGCGCGAGTCTTGCCGCAGCCAGGGAGTATTGTCCTCCAGCAGGCATTCCACTCCTACCACTCCCCGACCTTTCCATCGCCCCCCGGTTCGATCCTGAGCCACTGAAGGCTGCACTGGACCGACTGAACAGCGAAGCAATTCTCTTCAACACGTCTTCTACCTCTTACTCGGTCACGATAACCACGACTGAAGATACAGTGTTTGACTACCATTGGACTGCACCAAACGTCAACACCACAGTCGGCGTCAGCGAGGTCAATGGCGACACAATCTACCGCATCTTCTCTGTGACGAAACTGTTCACCGTCCTTTCTGCGTTGCTCCAGGAAGGACTGGACATGGACGATCTTGTCTCCAAGTATGTACCGCAGCTTGAAGGCTCGAAGAACTTCGAGAACACGACTTTGAGAATGCTGGCCAGCCATCTGTCTGGTGCTCCGCGCGATGGTAAGGCTATGGCGGGAGTACAATGATCCAAGACCGCAGCTGACTCTTCGCACTTAGGCTACGCCTTCGACACCTCTCTTCGGGGACCTCCTGATCTTCTACAGGGCAAATTCGGCCTGCCGGTAAACACTACTGTCCCTGAAGGCTTCCCCACTTGCAATTCCATAGAATTTGGCCTATGCGCTACTCGAGCGGGTAAGCATTCCTTGAGTGTGTCCTCCTGTTTATGCTCCTTACTAAACTCGCTCCTAGAATTTCTCGAAGGAGCACTCATCAGCAACTACTTGTGGCCCGTCGGTCGTACTCCCGCATACTCAAACTATGCTTTTGTCATTCTTGGCTACGCTATCGAGTCTTTCACAGGCAAATCGCTTCGAGACGTTATCGCAGATAGCATCGCGGGCCCCCTAGGTTTGAGCTCGGCGACTGGCCTGGACAGTCAGGATGCATCGCTGATGGTCATACCCGGAGAGGTGGATCACCTCGGTACTCAGGACATAGGGGAAATGAACGGGTAAGCCAACTCATATCCTAGCAGTCTAGTCACACTCTATTGCTCTCTACTCTTTATTGGGCTCGAGCATCCCTACTAATTCGTCTATGCCCACAGGACTGCCGGCATGTTCTCAACGCCCAACGACCTCGCCCGCTTTGTTCGCGGCCTCCTCAACAACGAGCTACTCTCGAGCACCGACATGGCCAAATGGTTGAAGCCAGCGTCCTTCACCTCCTCTTCTAAAGGCGAAGCTGTCGGCATGCCCTGGACCGTCTTACGTCCCACAAGCCTTGGCCTTGACTCAGGAGAGAGACCTGTCGATATATACACCATTCCCGGCGGATCGGGATACTACAACGCCTACGCAGCCATCATTCCGGAGTACCAGCTCGGCTACACCGTCAATGTGGCTGGCGTGGGCGACGATCCGGCGCTGAGAGCCCTGCTCGACCATCTTGTGCGCTACTCTGTCCCGCATTTTGACACCGTAGGACGAGAGCAGGTCAGGAAAAACTATGCGGGTCGCTATGGTAATGATGAATCGGCGATCGAACTGGTTGTCGATGATGGTCCGGGTCTCAAAGTGCAGAGCTGGACTACTGGTGGCAAAGCTGTTTCGGATGCGTGGGTCGAGTTTTTTGGTTCTGCTGCCCTAGATGCGGTTGATGCAGACGTCAGGATCTATCCCATCGGGGCGGATAACCGTTGGCGGGTGGCCTTCCAGGGCATTTCCGATATGAACAGTACGGGTATCTTTGAGGATGCTTGCTATACTTGGTTCGGTTATGGGGCGTGGCTACATGGTGGTCTGTTGGTAGATGAGATTGTGATCACTCTTGATGAGGATGGGGCGGCTACAGAGGTCAGTGTGCCTGGCCTTCGGCAAAACCTGGCTAGGTCTTGAATGGGGATGGTGTCGCCGAAGAGCAACTTGATCGATAGAAGGCATGCTGGCGAACAGAGGCTAGAATTACCTACAGACAGCAACGATTGGATACTCTCGCACTACCAAGTATTTATCTCAAACCCGTCAGTGTAGCATTGAGGGCATCGCAGTTTGAACAGGCACAACTAGCATCCGTACCAAACACAGGGTCGTCCTTCATGCTCAAACCTAACATGGATTATGCGATGGACTGTTGTGCAGTTCTTCGCTATCTGCGTACAAAATTCAGCATAGTTCATCGCGTCTTCAGAGTGACACCCTTCGTTCATTGCATTCTTCAATACTTATGATGTCTCGATATAGTCTACAGGAGAGAGTATTCAAGTATCAAAAACTAGATAAAAATTGGAAAACTTCTCAACTAGAAATTTAATTTCAATTTTCTATCTTGACGTTACTATTGTTGAGATAAACACGCATAGAGGTGCGCAATCTTGGTGGAATGCAGCGCTCGCTTGCTATACACGTTAGTTTATTGTAGAATGCATGCTAGGTCTTTCTTATCGTATCCTCTTACCTAGGTTACAATATACTATATCTACCCCTATACCTTCTCTATACGAACTTCTGTATCCTTCTCTGTAATTGATAGAGCTCTAGGTATACCACTAGCTCTATTCTCATGGATGTGTTGTTCAGCTTGCCTCCGCCATGTGTACGCGAGGCCTTTGCGAGTGAACAGAATGTCCATCTCTTCTAGGGAGAATCCCTTTGTCTCAGGAACCAATAGCCATGAGAAGACAAGCCCGAAGATGACAGAGGAGCCAAATAGAAAAAATGTCCCAGACTTGATATCCTTCATCATGTATGGTGTGGAATACACAATAATGAATTGACCCAACCACTGGGCGCAGGTTGTGAAAACAAGACACACGGATCTGATGCCCATAGGGAAAACCTCGGCACTGAACAATGTTAGTATCTATCATCTCAAAGACGAGTCACACATACCAGAAGATCCAAGGGATGCCATTCCAGGACATGGCATAGAAGACCGAAAAGATGTAAATCATGGCAATTGCGGCATATCCGGCTGGAGTCTTCCCGCTGCCAGTTGCAATATGTTCAAATGATCCGGAGATGTGTGTATAGCCGCCAATATAGAACAGTGCAATAGAAGCTCCAGAAGATCCGATGAGCAGAGAAAGACGGCGACCGAGTTTATCGATTCCCCAAATCATGAAAATGGCTGTCGCGCTTGCTTTGACAATGCCGAAAATACCCGTCGCGAGTAGGCCCACACTGGTGCCCGTGAACCCAATCGCTCCAAAGATTGATGGCGAGAAGTAGTTGAGTGCGTTGATGCCAGACATATTTTGAATGAACATGAGGGCTATTCCAAGCAACAGTCGGACGCGATTTTGTGGTAGCGCTATTTCGCGGAGCTTGGCCACGAACCCTTTTTTGGCTCCCTGTAAAGACTCCTCCTCTATCTGAGTAAGAACAGTATTGACCTCCCAAGTGAGATATTCGTGACCCTCTGGGAGCCCTCGAAGGCGCTGGAGCACTTTTCTGGCTTCATCTACACGGTTGGCGTTCAAAAGCCAGCGAGGTGATTCTGGTTGAAAAAACATGCATATGACGAGCAACGAGCCTGGGATGAGCTGCAGTGCAAATGGAATGTGCCATTGCGCATCCGATTTCGGCGATATATGAATGTTGACGCCGTAGTTGACCCAAAATCCAAAGATTTGGAAGAATTGTAGGAAGATCTCGAAGATTCCAATCAGACGACCGCGAATGGCAGGTGGACAGGATTCCGAAATATACACTGGAACAATCATCGAGGAAGCCCCTACAGCAAGCCCTTCGGAACGTTAGCAATGCGCATACAACAGAACAAATGACCAGCTTACCGGTCAAAGCACGCCCGCCATAGATCAATCCGACCTTGCCCGTCGAAACTAGCTGCAGGACTGCGCCAATGTTGAAGATCGCACCACAGATCATCAGCGGCCACCGCCTGCCAATTCTCTCCGTGACGAAGTAGCATAAGATGACTCCGAAGAAGCAGCCGGCCTGGAACGTACTGACAATGTTCGCTTTCAACGCCGCCAGCTCAGCTTGATTTGTCGAATTGAGATGGAAACGATTCTTGAATGAAGGGAGGGACATTGTGCCACCAATAAACGCAGAGTCATAACCAAACATGGCTGAACCCATGGCGGCAGACACTGCCAGCGCATAAATTCGCCAGTTATAAACTTCGCGAGGGGCAGGATTGGAGGAATCATCTCTAGGGGCAGAAAAGAGCTTCATCTTGCTTGACAAGCAAAGATGCTAAGATGGAACCAGGGGAGACTGTTAGGTTTTCGGAAGGAAGATTGATATTCTCTTGCCCCTTAATGTACCCCAGGATCGAGCCACTAGCTTGGGTGCCCAAGCCAAGGTTTGCGGGGAAGCCGATGAAGCCTCAGGATAAGGAGCCGTGCGTTGTGGGGGTGGCTTGAACCCGGTACAAGTATTTCCCGCTCAGCTTGGGAGACATTTTGCATATGGTATGTCCTGACAACGCGCCTACGCTGCGATTTTGTTGGTATTCCATTCAATTCACGACTTATGAAGCCTAACCCCGATTAAGCACACCATGGAGCTCAACGCAGATATTTTGCAAAGGTCATATGCTTTTGGACAATCAATCGTTTCTGATGACGACCGCGACAAACCGCTAAAGGCATACCTCTTTGGGTATCCAATCGCCCATTCACTAGCACCGCTCCTGCACTCCACGCTTTTCAACGAGCAGAATGTTCCCTGGTCCTATACTCTCGTGGAGTCCCTCAACAAGTCAGACTTTTTATCGGAAATGAAGGCCTCAGACTGCATAGGCTCGGCAATAACCATGCCACACAAGGTGTCTTTCATGACAGAATGCGATCGCGTGACGGACGAGGCACTTGCAATTGGTGCAATCAATACAATATTTATTCGAAAAGACACCAAGTCCAACGCGAAGTTGTATATTGGTACAAATACGGACACGATAGGAATCAGAGAGGCATTCCTACAGAACTTCCCAGGCATCGCGTCGCAGAGCACTGACAAACCTGCCCTAGTCATTGGCGGTGGGGGCGCTTGCAGGAGCGCAATATATGCTCTGTGGAAGTCACTCAGGGCGTCGAAAATCTACCTTGTAAATCGTCTTAAATCCGAGGTGGATGTCATCATGGAATCGTTCAAAAGTACCCTGCCAGACTGCAAATTGATACACATCTCATCGGTGGAGCAAGTTCAGGGTCTGGAAACACCAGTCGTGATTGTTGGTACTGTGCCAGATATCCCTCCAACACAGCCCAACGAGATTCTTGTAAGAGACATCGTGGAGGCTATCCTGGGCCTAGGCCCGAAAGGTTTCGTATTGGAAATGTGTTACCATCCTAATCCAAACACTGAATTCTTCAGACTGGCGGTGAGAAATGGCTGGAAGGTTGTACCAGGAGTGGAAGCAATGGTCCATCAAGGCATCGCGCAGCAAGTCCTGTGGCTGGAGAAGCGACTGGAAGATGTACCAGATGCGGAGGCAAAACGTGTCATTGGCATAGAAGTTCAGAAACATTCCATGTAGAATATATCTGTCGTAATTCCCAGCTACCATTATTCTCTTTTCGAGATCAAAATGCATGAAACATACTGCACTTATTCACCCATGAATATCTTTAGTGTGCACGCATAGGGTGCTCAGTGGCATCAGACTCGAAGGGATAACTTTCACGGTCCCGTCCTTGACCCTCAGCTGCACCAGGGAGAAATGAACAGCTCAGGCCGTGCATTCTTGGATCTAGAATCCTTGCATTTTGCAGTGGCTTTCAGGCGGCTAGGAGTAGAGCCGGCCAGGCGGAAAATCGCCCGGGACAAGAGCGTACCAAGACGCGCTAGGGTGTTACCTTTTCCATAGTGCGTCGGCTACTGACTTAGCCTTGGCGGGGTACTTTGAAGTTCGACACTCTTAGAATTGCAACTCCGCCGCAACCAAATGCACGACAAGTTAAATTTTCCAAATCGATTAATCTAGGACAACAGTAGCCTATCTTGTAATCTAGCTTTCTGATTATCTCTCGTTTCTCTGGCGAAGCCTTGTGGCAATGTTCCAGCCTGCAATATTGTCCGCCTCGCTGGGGCGGGCATGGCTCCACGATTTTGACAACAAGATCAAGGAGGCAGGAAAACAAGGGTTCAAAGGAATTGAGGTCTTCTATGAGGACCTTGAATACGTGGCGAAGAAGCTCTCCAGCCACGAAAGTCCTACTCCCGAAGATCTCTGTAAGGCAGCTCGCCAGGTTCATGACTTGTGTCAGGTAGCAGGGCTTCAAATAATTGGATTGCAGCCCTTCCTTTTCTACGAGGGCTTGCTGGATCGCCAGAAGCATAATGAGCTTATTGAAAAGATCCACGTGTGGTTCCGCATCGTCAAAGAGCTCAAGACTGGAACAATACAGATCCCGGCCAACTTCTTACCCATGGATCAGCTTACTGGAGATATGGATGTCATTGTTGGTGATCTGCGAAAGTTGGCAGACTTAGGTCTACAGGAACATCCCCAAGTTCGTTTCGCGTACGAAAATCTTTGCTGGAGTACCCATATTGACACCTGGGAAAAAGCCTGGGAAGTTGTCAAACAAGTGGATCGTCCGAATTTTGGTCTGTGCCTAGACACGTTCAACATCGCAGGGCGAGTTTGGGGAGATCCCACGGCATTGGACGGCAAGACACCCAACGCAGATGAAGATTTGAAGAGATCTATCCATCGAATGGTACAGCAGGTAGATCTGAACAAGGTGTTTTACATCCAGGTAGTAGATGCAGAACGGATGACTTCGCCCCTGGTTGAAGGTCACTCGTTTCACACATCTGGCCAGCCACCACGCATGAGTTGGTCACGAAATGCCAGGGCTTTTGCGTATGAAGATGATCGAGGGGCCTACCTTCCTGTAGAGGATATTGCACGGGCGATTATCCATGAAATGGGTTATAAAGGGTTTATTTCTATGGAACTGTTTTCGAGAACGATGTCAGAGCAAGGAGAGCATGTACCAGCGGAACATGCACGGCGAGGAATGGCATCTTGGGCGGAACTTGTCGGTAGACTCAATCTGAAGTAGCAACAAGTTCTTCATTCAATATCAGTCTTGTACACCGACTGCTGCACACCTTCTTTTATGTCTACGAGTGACCTCACTGATACCGCTACGCCGTTCTCCGCTAAACATTAATTGATAACTGTTTGTTATCAATGTATTTTTGGAAGTTATACGAGCCTATAAAGCTTTTCCCCACTAATGGTATACCTGGCAAGATCATATGTATTTTGAGGATTGTTACAGGGTTATTGCTAGCTGCGCAATGAAACATTGATCCATAGGACACCCGTCAATTTGCTTAAACTGATGATAAAGTGTATTACATATCGATATCTCCACCCTCTACCCAGGTTTTCGATTGCCTATAGAGCAGGTCATGTTTGTCGCCAGCGGGCGTGCCTGCGTGCCGCCGATGCCCTGGCATATCTTTCAAAACTGTTACTCCCATCGTCGCTTCCTGGCAATAGGCGAGGCATTTATATCCATCGGGGTATGAATTGAGTTTTTCCATGTCCAATTTAGGTACTTGGCCAGCAACCACGGGAATGAGCTTATCCTTTTCATACCAATGTCGCACGAACCGCGCGCCCCAGTGACCATCTACCTTTTCGAAGAAGAAGCAGAATCGGCAATCGGCCTCAGCATCTACTTCTATACCATCTAGGTCAAATCTTTGCGTGATGGTTGCTTTCATCTTTGTGACTGCTCGTTTTCCATCAGGGCTGATATCTGATGTGGTTCCATGGCAGCGATGCATGATGAACGCGCCCTTGTCCATGCCAGCCTTTGATCCATTGATAAAATCGGAAAACAGAACGCGACCGGACCATGTGGTATACACATAAGCGCCTTCATGAAAGATCGACTCGAAGTTCTCCCACTCGCACGCGTCACTGTAGGATTTTGTCGTAAGTTTCGATGTTGAATGGGTTCACGTTAAGGGGCATTGTGCAACAAAAACATACCGGTAGCAAGGCCAGCCCTCTGCAAGCTCACGAAGCTTTGCTCTTTCCAAGACAAGGGTATCTGGGCCATTGTTGCGGATGGCTTTCGAGGGCCACCAATCGTCAGGGAGTGAATGCAAATCAGGCATCTTAAGCGTCTGACACGGGTCAATCCCTGATCAAAATTTGGAACAATGCAGGTGGACAGTACTACCTTTCAAACGACCACCAATTTATTATCTTTCCTTTTGTAGGACTCGTCCCACATACCACACAACGTGCGGGGAACCGGTTAAATTTACTGCCGGATTGAAGAATGGCTATCGGATACGGTCCTACCCGGAACGCCCACAATCTCCTACCATGATTCGTGATTAGTCAGGCGGCTTATGCACCATCTTCAAGAATACAAACAGGTTCCAACTATACCTTATGAGACTGATGCAAGTGGAGGGTAGATTGAACAATCCTGCACGTCTCTGGTAAGTTGTACTTGTGGGATGAAACTGGTCATGACGGGCCGAACTACCAAGTTGGCATAGATTTAGACATGTAATATCTCTATTCTGCCTCAGGCGTGAAGCACGAGCATAGATAGAAAAGATGGTAAGAGGTGGGGAATGAGGGGAAACTGGAATAAGTCTTACTCTACGAAATAGACCCTTTCAATGACCACCAGCAAAACGAAAGCGGTCTTAGCCCTTGCAGCATTTGCTGAATCTGATTATTATGCCCATACAATCTCATATGTTCTGTCGGTCTACTTAGAAATTTATAGCCTTGCTTTCTTCTGCTGCATCCAGAAGAGTTTTCCAAGCCGCATCTTCGTCAATACGAGAAGCTCGCTCCTCTCCAGCCCATAGCCTCCATTGCTCCTGGATTTGATACCCAATGACGTGAGTTCCTTCCACAGTCGGCCACCCTAATCCTTCCGCAAGCTTAATCATTCTGGTACGTCGAGGTTTGAAGCACATATCCAGTAAAACGCCCTTTGTGTTGCGCGAAATAAAATGCTTCAGGATGACTGCAACATTTTTTTCGGCATCGGTTTGCGGTTCGAAGTCTGGGACTGTGCCGACAACATAGTACGGCGTATCCAAGCTTGAAGCTTGCTCCAAGGACTTGACATGGATGACCTTGGGAGTGGGGATCATTTTCTGCGTATCGGCCATGAGTGCTTCTACCTCAGCATCATCGCGATTTAACACATATATTGTGGGACAACTGAGATGATTGCTGAGGGCA
Organism: Curvularia clavata; assembly: GCA_023920165.1. Lineage (NCBI taxonomy): Eukaryota > Fungi > Ascomycota > Dothideomycetes > Pleosporales > Pleosporaceae > Curvularia > Curvularia clavata. Next base: position 2,097,032 of record CP089281.1, read on the forward strand.
TACGCTGCGGCACGGCTAGCGCCTCCGGCACCGACAATCAAAGCTGGCACTGTGCGGCTAGGATTTGGCCGAGAGCTCTCCTCTCCTTTCTCAAGCAAACATCCCTTGATACCGCGCCAGTCTGTATTCGTCCCGACAATCTTATCATCTCGGCGGTAAGTGTTGTTGCAAGCTCCGATGGTTGTGGCCATGTCGTCTAATTCATCGAGAAGTGGCATTACAGTGTTTTTGTATGGCATGGTCACAACAAGACCAGCAGTGGACGGCTTTCGTGCGAGTGCTGCAACGTCTTCGACAGTGCCGCACTCTGTACTGTAAAATGTCCACGGAAGTCCAAGCGATTTCGCAATCATGTTGTGCATCGGTGGGGCGATAGAGTGTTTGACGCCGATTCCCACGAGGTGTAGCGTTTTTGCTTCGGTGTTGTCTGCGGCCATAGTTGGTGACGATGTAACTATCATGTCTCACAAATGCCGAATTCTGGAATCAACCTCTTTGTAAACCTTCTCTCATGTCGAGCTAGATCGGAACATGACTTAAGCGGTCTGGTGCTTTGCCCCGCGCACTAATGCCGAGGAAAAAGTGGAGCAATGGAGGGGCTTGAACTCATACCCACACAGCTATCTATACTTTGTTGTTATCGGCGGTATGGATTTCAATTCTTACTCGCCCATACTGCTAAGATAAACTGACTCGCTCAAACTGCATGGAGTCGTTCTCGATTCAGAACGCTGCAAGATCGAACGTATAGGGAGATGAGGACGAACATCACTATAACCGACTTTTCAGAAAGACTGGTACTTGCAGAAACATGGTACATGGCTCTATAGATCCGTCCTCGCATCCTCCCCAGCCCAAGCCCGTCTAATAACCTCTCTAATTAAGTCTCTCTCAACCGTTCTCGGATTCCAATAAGCGTTGCTCACTGCGATATCCGCAGCCCTGTCAATATCGCTTTCTTTCATACCAAATTCTTTCAAGCTTCTAGGAGCTTCAGTCTTCGCCAATAAAGCATTCAATCCTTGTATGGCATTACCATTGCTCTCTAGCAAAGCATCAGCCAGCATTTTCATAGCGGCTGGCACTTTCGGGGCATTGTATGCGAGTGCGTGAGGAAGCATAATAGTATGGGTCTGAGAGTGGGGAAGATCGAAGCTTCCACCCAGGGTATGACAGAGTTTATGATGCAAAGACATTCCAACGTTACCCAGGCATGTTCCGCACAACCATGCGCCATACTGGGCGCTGGAGCGCGCAGAGATGGATGAACTTTCGTGAAGAAGTTCCGGAAGCGCGCTTGCTATAGCCTTTATACCCTCCTGTGCAAATAGTTTCATGATAGGGTTCCCATTTTGCGCATAGAGAGCTTCCGCTGCGTGAGCAATTGCATTGATACCGCTGGTGACGGTTAGACCAACTGGGAGGGTCATGGTCAGGTCGACATCGTAGATTACTAAATTTGGAAGGGTCTTCGGGTCAGAACGAGTGGTTTTCTTGCCATCAACGGTTTCTCCTACGACAGGAGTCACCTCGCTGCCCGCATACGTCGTTGGGATTACGACGTGAAAAAGACCGTTCCTAATAGGCATTGCTTTGCCGAGACCAATCGTACTTCCACCACCGATGGATATCAAGCAATCCGGGTTCTTCTCCTTGCAATACAGCAATGCTTCTTCCGTAACATAGAGCGGTGTGTGCATTTTAGCTTCCGAAAACATGCCCGCAACCTCCACTTTCTGGGTTAAAATATCGCGCAGTGCTTGTGCTTGATTGATTTGCTCGGGGGTGGACAGGATGAGCGGCCTCGAGAGTCCATTTTGTTTCAGCAGTTCTCCAGTTTTGGCGATGGAACCACTGCCGAAGATGATGTGCGCAGTATTTACTCGGTACTCGAAGGCTTCCATGGTGATTTGCGACGCTCGAAAGAATTGTGCTTGAGGACAAAATAGTCAAGTGTGATACATAAGTGTGGAGACCGTAAGTTCTGAGCGTGGACAAATCAACCCATGTCTACCAGACGAACTTATCGTACGATTTCAGTATGGTAGCTGGAACCGCAGGCGCTTAAGTATTTACCCGATATTGGTCGGTGGACCGGAGCATTGTATGGACACCATGCGTCTCATCACTAAGTTATTTCTAGTCGGTAATTGCTCAACTATACCACAATTCCGTTCGCACAGCAACAATTCTTATTTTCCCTTCCGATTCCTCTTGAAAAATTCTCTTTATAACCAAGTTCTCTTCTTCAACGCTAGCATGGTTCATTGAAAATCAAATATTCCTGCGCTCAAGGACCTCACCATAGAGCACATCACAGATAATGTCCACGCGATAAACTCAGGTTGCCAGGATTCTCGTACACGCTTTCTGTTTGAGCGCTTGGTCACCCATTTACATGACTTCGCTCGCGAGACCCGCCTGAGCACAGCTGAGTGGGAGACTGCGATCCGTTTCCTCACAGAATGTGGCAAGATATGCAGCGAAACTCGACAGGAGCTGATTCTCTTGTCCGATGTCCTTGGTCTTTCCCTACTAGTTGACGCTATCGACCATCCCAAACCACCTGTATCTACAGAGGGTACTGTCTTAGGGCCATTCCATGCTCACGTTAGTGAAACCGTCTCACCGGGTGCAGCTATCTCACACGACCCTAATGGTGAACCTCTGCTAGTGTATTGTACCGTCAAGGACTCACAAGGCAGGCCAGTCGTGGCTGTTGACATCGATGTGTGGGGGACGGATTCAAAGGGCTTTTACGATGTCCAATACGCAGGGCGCGAAGGGTTCGACGGTCGGGCTGTACTCTCTAGTGACGAGCACGGAGAATTTCATTTCAAAGCGATTGTACCAGTCCCGTACCCGATTCATGATGACGGTCCTGTTGGAAAGCTCCTCGCGTTACTGAAACGGCACCAGTACCGACCCAGTCATATGCACTTTATGTTCAGGAAGCCTGCATATGACCCGCTCATCACATATGTTTTTCACCTCCAAATTTGTGTTTTACATTTCTTAATAACACAGAAGGGCTCTGTATCTCCGAGGCGACCCATATGAGACATCTGACGCAGTTTTTGGGGTCAAAGAATCACTCATAGTAGACCTACAAGTTGCGGCGGATATCTCTGGTTGTTGTGAAAAATATGGCGTGCCTGAAACGATGAAAGTTCTCAAATATGTTTTTGTTTTTGTTTCTGACGCCGAAGTTACTGCGCTTCAAAATCAGAAGGCGCTTGATGCAGCATCATCATTGGGTCTCAAGCTGAAATTAGACCATGGGCTTCTAGTGAGGGACGGTTGAAAGGCATCGCGCGATTATTTTGCATGGCAGAGAATCACATACTTTGCAAAGCCAAACTTTGATTTTACAAAACAGCAAGTATTGGGCAAGAATTGACTAGTGTTCAAACAGCTTTGCAAATTCTCTCGCGTTTGTGCTGTAAAGTTTATTTGCTTATAACTCAGCGACCCTCTAGACTCCATCTCAAGATATCCCACTCCATTCAGTCTTATTGCCGTCTAGACTTGATATTCCTCACTGCGTGTTCAATGGCTGCAGTGTAGCCAAAAGTGCCCAGCCCCATAATAACCGCTTCTGCCTTGTCAGAGAGGTAGCTGTGATGTCTAAATTTCTCTCTTGCATGCGTGTTTGTAATATGCAGCTCGACGAACGGTATGTCCACTCCCAGTAAGGCATCTCTGATGGCAACACTTGTATGTGTAAAAGCTGCCGGATTGATGACAATGGCGTCCACTTCGTTCCTTGCAGCATGTATTCTCTCAACGATGGCCCCCTCGTGATTGGATTGAAAGGTTTCTAGCTCAGCTCCCAGATCCTTTGCCTGCTTTTTTCCCCTTGACTCAACATCGGAGAGCGTTGTTGAGCCGTATAGCTCTGGTTGGCGAGTCCCTAGCAGGTTGAGGTTGGGACCGTTGATCAAAAGGATTTTTCTTGTCATTTTGTGTGATAGTGGTCAAGGAAGAGTACTCAAGGGCGATAAAACGTAATTTTGTTAGATGTAGAAATTGAAAACGAGATTCTTTCTGGATCGCATCAAGGTTTTCCGAAAGTAAGTGTTGGAATTAGTCAGAGTGCCACGGGAAATGGCTGTCCCGCAACCATAGATCGCTCGGTCCCTCGACGCAACTATGATGCATTGAAGTAAGCATTCAATTATCTCGGGTAAAACATTTACTGCATATCACAGTCTTGAGTGAAAGCGAAAGCAATAGGAAAGCGTCAATCAGATGATGAAGCGTTGTGAACAATTCTATGGTTCTACCTCTTATGTGCGACGGCAAATGAAACCGTTTCCTCACAAAGCTGAACTAGCCAAACTCCTTCGCTTCAATTCAATTTCCATTGCCTCTTCCATAACCTCGATTGGTGCATCTTTACCAGTCCAAAGCTCAAACTGGGCGTACGCCTGCTCCTTCAGCACGTCCATACCCTTGAAAATCCGCCATGCCGGATATCTCGCTGCTACCTTCATCATTCCAGTCTCCAAAGGTCGGTATGCCATCTCAACCAGGACGCCTGAATTGGCTTCAGAAAATAGATTTGACGGAACTCTGTCTTCGGTAAGGTCATCGGCAGGAATACACCCAACAACAATTCGCACAGGGGAGCTAGAAAGCAAGTGGACATCGTCCAAATCCGTACATATGTGTGTTGAAAGCCGAGGGAAATGCTTTGCCATCTCTTCAGCACTTGAACGTCTGCGGTTGACAATGATAACATCCTTGATTTGCAGCGTCTCCAGCGCATAGCACGCCGCGCGTGCTGCTCCGCCAGCACCCAAGACGACGGCTGTGGACGATTCGATATCTGATAAATGACTCTTGACGATACATGATCTTATGCCTGACCAATCTGTGTTGTCACCCTCCAATATGCGCCCAGTTTGCGACTGTTTGACTACAATCGTGTTGACTGCACCGACGCTGAGTGCCCGTGGTGTGATCACGTCGACAAAATTCCCAATTTGTAGTTTATGTGGGAATGTGACCGATGCACCTCCAAAATTGGGTTGTGTTATCAGATTCTTCACTGTCTCATCAACAGCCTTTGTGTCATGGATCGTGTAGTGGCCCGGATAGCGGAGTTTTGCGAACCCAGCATTATGCAGATGGGGCGATAGAGAAAATGATATGTTATTTCCGAAGATGAAGAATTTGAGGCCGTTCGTCTGGTCTGCCGCTTCATCGTTGGTCCCATTAGGGCCATTGTGGATTAATGGAAGGCCTGGCATTGCTGCGCGTGGACAACAAGGTGAAATGGAGTGGTAAAAGTGGGAGCTGCAGTGGCACAATCATTCATTTACGAGTATCGAGTGTAGAGTACTAGTATGCGCGGAGGGAGTGGCGAGTCAACTTTTGTGGGGCGCTACAGGTCTTTTCCGCTGCTGATGCAGTGTTGATTCATCCCGGACGCAGAACCGGCAACAAACGCCTGAACTATGGTCGGCTCAGAACCTCGGCACTCAAAGAACGCATGGGCACACTGTTAGAGCAGTAGAAGCGCTCACGATTGATGGGTTGCTACTGCACGTAGCTGAGATCGAGAACATAAGGACAGGGTCGTTTTTGTGCTCATCTTCAATGTACAGAAAATGGTCGAGGGCAAGGTAAGGTTATAAGTTTCTCTCGAAACCATCGTAAAATGTTCATATTCTCGAGCCTCGCTTTATGTAAATGATACAAATATAGGCAAAGTACCGAATGAGATGATCACACACTCGACAGGAGAATTCTATTGCCTTACTGAGCTAGACCCGTATATCTGCGCATTATTTGGGACCGCATCACATTCTCTGGTGCGCGACGACCCGTAAAAAGCTCGAACTGCGCGATACCTTGCTCCGGAAGTACCTCGAGCCCTTGGACAGCGATCCATCCACGATTGGAGAAGTTTTGGGCCTGTTTCATCAACGGTGTCTCAGGTGTATCATACGAAAGCTGCATAATCAGTTAGCCATGACAGTACAGCCGGAAGAATGAGTCTTACATCGATAACTACGCCCCCAGTCTTGTGTACGAACCATTGGTCTGGAATTGCGAGACTGGTAGGGCCAATTTGAGCGGAAGAAGGAACACAGGATACGATGACAGTTGGTGGATCGATGGCTATCGGCCAAGTGCTTTGCTGTGATGAAATGACTTGAATATCAGCTGGCCCACACAAGGGGACATCAGAAACATCCTGAACAGAAAGGTCGTCTATACTGGTGTGATCGGTAGAGTACGTCTTGCCACTGAACCTGTTTGCCAGTTCGCGCGCCCTTTCTTCCGTGCGGTTGCATACGAAGATTTTCTGAATCCCTAGGCGAATCATGCTATAGACGCACGCGTGCGCCATACCACCAGCACCAATCACGAGCGCGGTGGTATTGGTCTGGATCGCGTTGACGGGAGACAAGTGTTGACGAACGCAGTTGAAAATGCCAATCCAATCAGTGTTGTCGCCATACAAAGCCACTATCGGGCCAGTTTCATGTCGTGAGAGCAATCCTCCGAGGCCACCCGTTCTCAAAGGAAGTAGGGTGTTGATCGCTCCAATGGCACGCGAGGACTGGCTAAGAAAATCGAGAACTGATATGATCTCTTGTTTGAATGGAGCTGTCACGCTTGCCCCTCCAAAGTTGTTGTCTCGCACCAGGCGTTTAAGTTCATTGAGTGAAGAGCTCTGAAACGTAAGGTACTTATGGGGCAGCTGAAAAGCCTGGAATGCGGAGTTGTGCATGGCAGGAGAAAGACTGGAGAGCACGTCCGCTCCTAATATGCCGAAGAATTGGGGTTCGAAGGTATATGACGAACAGAGGGCGCTTTGAAGCTCTTGTATGGTAAGAAGCCAGTCTGAGTCATTACCGCTATGCTGGATGCCGCCTTTTAGAATTGGATGAGTGATGGGGGTTAGGATTTGGTTGAGGACACATGAGGGCCGGCCAAGCCGACCGGTGTTGTATGCAATGACTGGAATGTCAACTTGACCGGAGAACTTAACGGAGTGGATAAATTCTTGGATGGACTGATTGTCTGTCCTCGAAGTTGCTGTTTTACAAAGCCTAGCGATGTCACAGTGAGATCTCTCCATCCTTTTCAAAATGAAACTTGTCTGTGGACTGCACCAGTGACTGGATGACGGAAGGGATTCGAGGTAATGACCTATAATTCTAGTATGCCCTCTGGCTAACTGAATCTTGCTGATCTCGAGATCGTCGAGATGGAAATCTACCGTAAGATAGTCTGGCGCAAGGCGTAGTGCGTGTGCAACAACTTCGAGATAAACTCTACGAGCCAAAAATGCTTGAGATTTATCTGCCACCGGTAAGATGATGTGTAAGACGATTGGAAGTTGAAAAGAACGGCGCGTGACGAAATACTGCCGGGTGATTTGCGTTGCTACAGCTTGGTCAAAACCTTTAGCTGAACACAGAGGAGCGATATCAATTTGTAGCTCAACAGCATCTGCCAGTATATCTGTTTCTATTGTTTGCTCGGCAAACGATGAAGCCTGCTCTATTGGGAGCGACAGGCAGTAGGTGAAGACCCGTTTCTCAAGAGGTACCGAAGAGAGCGAATGTTGGGCTTTATCAATATACACTCCCGTCACTCGCTGCCTTGTGGAGAAACACCATTGAAGGAAGTCCTTTTCCACGCTCTTCAGCAGGAGTGATGGTCGTGTAGTATGATACTTGTTGTGAGTCGCCACAGACGATTCTGAGAGGTTGTAGAATTCAAGATTTGAAACGTTTCGGAATGCCATACTGCTGCGATCTATTAGATCTGAGATGACTGCTTCACTGCAGGAGCCAATATATTGGGAGATGTCGCTTGCGTCTCGCAATATGAAGATGACCGGATGGCTTATTGAGAAGTCGCGGACCAGGTCCTGGCCAGCACCCTCGACAGATGCGGAGCCACAGACGATGACTGCGCCCTTCGGGTGCTCTTGGAGTATTGAACGTAATAGTTCCACGTCTTGGCGCCTGTACTCATTGCTCCCGTGGGTCGCAGCATATGCTGCTCTTGTCTGACCATATTTGCCATGAAATATTCTGTCCGAGTCGACTAGGCGAAAGCGGAGCGAAGTGGATGCGACGAGGGCAAGCGTGGATCTTCCTGTGCCTCTGAGACCGACTAGCAGAATGGAAGCGTCTGGCGAATATGTGCGACGGGGCCGCGGAAATAGGGAACCTATATCTTCTTGTTCAGGCGTGGAGCCCGCATGGTCACGTCCACGGTACAGTCCACCACAAGGTTGTGAATCTTGTAATCGTAGCCTCATGGCTGTGAAGCTCTGGTGTGTTCTTGTTCATGTTTACATGGATGCGTGCCTAGGTGTGTGGATTGGGCTAATAGTCTACCCCTCAGACTTCCCCAGCCACCCGGCTAAGTCCTTAGCCGAAAACCTTGCACCCACTAACTTCGTGGTGAATGTGGGCGCGCTAAGAGTGCGGGGGAAAACCTGGGGAAGACATGTGCCCTCATGCAAGCGTATTGTGATGTTTCCTTATTGCGATCTTTACTAGATTATCCCTTGTTAGCTGAAACGGACTTACAAGCCCAGATGACAAACGATAAGGGAAAGAAACGTGTCGAAGATGACAATGGCGATGTGCACGAACCCCTGTCGCGAGCAAAGCGGGTACGCGTCTCCCAGGCTTGTAATGAGTGTCGCAAGAAGAAGGAACGATGCGATGGTGTCCAACCGCGATGCGGGCCCTGCTCGAGCCTCAATAGGACCTGCTGCTTCGACGCGCAACCGCGGAGGCGCGGCCTGCCCACCGGTTACGTTCGCGCGGTGGAGGTCCTTCTCGGCCTCATGCTCCATTCGATCGACGGCATCGAGCACTGCGCAACATCCATCTTACGCGGAGAAACGAGCCTTCCAGCTTGGAACAGGGAACCGCCATCGTCCTCGCCGGTCAACAGTCTGGCTGATTCATGGCGCCGCAGCGGGACCATGAAGGAACTCGAGCGGTTGCTTGCCGGTGTCGACCCAGGTGATGAATGTGAGCTTTCAACTAGAGATCTGTATGAAAAGCTGGAAGATGCTTTCATGAACAGACTTGTTGTAGACAAAAACTGTTACACCCGCATCCAGCTCCCCTCACCTCATCGAACCACCTCGCCTTCTGTTTCCGAACAACTTGCACCCGATATGGTTCCAAACACCCCAAGTCCCATGCTCCCAGTTGCACCTCCGTCACCGCCTGTTCCCTTGCTTCGAGACCACAATGAGCCAATGAGCCTTCCTCATGACTGGTCTCATCTGCTAGAGCGATATTTCACAGATACGCACACATGGTTTCCGGTTGCGCCCAAACACGATCTTCTCCGCCAGGCGTTCTCCTTAGCCAACAGCAGTTCCGTGATAGAGGGCCAGGGTTGCGTGGTCTCAGATGGCGACCGAGCAGCAGTGTTTGCCACACTCGCATATGCATGCTATCGCGACGCTTTATCGGTCAATGGCACTCCAGAGCAATTTGGGGATTCACTCAACCCTTCGGAAGAAGCACAGCAGGAACCATCATCATTCAACCTCTCTAAAAGATTGCAGAGCGAGGCTTCGTCCTTTTTGGCCAAAGCCAAAGAGCGGAGTAACTATGACTCCGGTCATGTTCAAGCTTTACTTGTTCTTACCATACTCCAAATCGACCAGGGCCTCTTGAAACAGGCCTGGATCACGATTGGTCAAGCGGTATACGTAGCAGTTATCCTGAATATCATACCACCTTCGCAACGGTCGAGCCATGTCATGATTGACGACAAGCTGCGACGTCTGTTTCTTGGAATATATATCCTCGAAACCCTGATCGCCTATACTTTAGAACGACGACCGTACCTCCAAAAATCTGATCTTGCAAAGATCGGCCCGCTACCAGTTGAGAGCATTGAGGAGTGGGAAGCTTGGAGACCTTTTGATACACAAGACTCGTCCACGAGGAAAAGGACGCATACTCCTGGGCGTTCATTAAGTACCTTCAACACATTTCTGGACCTGGTCACGCTACTTAACAACCAAGCACATGGCTTATCCAGCCTCTCAGAAACATTGCGACATTTTCAATCATGGAGGACAATTCAACCTCAATCTCGTCGCAACGCTATCGCGACTCTTGACGCAGTCAGTATAGACACACCGCCTCAGATTTTGAATATAACATTGGCTTCGCTCAGCATCGACGCTATGTTGCAGATAAAATATGCTCTACCATCCGCTATACCCGCTTCTGCACACCAATCTCTGCAAACTATCGTAAGGCACCGAAGCCTTGTGAAGAATTCCCAAGCCTGCCCTCTAATGGCAGTTTATCTCTCTATGATAGGAAGCCATATGGATATGCATGAAAAGCCTGACGCTCTGCCCACAGCCCAACAACAAGCCGCCTCCACGGACCGGTTTACTCGGCCAACAAACAGTGAGAAATCATTAGATTATCTCCAATTTCCCACACCCGCGAGCTGTACGTTTCCAGCACAGCCTTTGCTCCCAAATACTAGTAAGTCATCAACATCTCAGCGTTTGGCTCCCTCGATATTGATTATTCGAGCAACCGCCATTCTGCAAAGATTTTGAGATGTTGTAAATCAGTCACTAAATAGTCATGTTTCAGATGAGAGCCTATTCGATAGTCTTGCCTTCCTTGATACTGCCGATTGGTGAGTATAAAACGTTTTAGTCTCTTGCCAGCAAAATCCCTGATTGTATCCAGTTCGCATCAATCAGGACGGTTTCTTGAGAATCTAGGCATTTCTATTGAGGCTACTCCTTTTGATATCGAAGATCTTTTCACTCGACAAGGTTAGACACTTGTTTGAATTCGGCTGGGACAGCGATATGGGACTAAGCGATCTTCGCACATTGTCGATACAGCCACTACATTGTCTAATGATACAAAGCAGTGCTTGATCTCAGTCTTGATCTAGGTCTAGGGACAAGCACTACAAGTGCATTAAATTTGATCATCGCTTACGGAATCGACAACCCTCTCAACATACTCAGGCAAAAGTGACTCTCTCACCCTAGGACAAGGGTGAGTGGCACTAGTCCTCAAGATAGTTTTGAGTAGGGTGGGTTGGTTCTAAGTTGGGATGAAGAATCCTGATAAACATAGAGTAAGCTTTTGCCTATATAGCTATTCTCTAAGCTAATACTCTAAATCAAAGTCCGTAGGCAACAAATATCGCTGCGCGTTGAACATGTCATTTCTGTTAAAAGTAACAACGAAGGATTTCTCATGGATGAGACTGCATGATCGAAAACCATTAGACGATATATTGGAAAGCAAAAATCTCTATAGAGTAGCAATTAAATAATTAGTATTTTATCAAAATGGAATATTTTCGAATTGCTATCAAATATATACCTTGATACACATAGTATGCAATGCTATAGAAAATCTGTAAGTGCCTTCTATAGAATAAGAGTCGTTACATTACTAATACATAAACTCTACATATTATAATATCATCAAAGCTATAAATAATTCGCTCTGCGTTTTATAGTTACGCAGAGAGAAGATACTAGACTTTATACTTTATTAAGTATCATAAGATAGTTAGCGATATTTAGTTATATAGTTATTATCATTTTATAGAAACACGCTGATACAGTACCGAAGCTTTAGGTCCAAGATGTAATTATATACAAATATATTGGCCAAAGACGAAAGCCTTGTGTACTAATAATACACGATAGAACAAGTTACCCCCCGCCCATTCGACAGTCTGGTTCTAGGCAACAAGCAATTGTATATGACCTGCTAATAAGCCACAGTGACGTGTCGCACGATAATGTCCCGGTTGTCGGCGATCTCGCTGCTCCGTGTCTGGGCATGTCAGCATGACCATCTCCATCGGACGGAGCTGGAACCTCATATATAATAACAATTTTTTCGACAGAAGAACATTCCAGCTTATCAATACTTACCTGTTCATTCGATTATCAGCTTTATTGAACGTAGAGATTATTCCAACATGCTTTGGCTTTCCAGCGATCGCAAGCCTCCATCGCCTCCAGATCCAGCGAAGCTTCAGCTCCGGCCCCACGAAAACCAAAAGCTCAGTCTTCCTGATGGACGTACAATCGGATTTGCGACCTACGGCTCTTCAGATACCACTTGTCCTGCCATATTTTTGTTCCACGGTCTACCAGGCTGTCGTCTTGTTGGACGTAGCTGGGACAATCTCTGCAAGGATATTGGTGCGTGGCTCATTACTATCGACCGACCTGGTTGTGGAGCCTCAACATTAAGCGACCGAGGACTTGTTGAATGGCCTGATGATGTGCTTAGTATTGCAGACCATCTCCATATCGAGCGCTTCAGTATCTTGGGTGCAAGTGCAGGCGGACCATTCGCATTAGCGTGCGCACGCTTCATCTCCAAGGAAAGGCTGCAGAGAGTCATAGTCGCATGCGGCATTGGGCCAATCGAGGCGTACATAGCTGTTGCGCCGTTACTGTCTTGGGACCTAATGGGTATAATGCCGTGGCTGCTGAGATTGTGCATACGCCACTTTTTTCTGCCCTACTTCCTCATCCGCCCATATCTCACCAGAGACCCGTCCCAGCTCAAGAAAATTCTTCAAAGCCAAGCCAAGACGGCCGAAGAAAAGGCAGAAATTCGCGATGACAACGGAAGCGATACGAATCTTGACGATGTTGTCGCATCGCTTCTTGAAGCTTTTCGAGAAGGACCGCAGGGCTGTTTACACGACGGTACTGTCCTTACAAAGCCATGGGGGTTTGACCTCAAGGACATTGACAGCGAGCGAGTGCAGCTTGTGCATGGTGACCAAGATGCGCAGGCGCCGCTGGAGGTTGCTCAGTGGATTGATCGGCAGCTGGGTGGCGGACGGTTAAAGATACTCGAGGGAACAACGCATTTTACCATTTGGAAGAAGCACTCGAATGAGATGTTTCAGGAGCTAGCTAGAGTATAAGTAGGCCAGGGCCGTGCGCTATGTATATCATAACAGAGAGTTGAAAATTAGCCTGTGCGGTTCATGAACCCACACTGCACCTAGACAGGAAGACCACGCCCTCAGTGGGGGTTCAGTTGAGGGGATTCCCTACGGATGGGCCTTCTTGATCTTAGGGCGGGTAATCTACCTCTGGTGGGCTGCTAGCTGCTCCCTCTAATACTGCACAACGGCCTCTATTTTCTTAATCTAGATTTAGAGAGACCGTTCCTAGTTCTAGAACGTAGCGAGGGCTTTCTCTAGCTTGTAGATATACTAAATAGTGTTTCTTAAATAGATTGGCTGTTATCTAGAGTAAGCTATAACGCTAGTAGTAAGCTTCTTTAGCGTCTCTAAGAACGAGAGAGGCTGAGAGCAGTTTGTAGCAGTAGCAATACGTGTACTTATGGATAGAAGAGATACGTGTAAGTATGGATTCTATTACTACAGACTATTTAGACAAACTCTTACTATAGATAGTGTAGAGTGGTAGATAGGACGTAGCTTGAAGAGCTACTTCGGGCAGGGCTGCGACAGCATCTTTGAAGAATCAAGATGCCTGAGTCGTTACATAACCCGGATCGAGCACTAGAGGAGCATAGCCCAACTCAGTGTAACACGATGTTCCATTACAGCAGTAGCCTAGTGGCATAGAGCTGAGCTTCTAATACTATTCATCACTTCTACTCATCACTACCTCTATGTTACCTACTAGAGGTGCCAGTGTTCTAATCAGTATCCGCTATGCTAGTTCAAATGCAGTATTAAGCATGGTGCTTCTATCTAAGCATCAGTAGATAAGGAGTTATTTTTAGCACAGAAGGATGGGTGCGCGGCATCGCTAGAAGTTGCTCGTACAGGAGTATCCTTCGTGGACCGAGGATTCTGTTTAACATTTACCCTTGTTGCAGACTGCGGAGCGATTTTGCTACTATGTCCTAGGTTACCGGGATATTCTCACTCTTTTGGACGGTATCAAAGGTCAGAACATCGATCTTGAGAAAGTCGTAGGCTTCACTGCTGACGGTGGAACACACTCTCGGACGGCAAAATTTATCCTATTCGCCTCAGTCAAAACGTGCGCAGTGATGACTTAGCCAGTGCTCAGAGTGATTGAGGGGCTCTCCGTGTCGATGGACATGATACGGGAAGGAGAATGAATCCCAATGCCCAGATCGGACGCAGCATATTTCAATGCTTTGTGTAGGTTCACTCGATGGATCAGAGATGCAGCAGCATTGCCCAAGTCTTTTTTGGGGTACAATCGCCATCCTTGATGTATTGTACTACGCAGCTCTGTTGATTTGCTCCAAGTTCAGGAGGGTCAACACTGAGGCTGCGCGATGGTCTTTCAAGATTGCTTAGAAGCGACAGAGCCGCTTGGCATAGCCTATCATTGTCTAGGCGGAGAGGATGAGAGGCCATGTCTTGTATTATTGGTGAATATTAGCAAGAGGGAACCCTAGACCGATAGGGATCTTTGCAAATCGTCGCTTGTATAAAGGATAAGGGCGGTTCTGCAATAACTACTATATTCTAAAGAACAAGTGAAACAAATAGGTTGTTGAAACCTAATCGCAATATATAAATAAAAACACTCCGCTAATCTACCATCACCCTTCATCTGCTCTAGACTTGAAGAAGTCTATCCATGTTACTAGATATTCGTATGTAGTTTGCCAGCCCTGATACGCACCCTATCCTGTACCTGCGCCTAGGAGCAATTAATAGCAACAAATTTGACATCATCAAACAGCTTTACCCCATCCGAATCTTCGCCCTTATTAGCAGTTACCTTCTGGCGCTCTGCCCCTCCGCAGCTCGTGCCGTCAGACCTAAAGCTGAAATCGCACTTAGCAAACCCCACATTCGCCTGAACCTTAACATCAGCGCAGACCTTACCAGTCACGCCATCTAGTCTTTGGCACAAGCTACTCTTCCCACTAAAGTCATTGGCGACTCCTCCACATTGATCTCCCTCAGATCCATTATTGTAAATAACCATCAACCATTCATCATCAGCTCTTTTCGAGACAAGATCGACAGTCGTAAATGGAACGGTCTTGGTCAGTTCGGTAATCTTGACAGCAGGTTTAGTGCTGAGGACGGCGATGCCATAGGCAAGATGAGGTGCAGTGCCAAGAAGCGCAGTAATAACAACTGAAATTTGTATACTTTAAGAGAATGTTGTTTTTAATAAGAGGGGGATATATACATACACTCATTGTAGGACTTAGCAAAAGAAAGCAGATAAGATGACAATACTAAGTAGAAGATATAGTTGAAGGGTATCGTGAAAGTGCGCGCGCGTAAGGAGAGATTTGAGTATTAGGCTTCTGTAGAAAGAAGAAAAATTGTAGTATTTATTGCAATAACTCTTAACAAGAGCAGGAGATTGATTTATATACTATATAACCAAACAATAAACTATTACGTACTTGATTCTTTAGTAGTTGCATCAATAAAAGAGACAGACTCTTGCCTCCATACGCATACTAACGTGATGCACAAGCGGAGGCAGTGTAGCATGCGTGCGGCGCAGTTGCATGTTCTGACTATCACTGCTCTTTGTATCACGGGAGCTCTACTGCGGTATAGTATACGAGTAAGCGCAATGTAACATACGTGCGGTTATGTGCTATTTATCGAGATCCTTGCGAACGCACTTCGATAGTTTAGTAATATGCGTATACTCTCATATTTTCTAGGACAAACAGGTTTCTTCCTAAATCTGCACGATGACGTTAAAAGGTGGGACGCATCCTACGGTTGACGTTCTAACTATCCCAGCTATATGGGAAGAGAGAGTATGATGACGTAACAATAAGCAGTTTCACTAGAACGTAATACTTTGTTCAGTCCTATCAGCCCACTTCTACCTCTACCACAGACTTTCTGCATCTTTGTAAATCCTTCTGCATCTCTATTCCGAACCAAAGAGTACTATCTAAACGTATTCGCTTCTCAAAATGTCACAACAAGGAGGAACCTATCGCCCTTCAGATGGTATATCTTCGCACTTATACCAGCCGTTTGTTTATTCCTTCGATACTGAGTTGAAGATTCGCAGGAGAAAACGCCTCGTCGGATACTATGTTAACGTTATTAGCGGCCGACAGCAAATGGCCCCAATACGACAGTAAAACTGCATCCCATCATCCCACAGATAGTGGGAGACCTCGTAA
The DNA here is from genome assembly GCA_023920165.1 of Curvularia clavata. Lineage (NCBI taxonomy): Eukaryota > Fungi > Ascomycota > Dothideomycetes > Pleosporales > Pleosporaceae > Curvularia > Curvularia clavata. The sequence continues at coordinate 2,113,186 of CP089281.1, forward strand.
TCGCCTATCTGATATTTGTTCTGATGCATTACTGACACCGACTAGTAGTAGCTACTACAAACCATTCCCAACCAAAACAAGCAGTAGATTCGAGTGATCACAACGAAGGGAGTCGTCGCAGTCAAGATTGGACTGTAGTTGGCAAACCTGGAGAAGACACCGAACCAGATACCAGGGGCATATCAAGTCACTTTGATCTTCAGCTTGGCTGGGGAAGGTGGAAGTTCACTTTGTTTAGCTGGAACATGGACATAAGAAAAGAGACCGCCTTCGACAATAGGAAAGAAGGGAAATGAGTAACGACGTGTGAATGCCCCCGGGATGATTCAGCGGATATGCAGTTCTAGGGATAGGAAGGGACTGATATGCTTACATGTTCCTCTACTTGACATTACACTATCATCTATGTCTTTCCATATATGAATCTTCCCAACTCACAAAGCTGTCAACTCATTGACTCGCGCCTACATATACGCTATAAGTATAGGGAACTGCAGCGCTAAGAGCAACTGTCACCCATTATAGAGTTGCTTCTTCTCAAAGCTTCGGTTGCCCTTCACACATGTTCCTCCTTGAATAATGACCTGGATTTGTGTCTGCGCCCTCTAAGTATATGCTGTTTGTACATTTTGTATACCGCAGTTCCTAAACCCTACAGATATGATAATGCCGCAAGATAGTAGAGAACAATTTCAACAATATAAGAGAGTTATTTATTCATATTTTTGTTCGTATAAGCAGCTCGCCTACTACAATTGGACCATAATACACATCACATGAATGAGCGGCAGGTTGCCCTTCAGTCTACTAAAGATCAAAAAATCAGAATAAAGGACACTATCTCAGTGTTGATCTGAACGCGAGGTCTTAGACTCTTGACTTCAGATACTAAAAACTTGTCTAGAAGCTCTTTAAATCATGTATTCTAGTAGTGAAATATATTGGGTAAAACTTTATATAAACTAATGTCGATTAGTAGTTATTGCGTTATAGCTTCTTATTAGTCAACTCTATTTTGAATCATTTAGCGTTATCAAGTCTATATTTTTTGTTGATGGATCCGATTGGTTCAAATATGACGATACAGTGTCACCGATATTCATGATGGGCTGATCGACTGTTTTCTTGTCAAATCGGAGCAGCATCGTGACAAAGCATACAGCCTTGACGGCAGTGAAAAACACTGCAATAATGGCAAGTGGCATGATCAGCTGAAGCCGACATCGGTTTTGTGATACTTCCCTCAGACAGCATGCCACTTTGGCCCCAAAGCATTCCCAATGATCGGGATGTACCCATAATTCCTTCGTGGCTGTTAGGGCATCGTAGGCCGCGTCACATCTATCATTCTGACACATCCATACCCGTGTTGCCGTAGGACCACCGAGATTCGAGATGAGATCACCCAACGTTTCATTCTTGTTGATCAGGATAGGGTTAGTTAACTATATAGTTCTAAATAGGGTACTTAGTAACCAAGAACCTATTTTCTTATAAGTTCATTAAAAATTGCTTGATACTGGTTACTGAATACGGGGTAATAAAGGTGTCACGGGGCAAATCAATTTGCAGCCACAATACTATGGTAAGGGAGCGGATTAATTCTTTTGCGTCTACTATCGTATTGAGTATCTGCAGTGTCTGCGAGCACTGGCCAGTAGGCGGTGACGACGTCTTTGCCGGTGCCTGTGTCGACCAATCAGTGTTGTGGGTCAGGAGGACTCGAGGTGGAGTCCTAATGGATTCCAGCAGTCGCGAAAAATAACCAAATAAGGCTGCTCTTGCAGGAAGTGAGTCTAGCCTAACTAGGTAGGTGGTGCGTGTATAGACTCTATAAACGCCGAAATTATGCCATTCATAGAATATTGGCGCAAACAATTGGCTATCTTTCGAGTTTACGTTCTAGTGGCTTGCATTGATGCAGGTGACTGATACACATCACAACTATCCAAGAGCGAAAGCGGAGTACATGTACCGGCCATTCTCTATCGCATCAACGACTGCTGTTTTCTTTGCAATTCCTAGCAGCTCTGATTAGTGCTCCTCTAGCCTCTTTTCCCTAATAACTAGCCAAAACTTCCAGTACCCCACGCACCATGGGCATCTTTTCACGCAAGAAAGAAGTGCACAATCACTACTATAGCTATCAACAAAATGTTTGTAAGCTCTTCCATGGTTCGCCTATTGTCTATACTAATATTTTTCTTTAGACTGCCGTGATAGCTACTGCTGCACCCCGGTTGCCAGCTTGTCGAAGCTGCAGCTCCTCGCAAAGGACTCAGCTCGCTGTTACCCAAAATGGGCCTAACACAGGGAGAGAATACTATGTCTGTATTGGATGCCCTGCTCCAAAATCGGGTGGCCGCAGCTGGATTGTTTGGGCGGATCAACTTTCAGTTTAGTGGCTGTCGGTCTCTGGAACTATGGTATGAATCGGGCCTGGTTCTTCTGTCTTGTTTCGTCACTTGGTAGATACTTTGTTGTAGCCTATAGATATCGCAACATGTTAGAGAAGACTTATTAAGTTCAGGAAATATGAAAATACCATGGTCTAGCGCAAATGTTCGTATATGGAGATACTGGTATGGTGTTACTTTGGATAACCCCTGATCTCAGACAGCTAGGGGACAAAAGTTTCGCCGCGCAAGCCAGTTCTCACCAAAAACAAGCCTACTTTATAGTAATTTATTTTGATAACCACTTACTTTGAACTTTTTAACTTTTTACAAGCTATAAAGACGTATATAAATACTGACATATTAAGTTTTTAGAATAATTTAAGATAGGATAATAGAGGTGTACTACTCGAAAGTTAGAAAGTTGTGATGCTCACCAAATTTATTAGTAAATCGCGAACAATCGCCGAGGCGAAACTTCTGTCTTAGTACTGTAATATAAGTGTAAGGGCTAGTGCAGAAGAACGCTAAATTAACCCCTGGCCTGTATATTGAGGTGTAGTATCCCATGACCACATTGTGAGGCCGACTTCACGCGCTGAAAGTGGACGAGGAGAAGAAGAGAAGAGAAAAAGTAACAATCTAGTTATCCAAGATACGAAAATAGCAGACACCAAGCTAACTATAGATTATTTATAGATAACATACTAGAGAAATAGAGCTAACTTTGATAAAACTATGGCTAGACTTAGCTAATAATAATCGCTTAATGAATAAAACTGGTAACGTACCTCACAGGTTCGCGGTCCACACGGGTTCGCGGTCCACTTTTGCTAAAACCCTACCAAAACCACCATATTATAGCCTAATATAGCCTAACCTTAGCTAGTTTAATATAAAAAAATATAAAATACTATTTAGAGCCTACTTCTACTTTATTCTTATACGTTCGCGCGTTATATCTAGTCCTATTACACCATTTATACCGCCGTTGAGACGGTTTACCCACTTTAGCGCGCTTCTACTTTTTTAACTTTTTTCTATTACTATATACTCTAAAGTCCTAGAGAGTAGTTAAGCGCGCTCTATTTTTAACTATTAAGGTCCCTTCTATCTAAACCCGCTTTCTTTTATATAATTTTCGTCGCGTGGCGGCTACGTTAGCTGCTTCAAGCTTACTAATCTATTTTTATACTAATACTAGCTTATGCGTAATAATAGCTACTCTCTTTAAGATCTTCTTAAAAGCCTCTATTATAGATATTAGTAAGCTATTTAGATACTTCTAAATTCTCTACTTTACTAATATCAATTACAACCCTATTTTAAAAGTATTTTTTAAGGTTTGCGATAGCTAAGGCTAGATATTAATAGGTAGGGGTGATAGAGTATACAATTAGATATTAAGGGCGGATATGACCCGTTCTAGATTAAATAAGATTAATCTAGCGTTTTAAAACCCTTTTTAGATATTGCTAGCTATAAATAATATATTAAAAGCCCGCCTAAAGTAAGGTAGGAATTCTTATTTAGTAATATAGTTGATCTAGGTAGACTGGTAAATCGGGTATTTAGCTAGGGCTATCGATTATCTTGGCCAATACTAGTCCAAATCAAGTAATTCTGACGTCATTAGAGAGCTAGCACTCTAGTCTAAATATTACTAATATATTATTTTAGCTTAACACTAATAGTACTAGTGCTAGAGCTAAAAAAGGAGTAAAAATAGGGGTATACCCGACTCATAACCCAGCCCTAGGGCTCACAAACGGGCTATTAAATAACTTTTAAACTAAGCTAGATATGGCTTAGCTTTATACTACATGATAGAATGCGCTAGCTTAGGGCATTAAAATGACGTCAGAATTACTCGATTTGGACTAGTCTTTGATGAGATATTGATGAAAGAAGAAAAGTGGGTCAATACCCGTTTACCAGTCTAGATCTAGGTGCGTATAAGCGATTCGACTTAGCGCCTATAGGCCTACTTTAAAAGGGTAAAACAGCCTATATTAAGCAGCTATAAGAGATAAGACGAGTATAGAGATATATAAAGAGTAATAATTTTATTATCTTTATAGTATTTTTAGAAATTTAGCGAGTTATAGCTCTTATAGCCGTTAATAAAGAGTAGATAGTAGGTATTTACTATCTTTTTTTTTATATACTTATTAAAGTGCTTTAGCTATATAAGACTAAGTTTATTGGTCGTCTAGCCGTTCTTAGAGACTCTAATAACCTAGTTCTGAGGTATATCTCTATCTTTATACTAGTTTGAGAGATAGTAGCACGTTTTAAGTATAATAAAGGGTAGAATCGTCTATCTAGTCGTATTAATACTCTAGATAACTGTTATTTACTCTCTATTGCTAGACTAGATAGTCTTTAGCCGTCTATATCTCTCTAAAGCTGTAATAACTGCTCTAGAGGTAATCTAGCCTATTATAAAGTCTGTCTTATTAAAGTTGTATATATCGTTATCTTAGATACTATACTTAGCTTTTATATTAGCTACTAGACTAAACTAGTCTTAAATAGCTTTAGGATTTTTATAGAGTGCTCTTTTATAGTTATACTTATAATTAAATTTTACTTTAAGCTTAGGGCGGCGCTTAATAAACGTGCTAGACTAGTTTTAGCTAACCTAGTCTAAATTATGCTTAACACGTAAGTGTAACGGCGCGAGCAAGACTAGTCGAATCGGTTCCGGTGGGAAGTGTCACTCAAATGCATATGGAAGTGCGTGGGACAGCAGAAACACCTTGGATTCAGTAGACACTCATAGGCCTGGTACGAAAGGATATCAAAAATCTACCGAACATCTATAGAAGGTACCTGGTACTTATACCTAGGTGCGGGTCTTCATCAGGTCTAACCCGGCTCTCAATCGGATCTTAATAAGCTGCCCTAGCTGGGGTATGTTTTAGTCTATACATAGTTACATTACCCCCCCTCCCGGTAGACAGCTGGTCCCACAGCTGTCTATTCCGGTTGTCATTCTTCTTCTCTGCACTATGGGGTCCCTCGTTCCTGATTTCCCCCAGATTTTCCCCACACTGCGCCACTCCAGGCAATAGGATGCTCCGGTTCCGGTGTGGCTCCCGTGGCCGTGCATATCCTTCACTTAAGTCTCTATGCCTAAGCCTCAGTGACCATTCCGGTACTCACGTGGCGCTGCTGCCTTGCTGCCTAGCCGCTAGGCCGTTTGCCTTCACCTGCCAGACAGGCCTGGACGCTTCGATCGGAGCTCCGAGTCGCCGGCGATTCGTTTATAGTCAGGGTCCAACGGCTATCCAGATCACGTGTGCCAAGACTATTTGCTCCCCTAGTATGTATATTAACAACAACACAGTGTCGCCGCCAAGTTTTCTCCTCCACGCTTCTTAATCAAAACAAGTCAGTTACAACTCAACGCACTCGTTTTCGCTATATCTCTTCGTTGTCCGCCCGGTGCGCTGCTAGATGCGTATCGCTTCATCTATCTGCGAGCTGTCCGCGCCTTAGCGCGCCGTCAGTTCGACATTGCTTACGCCTACCCGTCCGATTCCTCCAAGAAGTGTCTTTATTGCACCTAGCAGAAGGAGAAGTGCGATCTTATAAGTTTGCTTCTCTTTTCCTTCACTATTTATAGCTTAGCTAACCCGGATAGGTTCCCAAGTACGTCTTTAAAGAGTTTCACAATTTGATTGATGCCATCGAGTTATATGCCATCGCTCGGTATAGCTCTACAGTTGATGCCGATACAGAGGTATTACTTAATTAAATCGCTGCCGCCGCTTTAGACATCGCCCGCAAAGTCCAAGTTATTAGGTCCTAGAAGAAGGAGCTTTCAGTCAATCAGCTCCTCGTCGCCCAGAACCAGGTCCTGAGGGACATCTAAGACAGCATCTCGGAGTTGGTCAATACAGTCAATAGCATAGAAAGACGCCTTTCGCGTCTTAAGGCCAGGTCGGCTCAGGGTAGCACCCAGGTCGGCCCTCGGGTCGAGGAGTCAGAGGAATAGTCTAGTTTGTCCTCCTTCTTAGAGGAGGACAAGGGTGCGGTTAACCAGAAGATGGCCAACGCTAAGCAGGAGCGCTCTAATATTGAACTTTAAGTGAGGTGACATTTTAGAGGTTTGTTAGTGGTTGTAGGGTTCGGGTCCGAGTTTCCTTTATTACTAATATCTAATAAAGTTTCTGTTTTTTCTTTTCTTTAAATTTTGTCATCCTATAGTGAAGTTATATCCTCTATGCCTTGTTCTCATGCCGTAATCCACTTGCCAAGAGAACGTGGGGGTCCCAGTTTGGTGGGATGTTGTTCATAGAAGAGTTTGAGCTTATATAGGGCTCCCATAAAGTTTAAGGCTAGGTACCAGGTAGGATCTGGGTTATATCCGACCTACTATACTTGGTATTTTAGGTTTGAGCAGTACAACTTACTTACTAGAATTTCTTCTACCTCCCATTCTTCCACGCCTTAGATAGAAGTTGCTGGGGGCTTTAGAGGTTCTTGTCCTAGAAGGGGGTCTTAAGAATCTTTATATAATAGATCCGGGGCGAAGATATTATAGATCCAAGACCTTTTCAGAAGGTCCAAGCGGTATAAATATCCTACCTTCTTAAGTACCCTAAAAGGTCCCTCCCATTTAGAGGATAGCTTCCTACTCGGACAGTCTGACGCGAGGTTCCGGGTACTTAGGAAGACCATATCTCCCATATCCTAGTCAACAGAACGACGATAGCGGTTGACTGTAGTTCGTATCCTGTCCTGGGCTTTCTCCATTTGTTCCTTAGCTACCTTCTATACGTCGTGCATGCGGGTAGCCATTTCCAATGCATTCTTATGGTTGAGTTTGTCAGTGGGGGTGAGAAGGCTGGTGGAATGTTTCTAGTCCCAACTCTGCCGGGGTTTGGAACTATATAGGATGTGGTACGGGGACATGCTAATGGAAGAATGTAGTAGGGAAATTTGAGTACGATCGATTAAAGGTAGAAGTCCACTCTAGTTGTCTTGGTAGTAGAATACGAATAGGCGCAACCTCTAATCGATATACTTATTTATAATCTCTATCTAACTATCCGTTTCTTTGTGGTAGGCGGTTGACAGCTTGACCTTAACGCCTAGGATTCGGCAGAATTCCGACCAGAAGCTTGAAATGAACTGTAGTCCTCGGTCAGAGACTATGGTTTCAGGTGTGTGGCCAAATCGGTACACCTATTAAATGAATAGGTTGGCCATTCCCCTTGCATCAATAGTCTTGTGGTAGGGGATGGAGATAGCCTGCTTAGATAACCGGTCGATTACGACCATAATCATATCGTAACTAGATCGGTCTTAGGAAAATTCCTTAAAGTCGATATATAGGTGCTGTATCGGCCGGTTAGGAATTAGTAAAGGATGAATTATCTCTAGAATTCGGGTCTGTCTAGGATGGGCCTTCCTATAGGCTATGCAATTCCGCATATACCTTTTACAGGTGGATTCTATACCCTTCCAGTGGTACTTCTGGGATAGTAGTTAGTAGGTCTTCTTTATACTAGAGTGCGCTGAGGATACCTAGTCGTGTACTTTCTGAATGAGGCGAGTTATAAGGGTAGAGGTAGAAGGAATGTATAGGCGGTTGGAATAGAGCAGGAGTCTATTTTCAATCTAGTATCTATCTAGAAGGGACCTTCGCTCTACCCCAAACAAGGCTCAGTTCTCTTATAGGATAGACTCGATTAGCTCTAGCGAATCGAGGGACATCAGCTCTAATATAGGCTCAACTATAAATAAAGAGAAAGATTCCGCTTGGAGTTGGGCTATATAGGTTTTAGCAAGTTCAGAGTTAATTCAGTTGTTAAGTTGGTGCGGTCCTAGGAGGACCCGCGAACGGTTGTCAATTTGGGCTATCTTCAGATTCCCCACATCTTGCTCCCGTCGGGAGAGGATGTTAGCACGAGTATTATCCTTTCCGGGGGTGTATCGGATATAGAAATTGAAGGATGCTAACTCTTCCGCCCATCGCACCTGGCAGGCATTCAGAACTTTGGTAGTTATAAAGTATTCAAGAGAACAGTGGTCTGAGTACACGTCGACACGAGAGCGTACCGACAGCAGTTCAGGTCGCCACTTGCTAAACGCCGTTACGATAGCGAATAGTTCTTTATCGTGTATTTCCCAGTTCAGCTCAGACCCAGATAGGACTTTGCTGAAGAATGCTACAGGACACCAATTTCCATTTGGCTGCTTTTAGGAAAGAACGCCTGCCACAACGCCATCAGACGCGTCGGTCTCCACCTTAGTATCATACTCTGGATGGTAGTAGTATAAGATAGGAATTGCTAGCAGTGTAGATTTTAACCTTTTAAAGGCTTGGTCGCACTCCAAATCCTATACGAATGGTCTTAAAGAGCTCTAGAGGGCGAGAAAAAGTTTCGCAATTCGCGAGTATTCAGGAACGAACTGCCTGTAGAACCCAGTAAACCCTAGGAACAACTTCACACCAGTAACGGTAGTAGGTCGGACCCAATCTTAAAGGGCTTCCACCTTGTCAGAGTCCACCTCTAGACCTTGGTTAGTTAAAATATACCCTAGGTATTTAGTCCGAGTAATATAGAATTCGCTTTTCTTAATATCAACTTAGAGACCGGCTTGCCTAAGCCTTTCCAAGACCTGTTGTACGTGGCGGGGGTGGTCTAGTTCCGATTCGGAGTAGATCAAAATGTCGTCTAGATAGACTATGCAGAAGCTGTCTAGATAATCAATCAATACATCATTCATATAGCGTTAATATATTGCGGGGCCGTTGCATAATCCAAAAGGCAACACTTTGGACTTGTAGGTTCTGTATCTAGTGCGGAACGTAGTGTACTCCTCTAAGTCGGGGTGCATTCAGATCTTGTTGAATGCCGCACGTATGTCGAGCTTGGTGAAGATTTTCGCCTTGTGGGTGCGGGCTAGAAGCTCGTCAATACGTGGTATCGGATACGCATCCTTTCTAGTAATTGCGTTGAGTCGGCGGTAATCTACACAGATGCGAATGTCTCCGTTTGGCTTCCGAACACAAAGGACTGGGGAGGCGAAGGGGCAGTGGCTTAGGTTAATGTGTCCTTTCCTAAGGTTTTCCATTACGAACGTCTTGGTGGCTTCGAGTTCTTCAGTGCTCTGCTTGTACAGAGGACTGAATTAATTCGGAAGAGGTTCGGTCAGCACAATCTTATAATCGTATGGGCGATGTTCAGGCAGTAGCTCTGCCGCTATCTTGCTAAAGACATCGCGGTACGAATAGTAAGCGGATAGAAGTCGGTCCCGAACAAGTTTGGCGTTTTCAGGATCGTCTAGCTTCATGCGCTCTTCTAAGATGCGATTAATCTCATAGATACTTATCGTGAAGAACTCGTTTTCCTTACGCTTCATAGAATAATGGAAAGCATTTGCCGAAATGATGGCGATACGGGGTGAAGATATTGGTCGGATAGGGTCCGGAGTAGGGTCGGGAACAGGTAGTGGTAGACGAACCTTAGGAAGTTTGAGGCATCCTCTAATTCTTCGCATGAGAGCTTTACGAGGACTGTTTTGCCTACGGTAGTTGTCCTTTTCCCATAGTGCGTCTCGCCTCTGTATGTCCCGTTCCACATCAGCATCGATAGAAGGTTGTTTCAACTGTACAAAGATAGGTGGCGCGGGATCATATATTAGAGGGTACTTGGCCGGCCATACAATCCGGTTCCGGCTCGTATCAAGCCTAAGCTGGAAACGTCTTAACCACTTAATTCCAATTATGCAGTCCTGTGTCCCTAGATCCATAATCACGAAGGGACAGTTGTAAATCTTTCTTCCATCGATTCGGATATGTAACCAAATATATTTGTCTACCCTAGTTTAGACTTAGTCCTAAAATCCTTTGACTGTAATCTTAAAGAGAAGTCTTCGGATAGGAACCTGAAAAGAGCCAGAGAGAGTACGAGCAATAGCAGAATTTAAGAATAAAAAGCCTTAGGCTCCAGTATCAACTAAGGAGTGCAAGCTAACACCAAACCCTTTCGAACAAAGAACAGTAGGTACTAGAAAGTATTTTCCTCCAAATAAGTAGGATAAATCAATTTTAGCTAGATCGTACTTATTCATACCTAGGGCAGAGAGTTTTCCTAGGCCTGGTGGTTTCCCGCCCAGTCCTCCTCCAATAAGTATTCGTATACTTCTTCGAATTCTTCCTTCTCTGCTTCGATTTCTCGAACCTAAAGAATAGGGCACTTATTCGCATAATATCCAGGTTTTCCGCAGTTATAGCAATTACTAGTAGTCAGTTTACTATCCAGTGCGGGGGTCTTTAAAGGGAACCTGGGGGTATTAGAATAAGCGCGAGATTAGGTCAGAGCTAGTTCGGATCGGACTCTATAAGTGTTTGAGCGGTAGTCCCAGTATTAACTAACGCGGGGCTTCGTTAGTGGAGTACAAGAATTATTAGAAGTAGATTCCAAACCGTGTCTAAAAGAAGTGTTCCTTCTTTCGGTATCAAAGGCAGTAAGGTGTTATATCATCTTATCAAAGAAGTTGTTCCACTAGTATTTAAATCCCAAGTTTGGAACACGCAAGACGGGGGTAATTTTTTCCTATAAGTAGAAAAACCACTCCGACTTTAATACAGATCCTTTAACAGCAGCACTTATAAATTTTACCTTAAATTCAGCGAAGGTTTCCTTTTTATCCATAAGTAAGCGGTGGAAAGCAGCGCAGCTTTCCGCTTGCTCATTACCAGATACGAAGTATAATTTTAGAGTAGCTATCATATCTTCGGCGTTTTAGAACCGGTCCTCCACCAAATCGGCTAGATACTGTGGTTCCAGATATCCCTTGGCGATACCTATAGTATATCCCCAGACTAGAGCCATACGTACGCGTTCACTCCGATAATAGTCCGCATTGATTATTAAGCGGTCCTCTATTAACGCTTGCCATTAGCAGAACGTAGGTTCTATTCCATTACTAAAGTTATCAATAGAAGAGGTACATTCTATAAGTTTAACACGTAGCAGGTCTGGGGTTGCTGACTGGTACCTTCCAAATTAAGTTTCAGTTAGTTCAGCGATAGTTGGTGGTAATTCGGTGGAGGGGAGAGATTGATCTAGGGCTGCGGTGTTTTGGCGGGACAGCCGTGCGATTTATTCGTTTAGCCTGTCGATCTCTGCCCGAAGGAGGCTAGTCTCATCCTCTTCCGAATCCTCTTCCTCTTCGACGGCTGGCGGTTTGCCAGGCGTCTTCTCTCTTAACTTCAAATCTTAGAAGCGCGGCGACTTCCTGGAAAGCTCTCCTAAGCCGGATGGGGTTCGGTCAGCCATCGACAGTTATCTTCGTAGCTAATAGGTTTTTGGTAGTCTCCAAGTCTCTACCTTAGCGCAATCTACGCGACTTCTCCGAAGTTAACCTGACTACAATCAGTACAGGAGGTCCAAACCCAAAGACTTCAATCGGCGGGAGATCGAAGGGATCCCGCCTATATGTGAATATAGGACGTAACGGTGTAAAGTATCCAGAGCGGTTCCGGAGAGACTTAAGCTTAGGCGCGGTCTCAACAAACAAGCTACAATATTATTTTAAAGGCCGTCACCGGCTGGGACAAGATTTTTGATATAATATAACGGCGCGAGCAAGACTAGTCGAATCAGTTCCAGTGGGAAGTGTCACTCAAATGCATATAGAAGTGCGTGGGACAGCAGAAACACCTTGGATTCGGTAGACACTCATAGGCCTGGTACGAAAGGATATCAAAAATCTACCGAACATCTATGGAAGGTACCTGGTACTTATACCTGGGTGCGGGTCTTCATCGGGTCTAACCCGGCTCTCAATCGGATCTTGATAAGCTGCCCTGGCTGGGGTATGTTTTAGTCTATGCATGGTTACAGTAAGAAATTAGCTATATTAGCTATATCTGCGAGCCTAGAGGGAAATTTATATAAACTAAGATTAAGAATATACTTAATAACTACCTCTTTCTTAAGCTTAGTTAGATTTATTATTTTAGGCCTACGATCTACTTATAAATTCTGTCCGTCGCGTCTTTAATATAGTATTATTCGAGAGACGTTATAAAGAGCTGTAGCGTGTCATTCTGAGAGATTCGCGTCCTATTTAAAAGCTTGAAGAGTAAGCTGTATTTGATATTTACTAGAAGGCTATAACTGCTATTGTTATTGTAATATTTGTGGGTAGTAGGTATTTTGGTGGGGTTTTGGCAAAAGTGGACCGCGAACCCGTGTGGACCGCGAACCTGTGAGGTACGTTAGTTATTCAAGAAGTTAATACTTTGCCCGAAGTACGAAATGAACATTCTTCCACTTGGCGAGCGATTCTTAAGCATATAACATAAAATATAAAAATTAACAGGCTAGAGATCCCATAATATTTATTAAATACCTATGCGATATACCGACAATATAGGGATCGGCTGGTTCTTATATAGACATCTGTACAGCTAAATATAAATAACCACCGAGAAAAGATTATCTCGGATTCTTGCATTCACCTGTCACACGTAGTAAAGATATGTCTTTCTACATTTTAGTCCCTCTATTGAATTACCATGAACTCTATCCATTCGATCTAGATAGGGCCAATGAGACCGTACGGCTTCGGACCGTTCGCCTCAAGATAGGCCGCATTGGCAAGCGACGCTGTGAAAACCATAGTATAAAACCTGTCGCGTTGCCCCAGAGAGCCTTATACAACGCCGAATCTGTTCCAATCTGGACGACATTGGCCATGCTAGACTTCGCAAGTGAATTGGTTAGGTCAATGACGGCATCGCCGCGGATGGCATCGACGGGAGCCTGGAGCTTCCCATTAAGCCAGATCCCCCCGAGGCGCTCAATTCGCCGAGATGCAGTATTGCGCATGGAGTTGTACCATTGGAGATCCTCGGGGTGCTGAATGTCGCGTGGTACTGGCCAATGCCTCTTACATGCCTAAGCACATCGGGATCCAAGTCTTTCCATGCTGCTTGCTGAACGCCAAGGTAATTGTACGACTCGATGGTAATTCCACTTCACGTCTCGTAATCATCGGCACCATGCCAGCTCTGTACAGTGACGTTCCATGAGTACAGAGTTATGGCGTTGGGGACCTTAGCCCTATGGTGCATCTGCTTGCCCGAGGATAGCGTAATCAAAGCGTTTCCTTCAGAAATCTTGGCTACAAAAGCCGTTTTTCCACAGATGTTGGTGGAAATAAAGCCTCTGACGCCTTCAGAATGGGCCCCTCTTATCTCAGAGACCGCCGAAAGGACGTTGGACGCAACAATATATGTCTCTTTAGTAATGAAAGCATAAATTCCGGTTTCGCCAGCTGAGAGGGTAACGGGAATCGCGATGTTGGTCCAGTTAGTGACGTATTCAAGAGTGGGCACAACCTCACCAGTCCATGCATCCAAGGTGTAGGGGATCTTGAATTCCGTGCTATCAAATCTGAAGCGGAGAGTGTCTTTTGTGAACCCATTGTTCATGACCGAAACCGAGTCAACTAGGTCAAATTTGCAGCGAAAAGTGTGCCACAGCTCACCATAAGTGATGTCCTGCATAAACGACGTTCGTAGAGTGATATGTGTCTGAGCCAGAGCGTCCTCTATCTGGGCGAAAAATGAGACAGTGATGATATTTGGCAAGTCGCTTGAGGTAATTGTAGACATCAGGTGCGCGACCTTGGACGCGTGTTTTGTCGCGAATTAGGCCTCTTTCGCTGCCTCATATTGGTTAGGAGTGTATTTTGGAGAGAGACGTATCGCTATAGGACTAGTGTATCCGTAGCTGAGACTATATACTCTCTATTACGTGAGTATATACTACTCTAAAACAGAGACACCAAGTCGGTAATAGAGCGCGTATTACGCAAATACATACAGTACCCGAAAGACGATAGTGTTGTACGTCTCTTGCCACGCGGGGTACATCTGGTTCCATGCCAAGATAGTTGGGGTTTTCCGCTTAATTAGGCTAACGGATATCCGTCCAATCGAATGTATCCGTTGATTGAGAAGCTTCCGTCGGAAGAACAGGCCGTAACGGTCGGGACTGACTCCCTATAAGGAATCATAAGCGCATCGGGTGCATCATGTCTACACCAGCCATAAGTACGTCACTGGAAAAACATATGTCATCGGAATCGGAATTGATGCCGTTTCCGTTAGCAGGTTTAAAGTGGATATGCGGTAGAAAATGCGAGCCTCGGTTTAGTTCTTGGTCCATACTTAGTATCGTTGTCTTGCGTGTCGTCGTACAAGAACACAACTCCCAAGTCAGCAGCCCACACCTTCGTTAGAGGTTCATATCGTACAAAGCTACGCCTCAAAAACATCTTACGAGCATCATGTCACTGGAAGGCCGAGTCTTTGGAATCACGGGCGGGGCGAGTGGCATTGGTTTAGCAACGGCTCAGATCATCTCCAAGCGTGGTGGGACTGTCTGCATTGGCGATGTCGATCATGCTGCCTTGAAGGAAGCCGAGTCCTATTTTTTAGCCCAGAATGTGCCATTTTCGGTCACCAGCTTAGACGTCTCAGATAAGAGTCAAGTGGAAAGCTGGGTTCAAGGGATAGTGAACCAGTTTGGTCGTTTGGATGGCGCCGCGAATGTGGCTGGGATTATTGGCAAAGACCACGGAGTGAAGACAGTTTCGGAACTTGACGATGAGCAATGGAACCGGATAATTGCTGTGAACTTGACGGGCTGTATGTACTGTCTGAGGGCAGAGCTTAACCACATCTCTACTGGAGGCTCCATTGTCAATGTAGCCTCAATACACGGCACAACAGGTAAGTCAGAAACGAGAAATTATCTAAATCTTTCTCTAACCTGGACCCAGGCATGGCTAGACACGGAGCGTATGCTGCTAGCAAACACGGAGTCATTGGACTTACCCGAGCTGCAGCAAAGGAGAACGGCGCTGCTGAGATCCGTATTAACGCTGTCGCTCCAGGTGCAATCTACACCCCCATGATGCAAAGGTTTTGGGAAGAAGCCAAAAGACCAGCAGATGCGCCTTTTGACGATCCGAGCGCCTTTCAACGTCAAGGAATGGCTGAGGAAGTAGCGAACGTAATAGTGTTTTTACTGGGCCCGGAAAGTTCATTTGTTAGTGGTAGTGTATATGCGGTAGACGGGGCTTGGCTGTAGAAGACTTAGTGCAAGTATCACAACGTGAATTCATCGTTAAGCCACTATTTTGATCTCCGACACAAAATCAGTCTGAATGAACATAGTTCGATTGGATTGCAACAAAGTTACGCAAAGCTCTAGAAATTCAAGGCGGGATAGCAGATGTGGTCAGGAGAAATGTGGTAAGAAAAATATCGTATTCACTGTAAGGTACATCTGATTAAAACTTAACCCTCTAAGGTAGAGAACTACAATAGAGCCGAATTTGTACATTCGTGCTGTCTTGCTTCAGATTCCTTGTAGGATGCCCAGGAAAATAGATTGAAGGAGCTAAGTCACAGGGACGAATGTAGACAAGGTTTTGCACAGAAAAGCATGGTCAAACAGCCGATCGGTCGGCGAAACTGCCGAGAGATGATTGGAACGCAAGCTTATTAAGACGGTGTGTATGAAAAGAGCGTCGGACGTTTCTCCGAGAAGCCGTCGGAAAAGTTGGATGCAGACGGGTAAAATAAGGTTGACGGCTCGACGGCAGGATTACATAGTCTCCAAGAAGACTTATCCCGCTCCAAACTCCGCTATTTTCCCGTAAAGACTAGAGACGGTGTACTGACAAGATCCCAAGACCCTCGAAGTTCCTCCAAAATCTCCCTTACTTGCCCGCTTCCAAGCCTCTATCGCTCATCCACCAATCTTAAGTGTTCAACCACCGAACCCCCCGCTCCATCTGACATAGTCAAGTTACCCTAGTATGGGTAAGATCGTGTCAATCGAACATTTTCGCGTTCCGCCTCGGTGGCTTTTTGTCAAAATCACAGACGACACAGGCGCCGTTGGGTGGGGCGAGGCTTCTCTTGAAGGCCATACCAATGCGGTAGAGGGCTGTCTCAATTCATGGTTTGAGAGGTATAAAGGCCTTGATGCGGAGTATGTTGAGTCACATGTGTGTTTGCGTCATCAAATGCGAGATCTAAGCATTAGACAGGGATATTGAAAACATCTGGCAACTGTCATGGCGCGGCGGCTTCTACCGCGGAGGCCCAGTCTTCATGAGCGCCTTGGCTGGCATCGACATTGCGCTTTGGGATATGAAAGGTATGAATCAATCTTGAAAACCCCCCATGAGCCAATTTTCGCCATTTACGCACCCTGGAGATAGTAAACGTCAGCTGACCAAAAGCAAGCGAGAAAGCTGAATGTACCTATATATCAACTACTAGGAGGCAAGGTTAGGAACAAGATCCGAGTCTATGCGTGGATTGGCGGTGACAGACCGAATGAGGTCGAAGCCCAAGCGTACGTAATCATTCTTCCGCTCGAGTGAGTGTATGTTCACGCCCATTAGTATAGCTCGCAAGGAACAAGGATTCCGCACAGTCAAGATGAACGGCACGGGAGATATCGCATGGCTGGACTCGCCATCAGTCTTAAAGGAAGTTGTTAGTAGGCTCGAGACTGTGAAAGCGATTGGCTTGGATGCTGCAGTCGATTTTCATGGTCGAGTTCACAAACCTATGGCTAAACGTCTTGCGAAAGCTCTCACGCCATATGATCCTCTATTCATCGAAGAGCCGCTCCTCTCAGAGCACCCTGGGGGCATCAAGCAGCTATCTGACTTGACTACCATTCCAATTGCTTTAGGAGAGCGACTCTATAGTCGATGGGATGTGAGGCCGTTTCTAGAGAACAGCGCCGTGGACATATTGCAGCCAGACATTTGTCATGTCGGCGGGATCTCAGAGATGAGGCGCATCGCAGCCGCTTGTGAGACGTACGACGTTGGTGTTGCTCCTCACTGTCCGCTGGGCCCAATAGCTCTCGCAGCGAATATACATGTAGATGCTACGCTCCCTAACTTTGCCATCCAGGAAATGGGCATAGGCATGCATTATAATAACACGGGACAAAACATAACAAGCTACATTAAAAATCCTGAAGTCTGGACTATACGAGATGGACATATCGACATCTTGTCCGGTCCGGGCCTAGGAATCGACATCAACGAGGAGGAAATCAGGCGGCTATCGAAGGAGACAAAGACTTGGCCTGTGCCTGAGTTTCGAGGCCCTTGTGGGGAGCTTCGCGAGTGGTGAAGAACAGAAAAGGTGGATAGAACCTCGGCTGTTGTAGAGAAGCAGCTTGGAAATAGACGCATTTACAAAAGCATAGTCCGTATTTGGTATCGTATGAGACAGCCATGTGCTCACTTACTCGAGGGGAAAGTTGTTTTGCAGGAGAATATTAGCTACCAGGTACGTGGCCACGCCCTTGCTCACAGAAGAACTCGCACAACCTGGTTTCTGGATGTTGAAACTTACGTGCATACAGATATTGCTAATGAAAGAAACTAGCAGCTTATATAGAGGATTTCTTAACGAATTATATGATCGTATTAGTGGGCGCGCAATTCACGTACGCCGATTTCTTGTTCATTCGAACCGTGAATAGATTGCATGCTCCATCAGTAATAGCTCCTACCCACAAAACTGCTTGCAGGTTGAAGTAAGAAGACAAACATATTACGCGATTGTCCCATCAGTCCCTTCACGTCAAATCACGATAGACTCATCAAAGGGCCCATCAGCTAGCCTTGCCGTGCTTTTCCAATACCCCTACATCAAAAGAGTATTGAATTAGTTCTGGGGCGCTTACGTTAACGCCTACTTCTCGATTACCATTGTCATTGGCGGCAATGCGAGCTAGATCTAAGACACCATGCTTACTGGCAGCGGACGCGGCATGGTTTGCTACGCCTATCTATGCTTAACTGGATCAGAAATTATGTCCGGCGTTTGGTACATCCATAACGCTGTGGAAGAGATGTTAACAGATTTTAGTTTAGGGTAAAGATCTTACTAGCTGTGGCTTATTTGGATCCTTATTCGACGACCGATCCACTGCTCTCAACAAGGTTGAGCTCGGCACGAAGACAACACGTCATATTAGTCATATTAACATTGAGGTTTTAGAACTACCTACCGTCCCCGAGCTTGAGAGAGGTTGGATATCATAGCTTTTCCTAATGATGTACGACATATTTGCTGCTCCATCGAGACGACCAAACGGGCTTTTGGTGTTAGCAATTCAGTGTTCTCCTTGGTCCTTTTCCAGAATCGAGTTGGATGATTGAGACTTGGATTATGGATTTTGAAATTTGAATAGCCTTCAACTTCCTTGAGTGCAGTTGTGTTAACTTCGGCGATGCACACCGTGTCGCCACATTCCGAAATGAGCCTGCCTTTATTAAGGCTAACGCTGCTTGCACTGTCGCCAGGTGACGTGGCTTACTACAGGGGTCATCAAACAATGAAGAACACAATGTCTTCGGATAAGCGCTCGAGGGTCAGATCTGCAATATTGAAGTGGCCGCCTTTGTAGCACCTCGCCCCTAGCCCAAATCAAGAAAAGAAAGGATAACTTCAAAGCGAAGACGCTGATGTTCAACAGATCAACTTGACTATGCAGAGTCTTCCGTCATTTTGTACTGTAGATTTTCCGATGTGATAAGAACATATCCCTAGTCCGATGTTCGATTAAGTATCAAACTGAAAGAAGTCATCTCCACAAATCAGGCTATTTCGGATGCCTTTGAATCTGGTTATGTAACATAGAATCAGCCCATTCATTGAGTCCGATGTCTTGAAACAACTGCTGTGGCGGTGTGGGAAGCGACCCCTGACTGGAGTATCAGTGCAATGAGCTAATATATCCACAGTGACACAGGATTTCATTGACCATGACTGTGAGAAAAACAGTAAGTTCATTGCGCTGCACATGAGTTGCAGTGATTTACTTTGAAAATAATGTCCGGATATCGTGATGGTCACCACCTAAGCTACTCTTTCCAACCTTGCCATCTTCATCCTAGTGGCCTCAGGAATGACCATGAGTCACTAATAACGCGACCGACGTTGTTGCTGAGATGAGATAAATTAAGCGATGTTGGTGTTCATAAAGGGATATAAATCGCTGAATCCAAAGACTACCTGTTTTTGGTCACGTCAACTGTTGCCTTCGCACTGCATGTCTGATAAATGCTTACCATCGACTCAAATTGGCCCCAGCCTGTCAGATCTTCGAGTGAATCAGATGGGCTGGCATTGAAGTCACTCAACGAACCCATTCCGTTGAGAGCGGCGACTTCCATATGGAATCCTGTCGCTGCCATATTTTCGGTGTTCGCAGAAAGGGTACCGAGACCTCCACTCCCCGCCTCGAGTGATGAGTGAATTGGCATCGCGTGATAGGAAGTCTGGGATCGAGCTGTTTGCCTCGCAGCCTCGGCACGAAGCTCTTCTAAAACGAGACAATATCGAGAAGTCAACGTTCCCTCATCGGCTATGTTTACGATCTGCTGCTGGCAACGCTCTGCCGCTGTAAAGTATGGTCGATATACGTCTTCTTGTTCTTGACAACGCTGAATAGTGTAGACGTACAGAATGACACAAGCGGAGAAGGCAAAACAAGGGGTGAACTAGTTACGCATGAGTAAGCTATTAATTGGATCGATGTTCAACATAGAGAGCCTCTTACCCAGAATGCCCGGAACAACTGCTTGGCTTGAACGAGTCCATCCACTATGCCAACAATTTTCATAGCGGCATTGAGGCATTCCGTTATGCTCTCGTCTATTTGAGCTCTTCGTTCATTTAGTTGAACTTGCCACCGCCGAGTACAGCTGGTTAGTCTTGCGAAGTTTGTAAGCAGTAAAGGGCGATTAGTTAGAATTACGGCATGCCAGTAGGCAAGATTAAGGACGTTCCGTTGTCGCTGGAAGATTAAGATCAACGGCGCAGCGTTGGAAACATCCATATCAAGGAAGCTGGACATATCGGATCGCCAGGACTTTAGCTCTTTCATGTACTTCGCTGTGTGGGTGATACGTTCGGTCATGGTCATGGATCGGATCGAGTAAACGTCTATCAATACGCCACTGAGTATTCGAGACAATCTGTTGGTTTGGAGTCAGTTTGCTCTACATATTTGAAATCTCTGTGGTATGTACTTTGCATAGGCGACTTGCCCAGACGTGACAGACAATCCTCGCGCAGGAGAGGGGAGAGACATGTCCAACTTATCGATATCATCGTCGTCCACACAGGACGGAAGCTCTTGATCGATATCCCTGTCGTGGAAAGTCCGTGGTCTCCCAAGGGTGGCACTGAGGTAATTATCCAGACTATTTATTTCTGTTTTTGTTTCTCATAACTGGCTCGCCTGTGGCGATTGGCCAACATTAAAAAGTGGTCTCAAAACAAAGGCAGGCCGCCCCTTAGCCCACCAAAATTCAAAAATTTAAAAAAGGACTATATCTAAGGGGGGATTCAAACGCGAAGCTTTAAGCTCCCGTGCCTTAGACTCTAGTGCCTTCAGCTTTACGTGTCGAATCTAAAATATAGTATAGATCTAAATTAGAATAATAATAATAACTCTAATAGACAGAAGCCTATTAGGCGGCTAATAATAGGTAGAGAAAATCCTAAAGTTATTGAACTATAGTTGTAATAAAGATATATAGTATTAGAGTAGCGCATACTATCTATAAATATCTACTCTTCTACTCTTATAAACTTAATCTCCAGCTTAGTAAAATCTATTAACAGTATTATATACTTAGCTTATCTTATCTCTTTCTTTAGTCTTTTTTAAATTTAGATTAACTATGTCTAATCTCTCTAGATAATAGGTAGTCCCCATTACTCTCTCTTTAGACGCCCGGCCTACTCTCTATAAGCTACTCTTAAGTAAAGTTACTATAGAGCTACAGAAGTGGCTCTTTAAATAGCTTGACTTTCTAGATATAACTATATCTAATAATAACAACTATATTCTATGCTATATATACTAAGTAGATATAATATAGCTATAATAGTTGCGAGGCTGGGAGCTCGCGCTTATTAATAGACAAAACGTATTAAGAATTTACAACTTTAGCTACTAGTTGATTAAGAAGAATATAGTAAGGCTGCCTACTCTAGACGTTTAGTTATAGCTAGAATATAATATCTATAAGATTAGGAAGACTATTATAGATAGGTATATAGATATAGAGGCAGCATTATAGCATCTAAAAAGCGTGGCTTAGATAGATATAACGCTCTATTTTATTCAGTCGAGACTACGCCGGTCAGACGACGATACAGACACAGACGCGGAGGTAGACATAGATAGCGATAGCGACGACGATAGCGACGTGGATGGGGACGGCGACATAGAGATAGAGGATATTGAGATGGTGGACGTAAGGGAAAGATTAGATAACATACCAATATAGCGTTATAGAGGCTAGGTGAACTGTATTCATTAAGTTTGATTCAAATATAAAAAATAAAACCCAAAGTGTTTCTTAAAATGTTTCGCAAAAGGCCGAAGCCGTTATCTACTCTATAAGCTTAAACTAGCTCTTAATTAAGACTAGATTTTTACATAAGACTCTCTACCTATTATACGCTTAATTAAAACGCGTTATAAAACTGTCTATACGCTTAACAAAATTACGCGGCTAGTAGACACTAATCTAGCTAACACCGCGCATAGCTAGAAGTCTATCAGCCATATCGCGCACAGCTATATAAATAGGCGAAAATCTATATAGATTGAGATCAAGTATATAGCTAATTATCACCTTCTCTTCTAGCTTAGTAAGCTTCTTTAAGTTAGGCTAGCAATCGCGTCGGGCAGGCTTACCAGCGCGTCAGTTATTAAGTATAGATTTTAGAATATTATATACTAATACAGCCTATCTAGAGCTACTTAGCTGCTAGCTATAAAGAGAAGAGACAGTAAGAATAATATTAACTTTATTACGAGATTGTAGAGTACGTAGTAGTAGAGCTATTATAGTGTATAGCTTTTAAAGTACACAAAGTTAGTAAGGTGGCCGACTCGCTTATATAGCCGACTCGCTTGTAAACTACGTTAGGTCTCTTTCGCTTCCTTGTATTAGTTAGTGATTACAAGGAAATAGTATATAGTTATATACAGGGGTTAATAAGGTAGCGCGACCCTATATAATAAATAATAAGGAAGAGCCTACTGATATGATAGCAATTAACTAAACCTAGAAGTAACACAATCCTCCGCCGAGACGCTCGCCTCCATTCCATCTTGTTAAGAGTAGGATCTCGAGTGGAAGTAATATAAGACTTCTGGTGTCAAGATCTTCTTAGGTTGGTTTTCGCGGATGAAGCAATAGTGTGTTATGAATGGGGTTCTACAGTAACTATTGTATTGTAGGTACTATACTCGTAACTTAAGTTGAACACATTAAGCTATAAGGGCTTAATGCCTATTCCTATATACTTGTAGTGCTCGCAACCTTTAGTCAGAGGAGTCCGAGTAACCCTCGGTGGCTTATGTATGAGGAGCATTCCTCTGTAGCTTATGTACGAGGAGTCTGCCAAGACCCTTTCTCGGATATGCGCTACCGAGGAGGTTATGTGATGCGTGCCCCTGCGTTACATATGGCTGGGTCGACTGGTCGTTGATGCTTCTTAACTTAACTGCTGTGCCTCTTCCTTCTAGGTTCGTAATACTATCCTCCTCCTCCCTAAGCTTGTCTTTAAGCTTTTTCTTGTGCCTGGCTAACAATATCTGCCCCTAGGTCTAAAGAACATCTTCGTCTTGCTCTTGAGATTTGTCGCAACGGTCTCCCCGCGCCCGTCCTCTGCGATTATTGTTTTGCGAATAACCGTCAGTGCGTCGCGATGCCCGAAGTCGATGGCAAGCGTTTGAAGTGCTCTGAGTGCACTCGTCTAGGTCACCCATATATTAATATATCGTAGGTGTCGTTAGACAAGACTCGTGAAGAGTATTAAAAGAAAGTGGATAAAGATAAGTAATTATTAGCTTAAGTGATTTCGCGGTTAATGCGAAATAAGAAGATCCTAAAGTAGGCTAAAGAACGTGCTGCAAAGAAGACCATATATTTGGCGAATTCCTTGCGCGAAAGTAGTGATGACGTAGATACGCAGGAGTCCCTGAACTGCCCCGCGGCTGACGCGTTAGTAGGGTTCTCGCCTGTTATATGGAGCACTTTAGGTTCCCTAGACGCCCTGGCGTTGTCCTCAAATCCTAGCGATACTCCTATTTTTTCTTTCTAATGGTAAGTTCTTTTTATAGTTTCATAGTGTCTTTTGATAATTGCCAAGATTGTCCTCTAGTTCCTATATATTTTCGCTGTTGTCGTATTCTAACCATTTAACTAGGTACTTGGTTTTATTGCGCGTGGTTTGGTGTGCTAGGATTTTCTCAACTTCGAATTCGTCTTCTTCTTCTGGTTCGAAATAGAATGTTTTTTGTAATAGCGTTTTGGGGTCTACAGTTTTTAATAACTTAACGTGAAACCTTAGATATATCTTTGCGTCTAGTAGTAGATTAAGTGTGTAGATAACTAGTCCATTCTAGACTTTAATTAAAAATGGCCTAATATAAATGTTATCTAATCTTTTGCTTAGTTGTATTGTGCGAAGGTTCTTTATAAGTAGATATACTTTATCCCCCTTCTTTAGCTAAAATACTATTTTTCTTTTCTGGTTGACATATGAGATGCTTTAGCGTTAAGCCTTTTCAAGTAATTCTCGTAGTTCTTTGTGTATTTTCTTCATTTCTTCAGCCGTAGCGATGGCTGCTTCTATTTTCAAACTTAGTAACGTTCTAGTAAAGAGATTTGGGTGTCTTCCATAGTTTGCGTAAAATAGTATTTACTTCGTTAATTCCAATAATTTATTATTATATACTAGTTGTGCCATAGATAGTAGTTATACCTAATTATTTTATTAGTAGTTAGCGTATATTCGTAGGTATATTTTTATCGTACAGTTTGTCCTTTCTATTTATCTATCAGTTTCGGGGTAATATGCTATAGACAGCTTTCGCTTAGTACCTATTTCTACTTAGAGTGTGATCCAGAAGTTGGATGTGAAGAGCTTATCTCTATCGCTGATAATTAATTTTAGTATTCCGTATCGTCTGATAATAACGTCCAGAAAGACGTGCGCCAGTTTAACTGCGTTGTAGTCTTTCCTAAATTTCCTAAATTCTACGTATTTCGTAAATCTGTCAATAATAACTAGTATCGCGTCATAGATTGCACTGGTGACGGGGTCTGTTGATGGTGGTAATCTTGTGACGAAGTCCATGGAGATGTCTGCCCAAAGGGTGCTTGGCAGTTCTAGTGCTTACATTTCTCCGTATAGTGCGTGTGTGTTGTGCTTATTCTTCTAACAGTGTTCGCATTTAGCGATAAAGGCTGTAACCTTTTCTTTCATTTTACTAAATTCAAAGTTTCTTCGAATCAGTTCTATTATTCTGGCGATCCCGGGATGTCCATATACGGGGTCGTCGTAATATTACTAAATAATTGCTTCCTGCTAGTCTTCAGATATGTCGTTCCCGATTATTATAAGCAGATTAAGCTCGTATACTAGGCTTAGTATTCCATCCTTATTTGTCTATAGTATTAGTCAGTCTACGATAGTTTTTATCTCTGCAATATCTAGCCTTCTACTAAGAGCGTCTGCTCTGCTGTTGTCTTTTCCTAGTATATATACGATCTTGAATTTATATTGCCCAAGCAGCTCAGCCTATTAGGTCTATCAGCGGTTAAGAACTTTAGTAGTGGTGAAGTGGGTTAAGTTCTTATAATCCATGTATATAGTGAGTTCTAAGCAGCTATATACATAGACTCTCCAGTGTTGTATACAGGCTACTATAGCTAGTAGTTCTTTATCGTGTATATTATATCATTCTTCTAGTCCTAAGAGCTTCCTTAAGTAGTATACTATTAGGTGCCATTTACTATCGATATAGATACTAGCGCATCCTCCTAGGGCTAGGTCCGATATATCAGTTTCAAATTTCAGTAGTACTCCTAAAATGAATATCCTAAAGCATAGTAGTAAAGTGTATACTTTCTTAATTATCCTAAAAGCGTTATCTACCTTTTCATCCCAATTCTATAAGATATCTTTTCTCGTGAGCCGTATCATTAGTGTTGCGATCTTCAAGTAATCTTTAATAAATTCTCAGTTAAAGTTTGCAAATCCTAAGAATAACTAGATATCTATAACTGACTTTAGTATCGGCCAATTCTTAATAATCTTAATTTTTTCTTTACTCATTTGTACTCCGTTGGTCCCTACTACGTAGCCTAGGAAGTTGACCTTGGTCTTATAAAATTCACACTTCTTCAGCTTAAGTTGAAGACTGTACTCGTCTAGAGCTTTTAGCACCTTTCTAACGTGCTTAGTATATTATTCTTTATCCTTAGAGTAGATTAGAATGTCATCTAGGTAGGCGATAACAAATATATCTAGATAGGGTCTAAGTACGTTATTAATAAGTTCTTGAAACGTAGCTAGAGCGTTTATTAGCCCAAACAGCATAACTATGTATTCGTAGTGTCCATATCGTATTCGGAAAGCCGTTTTCCATTCTTCACCTTTCTTAATTCTAATAAAGTGGTATCTGTCTTATAGATCTAATACTATAAAGATCCCTACTCAAGATAGTCAATCCCTAAGTTCTCTAATATTTGGTAGTAGATATTGATTCTTAACTATAATATCGTTGAGTTGTCTGTAGTCAACGCATAGTCAATCTATTCTATCCTTCTTTAGTACGAATATAATAGAGTATCCCGCTAGAGATTTCAATAGTTGTATATAGCCTTTCGCTAGTAACTTGTCTATATACTCTCGTAGTACTGCAAGTTCTTATTCCAATAGTTTGTAAATTAGGCCAAAAGTTAGTTGCTTTCCTTCCTATAGGACTATTTCATAGTCCTAGAGTTAATACTTTAGTAACGCTTATTCATCTACCACTTCCTAAAATAGATGCTCGAATTCTCTATATTATTCAGGGATTTCCAGAATTACGCTCTTCTCCTTTCCTCTAGCTTTATAGTCCGTTAGCCTAGTTTCAGTACCTGCTAAGTTTAGCTTCCTACTCTAGAAACTACCTTTCGAGTACGCTTATTTTTCTACGTTATTACACTATTTAGCAATATTACTCTCATCTACCATCGAACTCTACTAATACGTAGGCTGGCTTACAGTCGCGCCTAGTCCACAGCACTCGAATTTGAACACTTTCGACTTCCAGTCGATCCGCGGGTTATGTTCTCGTAGCTATAGGAGTCCTAAAATAATATTATAAATAGCTAGTCCAAAGACATCTAGATCCATTTTCTTCTTATACTCTTAGATGCTAAGTATCACTTATCTAACCTCGTCTATAATTCTGTTTCCTTTAGGCATTAGTTCGCCGCTAGTGATATATAGTAGGTATAGCTCTTATTTCCGCTATACTTTAAGTCCAGCTTGTTATACTATGTGCGCTAAAACGTAGTTTACCTAGAATCCTAAGTCCACTAATGTCTATATCTGTATTCCGTTAAGCTTCACTATAAGCTTAATTAATCCTAGGGAGTTTACTAAGTTAATTTCCCTAGAGAGGCCCTATTTTTGTGGCGCTAGCCTAAAAAAGTCTGTAACTCCTTTATAAGTCCGTTGTAGAGTTTCTCTACTTTATATTTCTCGCATTTATCTAAGAGACAAGTATGCTATAAGAGTTAGTTGTATGCTAGTTGTACGTTGCCCTTACTTCGAATAATACGGGTAGTTTGCATGTCCACCACTTCTCTTAGACTATCTCTTCCGGGAAAGTGTATCGCGGTGCGCTTATCCCATAGGTGCCTTGCGCATCCTACATTAGTACACTCTAACCATATCCAGCTACATTTAGGATATCCAGGAACACTGGTTAGGTTCCAGTCGGATCTTTGTTTAGCTTGCCAATATGTCGGGCAGAAGTCATAGGTGCAACCTGTCCAGTGGATCCACGCGTGCTTATAGTTATTTGCGTGATACCAATAAGGACTTAGTTGGTATTAATTATCGCGTATCCAGTCAGCTTGTGCCTTCTTAGCCCATTGAGGTGTCGTTGTGGAGTTCTCCTTATCTTCAGGGAACTCCGTGTTTCCTCGTAGTCATTAGATGTTAGCCATAATATATATGTAGTCTGGTAGCTTCTAATTAGTTATAATAGAAAAAAAGTCAATATCTAATCTAAGATTCTATATATCTTTATACATATAAAGAAGTACGTTAGGCTTGTTATAATCATACCCGTAAAGAGGTTGACTCAAGAGTTGTCGTAGTACGTTGGTCTGTAGTTCTACACATTTCAGGTTATCCCTAGCGTGTAGGATTTCTAGTAAGGCGCTGTCGTGGCGCGGAGTAGCCGGTCGGTGTTTCTTCTTAAACTCAGCCATCTTCTTATATTTAGTCTTGTGCGTAGAAGTTTCTTCTTCCTTACTAAGTATTTCGTACCCTTCATCGCTGCTTAGTTCAGCTTCAGTAGTGTCCTCGGACGTAGTAAGCGTGACATTCTCTAGTCCGCTAATAAGTCCCTCGTCGTCCAGGTGATATTAGATCTTAGCTAGGGTAATAACGTTCCATCCCTCGTCGTTATCTAATTCCGATTTCCTACGTAGTACGTTGAGTTGTCGTTTGACCTTATTGGTGTCTTTGCTTCGACAGTCTCGTGCCATGTGGCCTTCCTTGCCACAGGCGTAGTAGTTAAACTTCTTCTTACCCTTAGATGGTTCCTTATTGAACTTACTAGGCCTATTGCCTTTATTAATATTATCGAGGTGTATTAGTTCCACACTATATCTATAATAGGCTCCTAGAGTTCTAGGCGCGTAGTTCCGCTGTCGACCTTCATTCGGGTGAGCACGTTAATAGCTGTACTTTTTAGGTCGTTCATTCGTGTATCTCTAGCTGCGCGTTCTCTTACTAAATAGTCGTTCTTCTAATAAGAGTTCGTAGAGTTCGTTATCCAGTCGAATAGATTCTTCGATAAGTTCTTCTAGTATATTAATACTGGCTCCACTTCGTATAAGTTCCCTGCATACAGTAGATTTAAGACCTTGCTTATATATGCGCATAAGGGTATTATTATTCTATTCTACAACCGTAGCGTACTACTGAAACAGTATGGTATAGTTAGCAGCGGACTGCGTCTAGCGAAGTTCCTAGATCTTCTATTCCGCAATGACTGATTCTTTAAATAGTGAGAAGTTCTGTCGCATCTTAGTTTTGAAGGCGTCCCAGTCCTCAACTAGAGCTGTATTATTAGCGTCCTGAATAGAGTCGTCTATGTAGCGTTTAATAATAGGGTTAGCCCACTTCTTAGCATCACCACAAAGATATAAGGTGGCTATAATAATCTTATTAGTGTTATCGATCTTGTCTCCTTTAAGATAGAAGTGTTGGTCGACTTAGAGGAGTTAAGCCTTAAGCTTCTTACGTTCTCTATAGTATAAGTCGGGCTTATATCTACAAGTGGTGGATCCTCTAGTCTAAGAAGCGTTAGGAGTGTTCATAGTAATATCACTTATCGTAAGAGTATTTAAAGTGTTAAGAGTAGGATCTTAAGTAGAAGTAATATAAAACTTCTAGTATTAAGATCTTCTTAGGTTGGTTTTCACGGATAAAGTAATAGTGTATTATAAATGGGGTTCTATAGTAACTATTATATTATAGGTACTATACTCGTAACTTAAATTAAACACATTAAGCCATAAGGGCTCAATACCTATTCCTATATACTTATAGTGCTCGCAACCCTTAGTCAGAGGAGTCCGAGTAACCCTCGGTGGCTTATATACGAGGAGCATTCCTCTATAGCTTATGCACGAGGAGTCTGCCAAGACCCTTCCTCGGACATGCGCTACCAAGGAGGTCACGTGATGCGTGCCCCCGCGTTACATATGGCTAGGTCGACTGGTCGTCGATGCTTCTTAACTTAACCGCCGTGCCTCTTCCTCCCAGGTTCGTAACACATCTACAACAACCATCGAGACTGAAGTGCCAGAGACTCGCAGCATTCCACTAGGAGCTTTACGTCAATTACAATATCATAGTACAATCTCCAATGAGGTTTTTCTTGTCAGTTGTTATACGACACATGGTATATTGATCGGTCATCTGGCTATGGTAAGGCGACATATCTATCTGTGTGGGGCAAAGCCCATCTTAGGTGTACTTTCTTCCCGACTGTGGACAACGTAGTAGTTGCGCATGAACAAGCTGCCCAGCACCGAGTATTTCATGTTCAGGCGGGTCGTAATTGCACCGGCGCATAGGCCCTTTGAAGGATCATATGTTGCGTAGTTCACATCGCGACCGGGAATCGAAAATACGCTCCCACTAATCTTCAAGTGAAGGTCCGGAATCGTGCTGTTACAAGGAAAAGCATAAACGCCTCCCTGCGTCAACGAAGACCCTTGGATTTGGCTGTAGTAGTCGTTGACTACTGCATCCGGGAGGTAGACCAGTGACGTTCCAGAATCGACAATGACCTCACCAACGACTGCGCTGCCGAACGACCCTTCGCCGGTCGCGTATTCCTGCACATCAATGGACCAGTATTTGTCACTCACAACTGGAGCCCACGTCATTTCCCCACTATATTTGGAGTCGTCGATGTAGCCAAAGTCCCAGGTACCATTGCCGTCGACCCTCAGGTTCGCTGCGAAAACCTTCCTCGACAGCGTGGGCTCTACAGTCTCGAAAAATGTCTTTTGTTTCTCGGGCTCTACAGTATTAATGGTACTTGACGCAAGACCAAGGATGCCGTCCGAGCTGAACTCATACGGAATGATTGTTGCCGCCTGAACAGCTTGTTTCTTTGCCACGACTGGACCAGCTTTGACGATGTCGGTGAATACGACACCTTGAACATTCGCACCGCTGGCATACTTGATGGCCCACGTGTAATTGGGAAGCAATGCCGCTGAAGAGGTTGGTATATACACGGGGTGGTCCAAACTCTGGTAAATCGAAGACTCATTGGAATATACCCACAAATCGGCAGACCCAGTATCGTAGATCATCTGGAAGGTCTGATTGCCAACAACGGTAGGGACAAGGAAGGATAGACCGGAGTTTGCTGCTTGAACGACAACAGAGCCTTGTTGTTTTGTGGCGTCTTCTTGTCTGCGGTCCAAAGATCCAGTGGTAGGGAATTTTGACCAGAGCCTGTCAAGTTCAGCTGCCGGATTGAACTGCGACAAAGCGGGTGCTACAACGGCGTCGACGCTGAAAGCCTTGCCCCACGGTAATGCGACCAAGGCATGAGCAGACGATGCAAAGGCTGCTAGGGAGAGCGTTTTCATTGCGCCATTCGTTCGGTGCATCATCTCTTCGAGAGCGTTTCGGCGTAATACAATTCCTTTCGATTATGACCAAGGAGTCGGACTTGAGTTGATAGAACAACATATGGCGATATGATTGTGATTTATAATTGTAGTGTTACCACGCCGTGCCTGCAATTCATTTCGCGGTGCTCGGCGCTACCATGTCTGGATTGTCGCATGACTCTGGCTATCCCGTCCTCATTTGTCTGTCGATCAAACGTCTACTACAGCCCAAAGCAACCAAGTCTCCGACCGGCTTACATCACGCTCGGCCTCTTTGGGTAGCATTGCGACCTAAGCTCGTACAAATTAAGATCTCTACTAATAATAGCAATTTTAGGTATTCAAAAGGGAAGGCGCATTGAACAAACAATAAACGCAATACGACGTCCACGTATTGCGCGAGTCAAGATGCTTGTCAGGTAACGTCATCAAAGGGATAATTTGGCGTTTACGTATAATAGTATGTTAGGAAAGGGCAGTCTACAATGTTGCCCACCATCGGTCTCGTTTGTGATACGGCTATATTCAAGATGTTGTCGCTTGCGCTCCTCGCCGCCGTCGCTATCCCTGCCGTCGCTACCGAGCTACCTGCTGGAGTGATTTCAGTACCTCTTGTTCGTGATTATGGACTCACAGCATACTTCGCTGAGATCCAGGTCGGCACACCACCCCAGAAAACCTACCTCCTGGTCGATACCGGAAGCCCATATTATTCCTTTCTGGACCCACGTAATCCGGTTTGCGCGACGCAGAGCTGTAAGACCTTCGGAACCTTCGACAACACTACTTCATCGTACGTGCTCTTTTGCCTCATCGATCCTCAAATCCAAACCAAGACTAATCGGGTATGCTGCAGGACTTGCCACGATGAAGGCCCAGGGTTCTATGATCACCTATCTGTACTCGGCAACGGAGATTACCTCAACGACACCATTGTACTGGGCAATGTGACCCTTAAGAACATGTACTTTGGGTATACATCTCAATACGTCAAGCCGGTCAATGTTGTTGGCAATGTATCTACAATTCTTGGTAAGGACTTGAGCTTGTTTTCTTGACACTGCCAGTATGCACCGACTAATCCTCGCATTTAGGTCTGTCCTTGGATTGCCAATTTGGAGGGCCTACCTGTACTTATAAGGGTGCGGTGCTGTTACCGGAGCTGAAGAATGCTTCTTATATCGATGCAATGTCGACAAGTCTGTACCTCGGCCCCGACGAGGTTGACGTCAAGAATGCGCAGGTGTTGATTGGTCGAGCCTACGACAAGGCGAAGGTGGACGGTGAACTTTTTACTGTTAACATGGTCGACCCACACGATCTCGACCTTGCTAATGGGCAGACTAACTCTGTCAATGTTTCCGCCATTGAAGTCGTTCTTGACGGCGGTAATCATACCGTGGAGACGTACGGTGACAAGGACGTCGGAGTCCCTGTGCTGCTTGACTCCGGAATCGCAGCCTGGTACATGACCACGACTATCTTCGCTGCTGTTTACCATGGTCTTGGTGGACAGGGTGATGTCCCCGGTGGTACGCGCTATGTGCCTATCGACTGCACCTACCGTAACGCCAATCACACAAGAAGTTATATCTCGGTTGCATTTGGCACTGCGGGTACGGTTAAAATCCCGTTATCCAGCCTTGTCTCTCAATTCGCCGACGGAACTTGTGGAGCATTTATCCAGGCTCGTGGTGATAAGTTGAGCACGATGGGCGATCCTTTCCTGCGAGGGGTGTACTCTATCTTTGATCAAGAGAACTTCACCGTCACATTGGGTCGGGTCAAGCATACGGACGTGGAGGAAATTGTGCCTATTCCTGCAGGGGGGTTTAAGGCGTCTTAACATGGCTGCTTTCAAGCCCTAACTTATGGCGTCAAAGAGGACGACTTGGATCGCGAAAGTGAACCCTTGAGACATGAAGCATAGGGGGAACCTCGGCGATTTTGTATTAGCTACTGGATACGAACTTCCCCTCACGACCCGAATGCCGTGACGCGCGGCGTCGATAGTGCGGAGTAGGAGAAGGCCAATCTTAGCGACATATTACCCTGTAGGATGTCGCGCTAGTAATAATGTGCTGCTGACCGGTTTGTCTGCAACAGTGCATTGTCTTGGTAATGAGCAATCCTCCATCAAAATACACTTTCTCAACAGGCTGCTGCCAATGCTGTTCTTCTTCTAAGCATTCATTCCTTTGTGAAGAGCTGAGGCTATTTTTGTTCACAGGGAATAAGAGATTAGGAAAAGAGTAACCAAGTGTGGGTAATATGCAAAAGGGCCGCAAAGGCTCCTCAGTCGATTCCCACCCCTGAATCGCGTCTCGTCCCCACATTTCGGCGTTACTATAATCTCCGCACCCCCCGATTTCAATAGCAATAAAATCTCCACATCCCCACATTCCCACATAGTTGGGATCTCCACATACCGATAGATGCAGTACACAGAGACGGCGCTCACAAGCATTACGACGTTATGTGGTTGATCTGCAACAAACTGGTCGTGTATTTATTGTAGTTGACATCGCGATCTATATGGCACATCCCAGTTCCAATGCACAGTTCAAGGTTTACTTGAAATCAATGATTCAACCATCAGAATGCTTCCCCGAACCTTGGATGACTCTACCGATCAGTGGCCCACTAGGCAGCGACTGATTGGTATCACTGTTTGGATAGTTGTTTTTATCTTTATTTCGAAAGTAAGATAGCCTAGTCCATCAGCAGTATCTAAGATATTACCTAGTAGCTTGTGCTTACTTGGTTATTCATATAGCTGGTAGTCGATCTGTTTAGCAACCCACTGAAGCATGTTCCAGGCCCCCTTTTCACTCGTTTATCGAACTGGGCAATTGTACTAGAGGGACTGAAGGGACGTCGTATCTATGTATGTACTTGTCGCTGATAGCTTCGCTGTCCAACTCCCTAACATGACTGTAGAAAGTTGAAGACTATCACAAAAGATATGGATCCGTAGTTCGGATTGGTCCTAACGAAGTTTCAATTGCTGGGTGGAAACATCTCCGAACCATCTATACCAGCAGCAAAATTGCGGTTAAAGACCCCTCCTTCTACAAAGCTGCGTCTTTTGTTGGAAAAAACAATATATTCCAGATGCTGTATGTACGCTCGTCGAATTGTAGGACAAAGCTTATTTCAACAGAAACCCAGCTGAACATGCAGCCCGCCGGAAACTCAGCAGTCCACCCTATTCCCTTCAGTCTGTACGCAGGCTGAATCCTTTAATCCGCCAGTGTGCAAGAAGAATGGTCCAGCGATTCATTACTGAAGCTAGCGCTTCAGCGACAAACACAGTCGACGTATACAAGCTTTGCGGTCTTTTCAGCTTCGAGGTCATTTGTCAAGCTGCATTGGCAAAAGACTTCAGTCAGGATACGAATAGTCAAGCAGCAATGAAGCTCTTAGAAGCCATGGAAGGCAGTGCAATTACACTACTGTTCGACAATGTGTTCCCGTGGCTCAAATCATACGGCCTAGGGCTGCGACTCCCAGGATTCATTGGAGACGTTTACCGCAAATTCGATTGTTGGGAACAACAGTCACGTTTGCTTGTGGATCACTTTCTTGAAAAGTCTACCCCTAACGACCAATACCTCCTCTCGCCTCTTGCGACGGGCGTTGATACCTTCCTTGGACGCAGATTGAACCACGATGAGCTTGTGGAGGAAGCAATGGGATACATGTTTGCCGGCAGTGGAACAACGTCCTCGACCCTGACTTATCTCTTGTACGCAGTATCTCTACCTGAGAATGCGCATATTCAAGAGCGACTGCGCCAGGAACTAAAGAGCTTCTCTACCCACGATACTGCAGTGCTTCGTCAACTGCCTTATCTGAATGCCGTAATCAAAGAGACGATGCGCTTGTTCCCTACAATAGTTTCCACCATTCCGCGCGTTCTTCTCGAGCCATTGAAAATAGATACGTATATTCTGCCTAGAGGTACTGTCATTGGAATGCAGAACTGGGTACACCACCGGGACTCTACAGTGTTTCCCCAACCTGAACGCTTTATCCCAGACCGTTGGCTGCAGAAATCTGAAGCTATGGAAGGTGCTTTAACGCCATTTAGCCTTGGTCAGAGGAACTGCATAGGTCAAAACCTCGCATGGGAAGAACTTTATATCGCAATTGACGAGATCATGCGTGCAGACTTACAACTATGTATTGGGCGAGAAATGCAGACCTGGGAGACAGAGATAGAAGATCGATTCAATATCGCACCTCGGGGCCATAGGCTGATGCTTGAAATTGTTAAAGTTTAGACCTACGTAGTGAACCTAATACCTTTCGACTGAGCATTAACTCAAGGATACAAATGACGGTAGCGAAGGGCTGCTTCTGAACCATTAATTCCAGAGACTAAGCTCGAATCTGCTATGTTTCCCATCCTATAATGTGGTTCACAAACGAATAGCTTACGCCTCACTAGCGCGATAACTTCATCACTATAATGCGTATGTCTTAACAACACAGCTATCTATTAGGAACCTGAAGAGAGTAGACAGCGAAAGTTATGAAAGAAAGAAGGATGAAGCCTGACCAATATGAGGCTGCGAATCGCACCTAGATTCGTGCAGTAGACTTAGTACTTGGTGTTAACCGAAGTCATTGCTTCTATGACCTTATATAGGTTGCGCCAGTAACTAAATTGGGTTTAATTATGCACTAAGACATCTTCTGTGACTTTCTACATCTACTCCGCTTATCTACCTGTACTAGGGTAGCGTGTTGCCATCAACTTTGTAGCTTCCGCTGTTATTGTTTTCATCGCTTTTACCACCAACACAGTAAGGGACTCCGTCTGACGCGCAAAGACTAGCTGGGAAAGGCGAGCATGGGTATATGTTCCAGTTCTTGAAAAAGTTAGGATAGGTCCCACGGCATGAACTTTTTCCTGCATGGGTATCATCTCCATAGCACTAGGAGAACTGCGTTAGAAAATACAAAATGATAAAGAGATATTGCCTTACGCAATATACACCAACACCCTTATCACAGCCTTTGATTCGAGAATTTGTACAGCAAATAGCAGACGCCTGGCTAGAGAGAGCCAGCATTCCAATTATCGTACTTGGCTTCATTCTAGAAAAGATGAGTAACTAACGATGTAACAACAACTCTAAGATAGTACATACCTTGAAGTGTTATTTAAGCGATTTGATGATAGATTCAGACTGTTGGTGTAGGCAAGTTTATATATATTTTTACGCATCATGTGATTTCTTATACTCTTATGCACTTGCAGCTTCCACTTTACTCACGTAGCTCAGCTGTTATCTCACACAGGGAATGAGCCCGCCCATTACACGCTTACCCAAAATGACTTAACCCATGTAAATATAATGAGTTGATTGGATTGAAAATTTGCAGGAAGACACATCGCTTACCAAACTAATATTGTTTGGGTAAGGTTACCACTAAGCGATCGAGACTTAGCGTGCGATCAGAGGCCACCTGCTGGCAGAAACCGAAGCTGCAACGGATAAGAGTGTATCAAATATAATTCTAGTAAGCACTAAGTAGAGTGTATAGTAATTTCATCTAATTAACTGATTAGGTACCTTAGCGATGGGTATCTTGCCAAGATGGTGTAGCTAGCTGCTCTGGGAATAGCATCTGTATCAATGGAGGTGAGCAACAATCCGTACTAAGTCAATACTACATGACAAACTAGTCGGCCAATAGCCAGCCCATCTAGCGAAAGGTAAGTACGAGAATAATCTGAACTAATTATTCTAGTATGGTATAATATATATAAGTATGTAACTCTGTTACAACATCTATCTCTATATATCAGAGCGTACAGTAAAATCAGAAGTCTCCTGTTGAAAGACTGAATGATCTCACACAAGATCGACCGTGACCCCTACTCGAGAGATACCCCGTATACTATGATCGTGTTTAGTGCTTACCCATGTAATATCCATTACGGAGAAATAAATTTTTACGGAGAAATAACACTAATTAGAAAGAAGACTCTAGATAAGTATTAGCCGGAGAACGGCCGATAGAATCATAGTACTAAGGTATCGTTTCTTAGTATAGAGGTTGCTTTCAAAGGTTCTTGCTAACAGAAGTATGGTAATTACACCATAATTCTGCCCTTATACCACTCATTAAGCCTTTTTTTAGCTTATATTATAATATAATACTAAAAGCACACACTCGATTACTAGCTATTAGCCAGCTAGAATAGTATAGTCGGGTAACCTTAAGATCAGAGACTTTACTAAGAGATTTCCGGACGAATTCATCGGGCCGACTGGCTTGGCACGCCAATTGTGATGAATGGTCATCGCAAAGGAATCCGCTTTCTATTTTGACTATGTGCTCTAGTAGCTCTACCGCCTTCTTCATCTATCTGTCTTCTTCATATACTATTGCAAGCGCGTGCTGCGACCCCAGTCGTGAGGGGTGGTCTGTGGCCAGCGTTTCTTCTGCGTTGACCACGGCCTCCAGCAGATCTACTGCCTTTTCCCACCTGTTCGTCTGCTCGGTATGCCTTCGTCAATATGTGCTGTAACAATGGTCGATCAGAGTCGTCTTTGCCCTGACTCCACTGCTGCCACGACTTATCTAGCCACACCACTGCCTTGCTAATCTGGTAGCCGCATCGACGAGGGGATCGACTTTATATGCACAGCGACCGCTGCGGCTAAGTTGGTATCCGTTTGCCGTTTGTGTAGACATTCAATGACTGCGTTGTGTTCGCGGACACGTCCGCGGATGTAGAGGTTCGTATCTTAACATCGTTCGGAGGTATGTCGTGCTCCTCGTCGAGCATCTCCTGCGCGGCGGCCAGGTCGACGGGCAGCACACACACTCATCCCACTACGTAGTAGGATTTCATAATGTCGTCATTGTGCTGCTGCCTGGAATGGAAAAGGTGAATGCCGCGGTCGCTTTTGCACTCCTCCGTGCAAGCTACTCCAATATCAAGCTGGGCCTTCTAGTTGGAATATGCGGCGGAGTACCCTCAGTTGGGAGCAGAAACGAAATCCTGTTGGGCGATGTCATCATTAGTGAGACGGTGGTTCAATACGATTACGGTCGACGATACCCCGATTCATTTGCAACCAAGACAGCCATCAGAGAAGGAGTCAGCAGAACAAGTACAGACGTTCGTGGCTTGTTAGCTTTTCTGCGCTCGGAAGGAGGCCTGGGACGTCTTCAACAGAGAACTTCGTACTTTCTACATTCCCTACAGCAACACGCTGTTCAAACACGGCGCAACCACTACAACCACTCGGGCGCCAGGTTCGACAAACTTTTTGAGCCCGAATATCGACATATACATCATGGCTCATGTTTTTGTATCTGCAGCCAGTGGAAAGAACTGTCGGACACCGTCTGTCAGGAGACACTCCTTGAGCGAAAACCTGGATATCTTTTATAGCCATACCTAATGGAGGGTAGAATTCTGACTCTAAAGTAAGAGTGAGATGCCGACCATTATGAAGCCAACTACTTTGCTCGTCGTGGGCGTTGGAAAATCCGCGGGAAGCGTATCCAACACCACCATCTTTGTTTATACCACTTTTCTGAATAGGGTAGAGTACTAGTAAGATACGGTAGGAGATACTCGAGCTAGACATAGTATGGGATACTGGCGATTTCCCACGTAAGCACAGTGGAGTGGAGAACGCCAACATGAAACATGTTAGAAAGCTAATATATGGCACGGCGGTATCAGCTAGTGAAGAGCACTGTAGGGAACATTAGTGCGGGAGGAAGGAAATACTAAATTATATAGTTTAGCAATATAGTAGTAGCATAGTATAGCAATCTATAAAGAGAATCTTGGTATGCTTCATTGCAACGGAGGTATTACTGCTAGGGTCTCTAATACAGACTAAGAGGTATCTATCAACCAACTATATCGATATTCTAACCTATAGGTAGTTATCCTAGTACAGGGTATCACGTTTAAGCTTGCTCCTGGTTCATAGACAGGCTTATGTCTGGTAACTTTTATCTTCTTGCCCTTATCGTCTGTAATCGTTTCCCTACCAAATACAGCGATTATTATGTTTTGTGGCCATCGATGATTGTCTTTCACGCCTAGGAAATAGCTTTCTACTACCCAAGAAGCGACCACCTCTATATGCCACTTTGAGGCTGTCATTCCTGGTCGACGGCTTTGATGCTGAAGAAGTGCCCATAACCTAGGCGCCTCTTATTGAACCCCATAGTGCGAAGTTGTCATTATTGCCATGCTAGGTAGTTTTAAAATACCTTTTAAAGGGACTCTTCAATAATACTAAATAACAAGCTCTAATATAAACTCTCCAGCCTCTAGTTAGTATCCACACCATGTTGGGTCCATCATATTGTTGAATCGTTCCCAGAGCTCACTGTCTGCCCCCTTCACCCCTGTGTTCCATGCCTCGTCGTTGTCCAACTGATGAATCCAACCCCGCTCTAGCTCCCGTCTCTTCTCACCCCCTTCCTCATTCCAATCGTGAAAGATCTTCCTAAACTTCCTTCTTCCTGCTTCCACCTCTTTTGTTAGATTGTTCTTGCGTTCTTCGAAATCATGTTGTAATACGTGAGGTAGAATCTTAGGTTGTGCTGTGAACATGTCAACGCTATGTGCCTCTGCAGCATGCTGCGTCCACTGTCCAGCTTTTTCGAAGTAGACATCGCATCCAAATGCAGGGCAATGAAATGGCTCAGAATTTTCCTTGCCAAAATAATGTCGATCTAAAGCTTCGATTGCGACAGCACCAAGGCCTGTTAGTTGCAATTGGACCCTCTCTTGTTTATGCAAGAGTCCCTTGAATTCACCAACTGGCCCGTAAAATCTTTTCGGAGGCATGGGAACGGTCTTGCGTCCGAAGTCAGACGTAGTGAATTTTCTCCATTCGCCGTCATCTGTGAGACGATAGAGTACTCTGTGCCAATTCTTCGCAACAGGAAGCGCAGTCCGCTTTTCGCCACCAGAGCTTATTTCTATCATCAATCCCCGACAGGATTAAGGTCGAAATCGACCTTAATCCCAGATTTCTTAGCGAGTTTACAGACTTTAATCCTGCAGA
Source organism: Curvularia clavata (assembly GCA_023920165.1). Taxonomy (NCBI): domain Eukaryota; kingdom Fungi; phylum Ascomycota; class Dothideomycetes; order Pleosporales; family Pleosporaceae; genus Curvularia; species Curvularia clavata. The sequence continues at coordinate 2,152,964 of CP089281.1, forward strand.
TTTATATAGGCGCTAGAATTAAGATTAGAATAGCGCTTAAAACTTATATAACTTCTACTATAGATCTAGAAAACTTATATAATTTTAATAAGCTACTTTTTATAATAATATAATAGCTATAGCGCGAGATATTTAATAAAGTAGAATAGAAAGTTGGTGTTTGCTGATATAGCCTGTGCTCTAGGGTAGGGTAGAGTTAGGGCTTAACTCTAAGTTAATCTCAACTCTAGAATTAGAGTTTTGTATACTAGAGTAACGTTATATAACTAGATTTGTATTAGTAGAGTAACTAAAATAAGTAGAAATATAAATAGCGATCTATTTACTACTATATAGTAGTAAATAATAAGATGGCAAGTATGCATAAGGAAATGGTAGACCTGCATCAGGAAATGGTTGCACCTCCTTTGGGTAATCCGATTCTTAGCTTACTAAGTCTTGTGAGACTACCCAAATAAGTAGTTAACCTCAACTTCTAACCACAATAGGCTATCTCTCCTCTATCATCTTTTCCACTTGGCTAACTATCCCCCTCTATTCTCAGCTTTCCATACCAGAGACTGTGGCCACATTCAGCTCCACTTGCCTCTCAACAAATTTAAGTAAGATTATCGTTCCACGTCAGCATCCATATCTACACCCACACACGACGCTGCTTCTACTCCGCCCCTGCCACAGCCATCCCACCCAGACGTGGGGCCATGGCTCTTCTTTCGGCGTCGACAGTCGCATCTGATGGAAGAGGAGATGTTCTTGCTTCTGTACCAGCAGTGGGCTTCTAAACTCATTACCGTCTTATTTCTATTCAGTACTGCATTTGTCTTTCTTCACACGTAAAATACACTCAACACTGCTTTTTTCCTTCTGCTACATATTCAAAACTAAGAAGTCAGCCTAACCAGATTTCTAGTTGCATGGCCCGGAATAAGATACCAAATAAGCGCCTTCATGTCCTGACACGGCGGTTTGCCCCATCTATCAGATTGACCAAATAGATAAGGAGGCGCCCTAATCTGGCAATCTGTTTCCAGACAGATGTCATAAACTGAACGTTGCGAATAATAGACCAGAAGCTAAAACCCACTACTACTTTCGGCCAACCTCGCTTTAATACCAGGATAGCCCAAGGTACAGCCATAACCTCATCCAGCCCCTAAGCAATCAACGTGAGTCACAGCCTAATTAAATAATGGCAAGAAATGCAGCAGACCAGTCTTAACATGTTAGCGATCAGCCCCATTTTATATAAGCACATGTGCGAAGTAAGCTGATAGGTTGGCTATTAAAGACATCCCCTCAACTATACACTCCTTCATAGGTTTCCGGCGCGGCGAAGCCTATATACGCGTAACCCCAACCAATAGTAGCTATTAGGAGGCTCAATAATTGGCGAGTTTAAATTCAATAAAGCATTAGAATTGCCATAATCTAATGCTTTGCCCCCTTTAGGCCAACAAGGGTGCAGCTAGTATCGTGCCACATCCTGAATTTGGAATTTGACTCCGCTCTGATTTCATGAAAAAGGGGCTTAATTCATGCAGAACTTGTGTCTATCAGCAAGCCGCTCTACTAATACTTAACAGACGAAGGAGAAGCTCTTCAAAGGAGTACCAGCCTTCTTCGCCCAACGCACCAAGTGACAATCTTGTTCAGCTCCACAATATATTTTACAAATTTTATTCCACCAAAACATGACAGAAATGTTCCGGTTAGGTCTTTTGTGCTGTATAACCCGAATTTACAGAGAAAACCCAGGAAGCGAAAGGCGAGGAGTGATGAAGACAAACCGAAGTCAAGCGAAAAGCAATCAACTCACAATGGTGCTGGGCCAAAGAGCAGCAGTGTCCCTTCAATACAGACTCCTGAGCCAGCCACTCAGACTTCGGAATTATCCTCTAAATCTATTAACAACGAAGGTACGGTAGACTACATCTTGCAATATAGAATTTTAACTAACTTAGGATTAATACCATAGTCATTAAAATTATTCGCCCGCCATTCTATTATAATGAACGCAAACCCGAAAACAAAGACAAAGCCTCTAACAACTCAGAAAGTCAAAGTTTTCCAGTTGTTGAAGGGACGAATACAGTAGTAGATTCTTTACCAACTAATATAATCCTAAGTAAGTTGTTCAAGATTGTAATTTATTTCTATAATAACTGACAGGAGAGTGTACAGTCACTGCCGGAGAGACTAGATCCAGTTGCCAGCCTGATGACAACGGAGATAGTGAACAGATAACACTGGAAGGAATGACCACTAACACACCCACCACTTGCACAACCGCCACATGTACCAATGATATATTCAGCAATGGTAAGTCTTAATCCCAAATTGCAGGACAACGCCATCTAACCAAGCACACAGACGGTGACATGTCAAGTCCTAATAGTTGTAGTAGTGTAGCGACGAGCACGGCATTGAAATTATGGGAGCGGCCGCACTCGTCTGATGTTATACCAGTTTGTTCATCAGAAACTCAAGACACTGAAGAATTTTCAAACCAACTACCCGTGGACGTATGCGCGTCAGATTTCCCGCGCAACGGCGAAGACGAAGACATTGTCTCTAATAATACAAAAACTCTCGATGTAGACAACTGTTATGGAGATGCGGCGAGCTTAGTAGACAATATCGAGAAACTATCTGAGCTAGTAGCCAGATCAATTTCTCCCCTGAATTTAGTAAATTAGAATATAACTTCTGAATTAGTAGCGATAGAACATAATGAGATACACAATTCTATTAACGTTGCCGGTAGTCCTAGGAGAAATTTAGAACCACTTAGCGACGATAAAGAAGATCGACACGAAGTCGAAAAAATCGTAGATTATCGTCAACGTAGTGGTTTGACAGAATATTTAGTCTTGTGGGCAGGGTGGCCTGGATCGAGAAATACGTAGGAGCCTGCTCGCAACTTTAAAGGCTGCCTGGGGCTCGTTCAAGAGTACCTGAAGTCCCTAAAGAACTGCAATTCAACCAGCAACGACACCGATACAAGAGATCCTTCAAATACACGTAGCGATAAGATTTTAGAGAGCGATGAAGACCGATATAAAATCTAGAAAATCGTGGGTTATGTCGAGTATAATAGCTAGCTACGTTATAATATGGAATAGTCTAGAGAGAAAAGAATATGTAAATCTGCTAGTAATCTCAATTAATACTGAGAGACTGTTGAAAAGTACTAGAAGGAACTCTCTTCAACTAATAAAACTACTAGTATAGGTGATCGCTCAATTCTATTCAGCGATTAGCTGTAAAACGGAGAAGCTTCTGAAATACACATATTCAGCCAGCACATTTTGGATTCATAGGGCTCCCTAGAAAGTCAGCAAGTCTAGCGGGAGATATTAGCCACGGCTTCGCCTAGACGTACACAATGCAAAAGAAAGCGAGGGCAGGACGACTCCGTTTCCAGGACTTACAGTAAAGAGAGAAGCTCTAAGAAAAAGCACCGCAGACGATGTGGAGACATGGGACATAACAAACGCACATATAAGAGTGACGCAGTCGGCGTCAGCGACTAAGTTTCTCTGTCGGCGACTTTGGCAGTCGCACCACGCTGATCCGAGCACTTGGTCGCATCCATTCTGGCTGGCTCTAGCCACTCTCTATTGAATAGCTTGTTGCTAACTGTGCAGCTGTCGGAAGCGTACGTTTTGTTGACAACACTAACCTACTAGTTAATTGTTCAATGACCAATAGCATCTATATAAATAGATAAGACGACACAGATAACAATATATCAATTGAATACACGATCTTCCTTGAGTGCCAGAGAGAGCGACACGCGTAATCAAATAAGACCTCAGTCAGACCTTGTTATAAGGGCTAGTGTTCTGGGTCGGATTCTAGATCAAAAAGAAAAGCTCGATTGCAAGATTCCAGTTGCTTTTCACCATTATCCCTAGCTGCATGACGGTTCTAAAAGGTCCTACTTTTTATACATGGCTTAGCACGAGACACCTACTGTAACTGGTGCAATTAGACAATTTTCAAGCTAATGATGACTGTCGCTTTACCCTCACAAGCAGTACTTCAAAAGAATAATTGCATGGGTTTGAGGGATTTGCACTGCATGATGTCGGGCTGGTCCTGATACTTGATAACAGTATATAGCATTGCGTCTACGGAGTATCTTCAATGCTATGTCAGTGTACACGGTCCCTTTGGGTGGCTCAGCGTATGCCAAGGCGAGTCACTCGTGAGTGCTATAGAGATCCGCTATCACGTGGATCTAGATCTCGTGACGGTTTAGGCGTACTCCAATAATAAGATGCCGTACACCGAGAACCTTAACGTGTCAGTTGTAGCCTTATTGACTGCGATATAGGTCACGTGCTCATAGACTACCCTCAATGCAGGATTTGTTTCGAGGGCAAAAGCTTGCGTCTCTTCATCTTTACGCCTTTTCGACAATATCTCCGCACCAATCCCAAATATTTTTCAATCGACGCTTAAACTCCCTTTGTGACATATCTTGCACCTTCCTTACAGTGCATCCATAGGTTGTTTCAAGTTACATAAATAGCAGTGTCCATATAAAGAATTGCTAATATAGGATCTCAATAGGTCTCTTGTAAAGTTGGGGACTTCGGAGAGAATTTCCTCGTACATTTCTGCAACCTCGCTGTTATTAAGCATTCTTGGCAGATGCTTTCGGACAGCCATGCAGGCCGTGTCGCGAAGCCTTCTTATACTGACGGGGGTGGTTTCATAAACATCCCGGAGTGACGCGAGAAGCTCTAGAGGTGTCTATAATGCGATGCACTTTGAATACTTCTCTGCAGCCAAATTACTTAAAACTGGAATATCGTACTGGTCTGCAAGTGCAAACATTCTGGCGTAAAGTTGAAGTTGAGATATGTCTGCATCCTCTAGCACACAGTCATCATAATCAGAACTGTAGAAGAATTCAACCATCTTCTTCAGTTCTATGTACTGCACATAATTCATCCGAATAATGCCCTTAAACTCTTCCTAGAACCGTCTTAACCCTGGATGGGATTATTTACTATAGGACTAACTCACCTCGAATCCTCTAGTGCATGCATTGTAGAACACCTTAGATTGAGCACAGACAATAATACAGTGGACGTGGAAGCTTTCGACGTCGTGAGTGAGCTGAAGGTCAGCAAATTCGCCACAATCTCGAAACCTATGTGTTATTAATACCACGCGAAATATGAAATCGTATTTTCTACACAGAGATGGCTGAGAGGAGTTGATCAGTAGCAGTATAGATTTTCGTCGCTATGCGATCCGCTAGACCCATTAATTCTCAGCTGGATGTTCTAAACTGTAAGTAGGTAATAGGGATAATAAAACCAGCTTGCTATGACGTGGTTATGTGTACAGATACCCCGCATTTCGTCCACAGGCAGGGTAGTGCATCCGCCGTCATCCGTACGACCCAAGTAAATGAAGTGAGCTAGAGATCGATTCAGCAAGGGTTTACTGTACCTATAAGGCTAGATCGAGCATATCCAAGGCAGCGGACGCCTGTGTAGTCTAGTGTATAATTGGTGCTGCTAAGCATATAATCCGTCTTCGCCTGGATTACAAAAGCGTCGCCTCGGGTACAACTTATATGGCTTGCACCAGTTAGTCATATCTTCCACTACTAGTAGCAATATTAAAGATCATATTATCTTCTTTATTCTATGCAATTGTGTAGACAGTTCTATATCGGAAGCCAGCATGGCCGCGCGATGCTGGTTCGTTGCGGCTTCAGCCAGAGGTCACCATGCAGTAGTAAGGGTGCTTCTCGGCAAGGGCGGAGACATCAGCGTGTAGGGCCGACAATTCTACGATGCACCCAGTAAGCGCGTTGAATACAGTGTGCTTAAGGAGTACGAAGAGGTGGTGGGCCGGACAAGGGTTTCTATAGCACAGAAGATTTCGAGTCGAGTAATACAACTAGTCGTCCAAGTATTGCAGTAGTTACATCTCAAAGCTTGACGAGGGCTGTATTGGAAGCTGATTATAGCGTCGGTGCTAGGCGTATTCGTTGAACACCAGCTATGGCTAGTATGATCTGCCCCCCGTTTTTTAGGTTTTATCTCCCGCCATAGCACTGAGTCACTTCATACAGCTCTATTTAGAATTGCTCCCTAGTTACAAGCAAAACACCTAAGCAGAATAGGAAGATAATCTGAGTCGCCAGTATTCCAAAACAGGCAGCCAGACGGAACGAACGAATTAGAACTTGAAACAGTACTTAGGCACGTACACCAATAAGCTGCAAAACAACTAAAATCCCTCCCTATAGGCCAGAAAACCTGGTGGGCCGGAATGCCAATAAGATCCAGTATCTCACAGAGGTGACTGCTGACCTTACGCTTTTACGGGCTAGCACCGGCCCACCAAGCTTTTAGTTACACAGGGACGGAGTTTAAGGCAAACGCTTACTAACAGGTGATTAGATTGGAATAGCACAAGATCCGTAACGATAAGACAGTCGTATTACTACGCAAACTATGGATATGAGCTGGTCGCCTATGGAGACCTAAAGGATATTGACGGTATCGCAGTGGAAGCATATGACAATGCAAGCCTGTTGAGAGGATCACACGAAGAGTTGAGCAAAATAATAGCTTTAGATAGATCGGACAGTATCTCAGGCTTCAAATAAACAAAGTATAGTACTGTAGTTGACAAGATAACCAGTATAATTATAGTATGATCAGTTTGAATGCATATATCACGGTAAAAGGCAGAAGGATGTTTTCCCTTGGAGCCGACCACGAGTGACTAGAAACCACTTGGGATCACGCTGGAGGAAACAATCATCGCAGGGATATAGATCACATAATCTGCACTACGCCAAGACACTGTCATCAGTGATAGCACCCCCCAATGCGATGGAAGGGCTATGTGTCACAGAAAGACCCCACAATCAGAGACAGCAAGACAGCATATTTATGGCAAGACTTGATACAATGGGTTTAAAGGATGTACATATTCCATTATCACACTCGTCGCGTACAACTCAATCATTCTTTCTTACAAATTCTTTTGCGTATTTAACAAGATTGATAATTAATTAAAATTTCTGACCTATTCTCATCACTTCGTGAACAACTTAATGGTCTCGAGGACTTTCCTGACCGTTGATATGTTCTCTCCACAGTCTAAATAAACCGCTCCTACCAGCGCTTCCACCGTCGATGCAGCAGTCTCCTGGGGTACTTGCCCTTGTTGGCATGGGTTTTGGGCGATGTACTTCGCCAGTCCGCTACTTCGCGCTACTTGGCTCAACATTTTGTTACTGCCTAGACTATTTACTCTGTTGGAGCCCTCCTCTGGCAAGGTCAGTCTCTCAACAGATCTTCACGTATCTGCACTCACCAGTACTTTCGTCAGAACTGTACCATGGCTCCAAAATAGCCTCCCGTAGTACAGAGTCTCCTAGCAGAGCGAGGCGCTTGTTTCCCTGCGCGTCGCCTTGTATGTCTTTGCTCGAAACCGATGCTCCTGCGGCGAGTAACGCTTCGTCGAGCAATTCCCGGTTGGAGAAGTGATATTGGAGGATGATCTCTACGGGATGCTCTGACATTTTGACTGTTATGGAAAAGATGAAGCGAATAGCTGTAGGTCGTAAAAATATACGCTATAGGCAACTGCTGGTTATCTGAACAACATCATGGTGCAACACACTTGCGTGATATATGCAGACAATGATAGGAATTAGTAAGTTCCGCCATCGCACTATTACCGTTTCGTGAAGACTTTCGTTGAATCTGCCACCCGTATGTTGGATCTCCGATAATGATAAAGATTGACTAACGCATACCAGAATCATTGAATCTCTATCTTCTGCCCGGTAACGTCAAGAGTTAAGCAATTAGAAATGCTCAAGTGACATACCCAAATCTAGTAAAAGGGTGAGAGTAACAGCTACTGTGGGCACTTCCATTACGTAATAGTTAAATGTCTCTTCACGAAATAGAACCTAAGCACAAGCAGCTAGAGCGTTATATCAGTGACTGGGTTTGGTAACTAGGCCAATGTGTGATGATGGTCCCGTTGTTGCAGCGTTCTTTGCTGATATGAAAGTTGTAGTCGATTTTGAAAGCCCTTGATGCGCTCTACATGCAAGGGACATACTTTTATGACACACATCGAATTTGGACTACAGGAGAAACAATGATAATTACAAGAAATTTCAACGGTGTTCATATAGGGTATAGCTCTGTTGGTGTGCTGACTTATCTCCATGGTTGATCGACATCAGTGGCGTGACATTCTTCAACAAAAGCATATGACTAACATGCTCCTACGCCAACGTGTCAGTATGATCACTAATAGCAACCAAATTGGCTGCTGATGCTCCGACAAGCTTCAGATGGACGATATGCGGTGTGGGTCGACCGCAACCCACATCTTTTAGAGCTGCAGAAGGGTTTTAAACCGCTTACAAGCTGGAGGACATCATTCGGAGTGAGGCACCTGAATAGGGGAAGCTTGGTATCTGTCGGAGCTAGTCAATCGTCCTGTTATTGACAGACATTTATTCAGTTGACATCACGAACACAAGCTCGTAATATACGTGACTAAGGCGGGAGGGGCTGCACCATCCACGAATTTAGTCAGCAGGCCCTTTCATCAGACTCAGGCGCCTTGGATTTCAACCCAGCCTTTCCAGCAGACAAAAGTGTGCTTTTTAATACTCGGAGATGGGGACAGGATCTTGATTGTGTACCGAAGAAGCATGCGATATGGACATGAGTGGGTATTGCTCTGCACTGCGAGATTGCGCGATTGGCTGTTGCGAAGACTGAGCAATCCGGTTCAATTACAATATCGGTAGCACAAGGCCTGAAGCCATGGACTTTTTGGGGTGTAACAGACGGAGAAGAGGGGCCTGTTCGGTGTCACCAGTTTCAGTTCCAGTAGTGGCGCTTTTTAGTGGTTTTAGTCGCAACTAGCTGTCAGTAGAGCTATCCCAAATCGGGCAGCGAACTGGACAGCTGTCCTGGCACCAGTTCCAGTTCGCTGGTGAGCTGATGTCGTCTTGTCGCCACTTTCTACAACCCGTCAGTTAACATTGTCGACATGAATCAAGGAGTACTCTCACCGTCCGCGCCGTCCGCGTACATGTATAGCGCAATTGCCCAGCAGCCACTGTCGGCTGTCCGCTCCGTGACGTCGACGCCGGCGCCGTCGCAGCCGCAGTCGCAGTTGTCCTGGGTGCAGCCGACACCTCAATCGCAGTATCCCGGCGCTCCCGGTGTTGCGTTTCGACAGCGTCTCATTTGGACGACAGCTATGGAGGACACTCTAATTGCCTCGCTCTTGGAATCCGTTCGGGCAGGACTACGGGCGGACAGTTCGTTCAAGAAGTCGGCATGGGTGTCGGCGCGCGCGGCTGTCCAAACTGTTAGCTCAACTCCAGTTACAATAAGACACTGTACAACCAAATATGATACCTTTAAGAAGGACTGGAAGCAGTGGAACGCTTTAGTGTCCCAGTCTGGCTTCACCTTTGATGAGACTGGTCGTGTTATGGGCGACGAAGGCGCTCTGGACGAGTACTTTAAAAGGTATCCGCTTGCTGCCAAATTCCGGTTACAACCGCTGCGCGCAGCAGATACTCTCCGCCAGTTGTTCAGTGGTCATACAGCAACGGGCAGCTTCGTCGTGACACCAGAAGAGCTGGCAGCAGGGCCGGCAGCAGCGGAGTCGGTGGGTGACAGTCGTCGTCGTCGTTGTCGTCGGTCATCGTCGTCGTCGTCGGACTCAGAAGTGCCGCCGCGGCGGAGAAGACGGGCAAGAGCGGGTTTTGGTGAATCTGATCTTGAAAGTCAGCTATTAGATTCTTTGTCTAGGCTTGTCGGGCAGCTTACCTCTATTTCTTCAAAGATCCCGTCTAACTGCAAGCGAGAGGCTATGGATCTATTTATGGATCAGTATGGATATCTTCATAACGAGTTCAAGTTTGTCATACTTTCTTACCTTGAAGAAGAGCGGCAGGCGAGACTTTTTGCTGTATATTCTCCAGAAATGAGACGCGACTGGGTGGAGCGGACGCTTAGGCAGGCGCGTCAGGATATACTCGATACTGGGAAGTTGTCAGTGGACGATTTTGCTGTAGAACTCGCGCGGGTGTAGGAGAGATAGTATCAAATTGATTTGCAAAAACGCGCGCACGGGCCACTACTATAGGGCTTGGCATGGTGTTGAGGGTGAGATTGACGTTAGACTATCCCCAATGGTGAGGTTGACGTAAGCAAAATAATCACGTGATGGCCTAAATAGTGAGGTTAACATTATAGATTACTAGATTTGGTAGTCACGTGACGGCCGTTTCCGGGCATAGGTTACTGTCAATTGCTTTATTACTTCTAACTCCTACTTTTGACTACTGATGCTAAATTTTTGCTATCCGCGCCGCCTACTACTCCTGCTGCCGCTCCTGTCGTCGCTGCTGCTGATGCTGCCGCTCCTGCTGCTCCTGGGTAAAACTGATCCAGAGTTCTTCTGCAATTTGATTTCTCTGTAGAGGCATTTCGTCAGCCTTAATAGGATCCTCTAGTATATCCCCCTCCTCTGCTTCCTGCTCTGGTAAGTCTATATCCTTGTCTACAGAGTAGTACTGGCTAATA